>JACEFZ010025044.1:0-255000 GCA_014155875.1 Cepaea nemoralis | reverse complement strand
GACATAATCTGTGTCTTCTTTTTGTTAATTGTTAAACCAAATTCAGAACAAGCATTGGAGAATGCAGATAGTAGATGTTGAGTTCTTCCTCAGAGTGGGTCGTAATCGCAGCATCATCCGCAAAAAGCAACTCTCTGATTAGTACCCTGCTAATTTTGGTCTTGGCCTTCAATCTCTGAGCATTATAGAGGCCACCATCTGAGCGTGAGTGAATGTATATACCGTCATCCTGATCACGAAAGGCATATTTCAGTAGAAGTGAAAAGTATATCCCAAAGAGGGTGGGGGATAGTACACAACCTTGCTTAACTCCACTCTTGATTTCAAACTCTTCTGAAGTTGAGCACTACTACTACTACTACACTACTACTACTACTACTACACTACTACTACTACTACTACTACTACTACTACTACTACTACTACTACTACTACTACTACTACTACTACTACTACTACTACTACTACTACTACTACTACTACTACTACTACTACTACTGCTGCTGCTGCTGCTGCTACTACTATTACTTCTACTACTTGTACTACTACTACTACTACTACTACTACTACTACTACTACTACTACTACTACTACTACTACTACTACTACTACTATTGATGCTACTACTATTGCCGCCACTGCTGCTGCTACTACTACTACTACTACTACTACTACTACTACTACTACTGCTACTTCTACTACTCTACTACTACTACTACTACTACTACTACTACTACTACTACTACTACTACTACTACTACTACTACTACTACTACTACTTGTACTGCTACTGCTACCACTACTGCTACCTTTGAAAACTGAAGCAATAGAGAGTGCAAGAAAGAAAAAAAAATACAAAAAAAAAAACAAACAAAGAAATGTCATGGAATATAATTAAAATATAAACAATGGTTACATCAACCAAAAAGATTACACCAACATGTGATACAACAACAGAAGGGAAAATGCTTAACCAAACTGATAAATGTAAATACCTGGGTACAATTATACTATCAGATGGAAGATGTACACCACAAATTAAGAACAGAAAGGTCAAGCAACAGGTGTATTCCATAAAATGAAAAGTATCTTAAGCAATAAGTAACTATCATTGATTCAGAAAGATATTGCTGAGAATCATACAGCTTCTATTTTCTATGCCGTATGGCAGTGAATCTTGGGGCGTGAATGAACACATTAGTAAGAGATTGGAAGACACTGAAATGTTATTCCTAGGAAGAATGTTGCGAATTCTTTGGACTGCTGGAGTAACTAAGAACGTTTGCCTGAAGAAGATAAAGAAAGTAAAACTTTATATACATATATATAAGAAGGAAAGAAACGGCGTTCTTTAGTCGCACAATGAGAAGAGGGAAGTTAGAAAACATCGTGATGACCGGAAAGATCAGTGGGAGTAGAGGCTAAGACACACAAAGAACAGTAAAAAGATGTTGTGCTGACTGAGACGGTGGCATGGGGGAACATCGTCAGCAGAATCGAACCGTAGCACCGAGGACCAAGACCCTCGGAGAGACATGAAACCCCAACTTGGCGACGCCTCAACTTTGCACATTACTGCCAAAACTATAGAATTTCGGACATAGGGCGGGGGGGGGGGGGGGGGGGGGGCACAAGCTTCAGATTCACAAAAGAACTGACAACAGGCTTGCCAGTTTGGTCAGTAAACCAAGGAAATTCTTATTTGTTGAGGAATATGATCTCTATGACCATCTGGCAAGTCGTCAGACCGCGCTGATGATGTTTATACACGAGACAATATTGTAGATTTAGACAATACATTTAATGAGAAAGAAAGAAGAAGTAGCAGCAGCAGCAGCAGCAGCAGCAGCAGCAGAAGAAGAAGAAGAAGAAGAAGAAGAAGAAGAAGAAGAAGAAGAAGAAGAAGAAGAAGAAGAAGAAGAAGAAGAAGAAGAAGAAGAAGAAGAAGAGGAAGAAGAAGAAGAAGAAGATGCTGATGAGCAAACACGTCGTGGTGCAACAGCAGCAGCGGCAGCATTTATCATGAGCGCTGCTAATAACCCTGCTGGTGTTTGCAAGACAGAGTGTTATGGGTTCAGCAACTCCAGCTACCAACAATAACAACAGCAGTAAGAGAAACAACAACATGAACATCAACAACAGCAGCAGTAACAATAACAACATCAAATTAATAGTAATAATTATGACAATAATAATAATAACAACCATAATAATAATGACAACAGCAACAACATCATTAACACCAACAACAGCATTAGCAACAATAACTTAATAATAACAACAACCAGAACATGAACAAGAGCAGTAGCAACAACAATAACTCATCTCATCTCATCTCATCATGTTCCTCTTGTACCTTGCGGTGTCGAGGTGAAGTATAAACTTCGTGAGAGTGCCCGATTATGGGCTTCATATATCGATATTCCCATGGACTCTGCTATTCCCTCCGTCCAACGTTTACGTGGTCGGCCTCTTCCTCTGTTTCCATCTGGTCTGTACATCATTGCTTGTTGTGGTATGCTGTTGACTGGTAACCTACTTGCATGGCCAAACCATTTGACTTGCTGCTTTCTAATAAAATCTAGTGCTGCTTTAACCCCCACTTTAGTCCTGATTTCTTCATTTCTGATCTTATCTCTTCTTGATACGTTGAGTATTCTTCTCAGGAACCTCATTTCTGTTGTTGTGATTTTTCTTTTCTCTTTTTCTGTCATTGTCCAGGTTTGGCATTGGTAGCATAGAGTTGGTAGGAAGATTGTGTTGTAAAGTGCTTTCTTAGTAGTTACTGATACATGTTTGTTCTTTAGTATTGGTGCCATTTGTCCAATGAGTTGATTTGCCTTATTGCACCTATTTTCGATCTCGTCTTCTGATCTGCCATTTGATGATATTATACTTCCCAGGTACTTGAAACTCTTCACTTGTTTCAAGGGATGTTCGTTTAGGTGAATTGTTGTTGTTTGTTCTTCTTTAGTTATAGTCATTACCTCTGTTTTGCTTGTGCTAATTTTCATGTTATGTTCCCTACACATTTCGTTTAGACTATTCATGTGGTCTTGTAATTCAGCTTCTGATTTTGCTATTAGTGCTTGGTCGTCCGCAAACAGGAGTTCTCTAATGGTTAGATTTGCAGATGGTTCTTCTTCTGTGTTCTCGTCATGCGGTATTCTTGCTGTCTCTGCTTGGCTGGTTTCTTTACATATGTTGTCTATATATGTTATGAACAAGAGAGGGGACAGGACACAGCCTTGTCGTACTCCAGATCTTATGGTGAAGGGTTCTGAGTGTCCTCCAGTTGCTCTCACTATGCATTCACTGTTGTTGTATAAACTTCTACATAGGTTTGTTAGATGTGTACTCACTCCATATTGTTTAAGGATTTCCCACAGCTTGTTTCTATCTACTCTATCGAATGCCTTTTCTTGGTCGACAAAGGCTAAGTAGAGTGTTTCATTGAATTCGATTGATTTTTCTATAAGTTGTCTAAGAGCAAAAATTGCATCTGTGCATCCTTTGTTTTTCCTAAATCCAAGTTGTGTTTCGCTTAGCTGGGGTTCTAAAGTAGTTCGTAATCTTTTTTCAAGAATTTTACAAAATATTTTCCCAGTATGACTCAACAGTGAAATGCCTCTGTATTGTGTGCAGTCTCTTTTGCTGCCTTTGTTTTTCCAAATTGGGATAATTATGGCATTTCCCCAATCTCGTGGTGTCTGTTGTTCTACCCAAACATGATTGAATAGTCTATGTAGCCAAGCTGTTCCTACTTCTCTTGCTGCTTTAATTAGTTCATTTGGTATTTCATCCTGTCCTGGTGATCTTCTATAATTTCTTCTTTTAGTATGTCTGGTTCTAGTTCTTCGGTGACATCTGTATAGGTCTCTTGAATTCCTGTGACATCTGATGGGATATTGAGAAGTTGTTCGAAATACTGCTTCCATCTTATTAGGATTTGTTTTTGTTCACTTATTGGTTCTCCATTTTCGCTGTTAATTATTTCAGTTGGATCAAAGGGTTCTCCTCTGGCTCGCATTGCACCTATCTTTTTGTAGAAGTTTCTAGTTGCCTCCTTGTAGTTTTTATTTAGGGTTTCTCCATAATCTTCCCAGTCTTTTTGTTTTTCCCTCTTTACTATTCTATTCACATGTCTTCTCGCTATTCTATATTCTATGTAATCACATTCCTGTTTGCTCTTCAACCACTTTTTATATTTTTCCTTTTTGTCTTTTACCGCTTTCTTTACTTCTGCGTTCCACCAACTTGTTATTTTCTTTATCCGTGTTTTGCGTTTTTTCGTGGTTCCACATGTTATTTTTGCAGTATTTAAAATGCTTGATTTGAACATCTCCCATTCTTCTTCCACTGTTTTTCTCTCTGTAGGTAATTTTTCAAAGAGTTCAGTTAGTTCTTTCTCATAATTTTCCCTTACTGCCTCGTCTTTAAGGTTTTTTAAGTTTACTGATTCGCATGGCATGTATTTTCCTGCTCTTTGTTTTCTTCTTCTGATTGTTCTTATTGTGGCAACGACTGCTTTATGATCTGTGTTTATACTGAAATTGGGCACTGCCCTTAGCATCTAATATATTTCTCTTTCTGTTATTTCTTGTTAATATAAAATCAATTTGGCTTTTAGTATCTAGATCGTTCCATTTATACCATGTGTATACTTGTGAATCTTTATGTTTATAGAATGTGTTTGTTATATAGAGGTCGTGTTGGCTGCAAAGCTCTAATAGTCTACTTCCGTTATCATTCCTTTCATTTTGCTGATCTCCAAATGCTCCCAGATGTTTTTCTATGCCCACTCTGTTATGTCCTAGTCTTGCATTGAAGTCTCCCATAACTATGATGTTGTCCTGCTTATCTATTTTATTAGCACGTCATGTATGTCTTCGTAGAAGTCCTCGCATTCTTGCTCATTATTGTTTGCATTACATGGTGCGTATATTTGTACATATGTTGTAATTGTTTGTTCTTTTATTCTCACTGTCAGTCCGTTTATACTTCTTAGTATAACAACAATAACATCAACATAATAATAATAACATCGTCGTCAACCCTGTCAACAGCAGCAACACTAACAACATCAACATAATAATAATAACTTCATTATCAACGCAAGCAACAGACGCCGCAGCAGCAATAAGACCATAGTAGTAGCAACATAACGTCAACAATATCATAAACAGCAACAATAACTACAACAATAAAAGCAACATCTCAGAAATTCAAAGCAATGTTTTCCCTAGTGAATTTGAATAACGAAGACACAAAAAATAGTTTGCACGATTTATTGCCTGGCATATTTTCAGGCAGCTGAACAAAGGTGTGTCAGAACACATACCTCAATGGGTAGACAAGATACTACACACAGTCGATGGGAGCCTAGTGGGGTCGACACACCGGAAGCTTCCCGCGTCATCAATTGTTAGGCAGCTGCTCGAAAGCGGACATGTGATTGATAGAGACATTGCCTTTCACGTGTTGCTTAACACACAAAATACTCGCTTGTTAAAGTTTGCGGAAGACACAATGAATAACCTACGCAAGAGAGATTTGTGCAAACAGAAAGAAATGTTAGTCAGTATAAAATTACCCTGGTAGACAATTGACATTACTGTGCGAACATGTGTGTATTTCAGCTTGAAGGATTTATCTAGTTATTTTACTTTACGTTGTGTTAATTCTGCAGTATGTACCTGACGAGATGCAGCGAAATATGCCAGGCAATAAATCGTGCTTTAAATGATTTCATTGAGATGGGTTTAAAGTTAAAGTTAACTGGTGATGAGTTGACAAAATGGAGTGAAACAAAATATTCAGAACACCTCCTAGCACAGGAAAAGGCTAGGGACCGCGATGAAAGGGCGGCTGAAAGAGCTGCCAAACAAGCAGGAGAGCTGAAAAAGGCAGAAATAGATGCTGAAGTGAAGAAAGCAGAAATCTTAGCTCAAAGTAAATGAGAAGAGCTCGAACTACAGCTGAAAATCAAACAGCTTGAAGCCGAAACAGCTGTAGACAAAGAGTCTCGTAAATCAGAAAGATTGGAAAAAGAAAACCAGTACAAAAAGTACCAAGGGATCGTGAGAAACTATACCTCGGGGGACTGCATAGCAGCCTTTACCCAGAACTTTGAAACGTTAATGGACCATTATCAGATCCCAGAAACTGATTGGAACATCATATACATGAAAAGTTTATCAGGGGAGCCTATGAAAGTCATAGAGACTATCCCTAAAGATCTCAGAAAAGACTATCATTACGTAAAGTCAACAATTATGTCACATTTCCTGTTAGATGAGGCAGGCTACAGAGAACAATTTAGTAAGATATCTCCAAAACCTACACAAACGTTCTCTGATTACATTTCTTTAGTGCAGGATATTTTCAGCAAATGGCTGTCTGCAGGCCAAGATTAACAATGACTTTAATAAACTAAAAGATCTCATCCTTAGAGATAAAATCATCTCATCTCTTCCACCTCCATTTTCCAAGTTTCTGCTAGAGTGTCAGTGTGAAAGTGTAGAACAGATAGAAAAACGAGGTTCTGGCTATTTTACAGCCAACAAGCATTGTTTTTCCAGTGGGTTGACTGACTTAAGTTTTGTAGCAGCTGCTACCTATGACAAACCAAGATCAGAGCCCTACAATAGGCAAAGATCATTTAAGCCTAGTACTGAGAAATACCAGCAATGTAGATTTTGTCAACTACCACACTATCAGACAGAAATGTGTGATAAGAACCCAGAATATCTAAAATACTTGCAAAACTACGTGAATAAGCAAGACAAAGAGCGAAGAAGCTATAAACGCCTAACCAAATGCTTCCTCTGTAAGGCGTATGGCCACTGGCGCCATTCTTGTTTAGGCAAACAGATGACCAAGAAGGCTAATGCAGCCATGTTTGATAACTCTTCCTCAGATGAAGAACAAGTCGAAGACCACCCTGTGAACTCAGCACAGACTATTGATATATTTAATTTAGAAAAATGTACCACCTGTAATCAATTTCATGAAGATGGGCTTTTGACATGCGGCCACTCAATACCTATCACCAATGAAGAAGCTAACCTGGTGATAGACTCCAAAGGCAAGATTAACATCCACCAGGGATATGTTAATAGCAAATCTGCTACAGTCTTACGGGACAGCGGAAGCACTCTTATCGGTGTAAAAAGAGGGTTCATATTGCCTACAGACTATACAGGCAAGCACATAACATGCAGAACTTTCTCTGGTACCATCGAGAAATATCCACTTGCATGGGCATATATTGACACCCCATTTATCACAGGAAAGGTCAAGTGTGCACCATTATCCAACCCATGTTGTGATATTATTGTAGGTAACCTTCCTGAGGTGAATGATATGCCTCATAACACCTATAACATCTACTGCCAATTGTATTAATGATGAGGTACCATCAGTCTTCATCTAACTGCAGTATTGAGAGTGTGATATCATTGAATGAATGCATTGTAGCCAATTCTGTAATATCATCACATGAATCCATTGATGTAATTGTTTCACCACCATGTCATGTTACCGATAATGTTAACACAGTAACTAGATCTGCTGCTAGAGTGCAAGATCAAATTGATTCAAACTGAGGCACTACAAATACTAAGCCCAGTGTTGTTTCCTCCTAACACCATGAAGGAGAACTTTATAAAAGCCCAAAAGGCTGATCCATCATTGAGTAAATATTTTAATCTTATAGGCCAAAAGCCAAGGTTAACCAAAAATGCAAGATGGCATTTTGTTCTAAAAGATTGTATCCTCACAAGGTACTATACCAGAGGCAACAGCACCACGAAGCAAACTGTACTGCCAGTTGAATACTGTAAACAGGCGTTACATCTTGCACATGATATACCTTTCGCAGGGCATATGGCATATTCGAAGACCAGATCTAGATTGTTAACAGTTTTATTGGCCAAAATTCTGCAATGACACGAAACAATATTGCAGATCCTGTGACATCTGCCAAAAACTAGTGAAAAAGGGTAAACACCCACAGGCTGAATTACAGGTTACAGATTTAGCCAGTAGACCCTTTGAGAAGATCTCGGTTGACATTATAGGTCCTCTAAATCACGTTACATCTAGAGGAAATAAATACATAATTACAACAATTGATCTTTGTAGTCGGTGGCCAGAAGCTATTCCCCTCAAGAACATAACTGCCAAAGAGGTGATGGAAGTTTTCTTCCATATATTCTCAAGAGTAGGGTTCCCTGACACTATCCTCTCTGATCGTGGAAGTCAATTTATAGCGTCAGCAACGCAAGCTTTCACCAAAATGTTAGGTGTTAAGCAATGCTTTAACAGCCCATATCAATCCTCACTCCACTGGGATTATAGAAAAAATTAAAGGGGACTTAAAGCATATGCTATATAAAGTCACACAAGAACATCCTGAAGACTGGGATACCTATTTGCCTGCCATATTATTTGCTTATCGCGAAGTTCCTCATGCCAGCACCGGTTTCTCACCATTTGAACTTGTGTATGTTGCCAAACCACGCGGCCCATTATGTATATACAACTCCATGTTAACTGAAACTACACCTGTACATGAACCCATATCATCATACGAACATGTAACATCATTGCGTGAAAGGATAATGAGATCTTGTATCATAGCCAAGGAAGCACTTAAACAATCTGGTGCTATCTATAGACAATATGCAAACAGAGGAAACAGGACAATAACGCTGACACCTGGACAGAACGTTCTTCTTCTTCTACCTAGTGACCGCCATTTACTGACAGACTCATGGCCAGGGCCATTCAAAGTACTAAGACAGATCTCGACGGTTGACTACGAAATTGCAATCAAAGAAAAACACAAAATATTTCACTGTCAACATGTTAAAACCATACTACAACAGAGACGAAAACCAAGACGAGACAGCATTCAGCACCACCATAATTGACCATGAAGACGATGAGGAGACCGACGAAATACCAACACCAGCACTGGACACGACAAACTGTTTACAAGACATTAAAATAAACCCTCATCTGACACAAGCAGAGACTGACAGTTGCAGACAATTAATAGAGAACTACAAGACCATTTTTTCTAACCAACCAGGACAAACAGACTTAGTACACCACCACATTACTTTGACATCCAACACACCAATAAAATGCAGACCATACTCCATTCCCATACATTACAAAGAAAAACTACATCAAGAAATTATAGACTTAGAAAAGAACCACATCATCAGACAATCACAGTCACATTTTTGTTCTCCAATAGTCATCATGCGCAAAAAGGACAACACAATAAGACTCTGTGTAGATTATAGGAAACTAAGTAAGATCACACAGTTGGATTTAGAACCAATGACCTAACTGTGAAGAACTACTGACGGAACTGACAGACTCTAGGTACTTTACGAAACTGAACATGACAAAAGGTTACTGGCATACACCTGACAGCCTTTGCAACACCTTGGGGACTGTACGAATGGTGCAAATTACCATTTGGGCTTGTGAATGCCCCAGCAACATTTGTACGCATGACCAGACTATTACTGACAAACATAACGAATATCATCTCATACATGGACGACATTTGCATACACACAAAGACAATGACAGACCATATAATGACATTGCAACAGACATTTGACCGTATCAAACAGGACGGACTGACAGTTAAACCTGCCAAAGTTGACATAGCCTACCAAGAAATCTCCTTTTGGGGCTATAAAATCTTCAATGGCTTTGTCACGACTGACGACAACATAGTGTCAAAAATTCTAAAACTATCACTTCCGACTACAAAGAAACAAGTCAGAAGTGTGTTAGGACTGCTAAATTACTACAGACAGTTCATACCAGATTTTGCTGAACTGACTGAAAGTTTTACTAACATACTAAAAAAAAGAACATCCAAATAAGATTGTGAACAGCGAATGCCTTAAACCTGCATTCAATAAAGTATTATCCTATGTTTCCGATAATAGTGCAAAGAATCCCATTCTAAAACTGCTAAATTTGCATATTCCTTTCAGATTGCGCACAGATGCGAGCTCCGTGGCGATTGCGGCAGTACTAGTACAGGAATATGATGGCATTTTGCATCCTGTATATTACCTATCCAGGAAACTCAAACCGAGGGAATGGAGTTGGTCCACACCTCAAAAAGAAGCTCTCGCCCGTGTGTATGCAATCACAAAATTGTCCAGATTCCTCCTTGGGAGGCATTTTATAGTGGAAACCAACAATAGTCCTCTGACGATTATTGCATCAGGTGCGCTGACTAACCACATGATAGCTCGATGGTCGCTTTTGCTCCAAGACTACAGCTTTGAAGTGAGACATATCCCCGGCGAGCTTAATACACTGGCTGATCTTTGTCCCATTGTCCTGATGATACCCAGTAGTCCACTTATGTCTGAGTGCAGTGTGTCAGAACACTCAGATCATCACAGCAATTAATGGAGTTTTTTTTCCCAGTAGAAGCTGTGAATTATGTGATAGGGTACCAGATCCCATTGTAAATAGTGCTATTATCTTATAAATATTGTGATAGTTGTGTTGTATAAATGCGTAGTATGTGGTAGAAAGTGAACATTATTAATTGTAAATATTACGAACAAAGAACAGTGCCACATGCATTCATAACTTACCTCAAGTGAACAATTTAAGTTATCCGTGGTACATGTAAACCGAACTTATCCAGTGATATTTTAATCATTATGAAATTAACGAGTGATTAGAAACAAACTGTGACAGTTATACCACTGTAGAACATTGTAATCCAGAAGTTTCCAACGAAACATCGAACACACCAGCTAGTTATAACAACTTGACATTCTGAGTATTGTTACATCCTTATGGAACAAGTGTGTGAAGAACTTTCGTTTACATCAGCTGTGCGTGTGTACTTCCGGAAAGTTATAAATTTATACAAAAATCTAGCAGACTATGAACAAAAACTTAAAAATTAATTACGCCTGTAAAATATTTGTGAAACACGAATTTGAAATACACGAATTGTGTATTATTATTTTTGTAGTAGTGTAATCTGAGAATCATATCTTGATCAACTTGTTCACAACAGCGACATTTGTTTCGCGATTGTGAAGAAGCATCAAGCTATGACGCTGAGAAATATATTAATAAATGTAATTTATTGTGTTTAATAGATGTTTAAATTATTTCCCTTTTATTTAATTGTTGTCACATATTACACCAAACGGCAGTAAATCGAAATAGATGGTAATGTGTAAGGTATAAAAATAGCCTTTGTGTTGCCAGGTTGTCAACACTCCAAGATGACATCAGCTGGGCATGGAAGAGTTTGCTGAAGTTGTAGACCAACATGAGATGTCCCTGTCAAGTTTGGGTAGGACTCAAAGGTTGAAGTCGTCTCACATTGGGACATCTTACAGTCTAACCTGACGTTTTCGGACGTATTATGAATTTTTTTTATTATTGGTTGCGAGGTAGTTGCATTGAATGCTGGTGCTACCGGTCTGAGTGTGTCATAATTGCAACGGACGTGATCATCCATCGAGAGGATGGTACTTGGCAAGTGTTACGTTTTGGACACCACATGACTTGACTTAATATGTATAACTTGCAATACCTATGTATTTCAATTAAACCTATGCCAATGTAGATGACAACCAATGGGAAGATTCTGACTGGGTTAAAATATTACCCCTAAATTTACACAGAGCACACATGAAAGGTAAAACCTTTCATGAATGGAAGGCGGGGAGATAGTCATAATCCCCCATTGTTGTGCCGTGGCGTCGTTACGCGTGAAACACCAGTTACCTATCCACAGGTTTGCTGGTGAGTTAGAGTAACCGTCAGCGGTCAAGCTAGTACAAGCGTGATGCATGCAGTTCTCGCTGGACTCGACCTCACAGGGCAAGCACTGTGAGTGAGAAACGGCAGACGAGGGTTGGGTATTCGGACAGGACAGACGTGGTTTGAGAGAGGCTTGTATTATTTCTGTGCCTGAATGTCGACTGCTAGTTTCTCTTGTGAGAAGATGGAAGACTGTGCGGCTGTGGTTTGAGTCTGTGAGTGTAGTGAATCATTGACTGTATGTATTATTATATTCATCTTGTGATGGCAACTTGCCGAGTTAGACTGTGTTGCATGTAAAGTGTAAATAAAACGTTGAACTTAGTGTATTATTTCTGTGCCTGAATGTCGATTGCTAGTTTCTCTTGTGAGAAGATGGAAGACTGTGCGGCTGTGGTTTGAGTCTGTGAGTGTAGTGATTCATTGACTGTATGTATTATTATATTCATCTTGTGGTGGCAACTTGCCGAGTTAGACTGTGTTGCATGTAAAGTGTAAATAAAACGTTGAACTTAGTGTTACCGTGTGTCAAGTCAAATCATTCTTTGACTGTGTATGTCTCGCATATGTTGGGTCAAGCGAGCCAGATTCATCCTTAGATGTAAGAACCTGACACACCCCCTATTTGTAAATGTACAGGCTAAAATTATGGGCACACCTACACAATTGTATATACATAGTATGTAGTATATACACTATAGAAAAATGGTTTACACTGGCTGTTAGGGCAGGGAAGACCAGCTAAGCAAACATATTTGACCACCATCACTTTCATTGAGTTAGTTAACTACCATAAATAATTTGGTATGTGCTTTAGTGGCTGTTCCTGTCAAGATCACTGTGATAGCTTTCTCAATGTGATACCCCACATTAGAGACTAATGAGTGTTGAGTCAAGAGGAACACAACAACCATAAACATCACAATCCGTGAAAGTAAAGTCAAGGACCAGCTCTCACACCATGAGCTGTACTGGGTATATGGTGATAGCTACATATTTTTAGACTAATTTACATTCAATGGGTGATAGGGCTGATTTGTAAAGGTATACAGTTATAATTTTGGAGAATTTTAGAGCTAAAGTTTTAATTAAACTGAAATCAAAAATAATATATTTCTAAAGTTTAAACACAGAAGGCACAAACAATATGTTGTCCAATTTATTGCCTGGCATATTTCACTGCATCTTCTCAGGTGCATACAGCAGAGTTACATATCATATGAAGTGAATACATTAATTATACTAGGGCTGAAATACTTAAAAAACACAGTCACTGATATTGTTTGAATGTGGAGCATCAGTATTCACAATGGTAATTGCAAATTTAAAATGAAGACTTTCTGTTTGCATAAAACTGGCTGGAATCATCTAATTACTAATGCCTTGATGTATTTGAGCAATCATTTATTTAATCAAATACAATATACAAGATATCTTCTCTTTTTTAACTTTATGATGGCTATTAAACAAGATTCCTGAAGACTGAGTAAATCTGTTTCCCATCCAGTACAGGTATATGTTTTGTTACACTACATTGTCTTTCCATTCTACCTATGTAAATTGCTTGCTGGAATTGATAAATGCAGTCAGATTTGGCATACAGAGGACAATAGTTCTTTCACAGATGAGTACTATCTAAGTGGTTCTATATCTGGTCACTGGTTCAGCAACAAAGAATGTGTGCTTTACGCTGTATATTTGTTTAATTAGTGTCCCCTCAAAAGGTTAGCTGGAAAAAAAAACACTTGAGGTGTGGGGACCGATGATTCTATGGAAGTAGGTTTGGGTGGCTGATAATGACATTTGATGAAGTCAGTTGACTGTATAAGGGGAGTTCGTTTGAAATCCATTCGTGCCGCACCGCACATAATTGCGTATGTTGAACATGATCATGTCATAGTCATGTGATAAGTACTGACCAATTAATAAAAAGCACGTGCTTACCATCCAATGATGCATAGGTTCTGTTTCTGACCACAGAGAAAATGGTCGGGTTGATACAAAATCCATCCAAAGAAGTTCAAAGAGCGGTGATTCAGTTTCTTTCATTTGAAGGATGTCTCTCTCCTGTGTGCGTTCTCTTATGGTCCTTCAGACTGCCAGCTTCAGTAAAAGAAGGACCGCAGTCATCACACTTGTAAGGTTTCTCTCCTGTATGTGTTCTCTTATGTCTCTTCAGATTGCCAGCTTCAGTAAAAGAAGCACCGCAATCATCACACTTGTAAGATTTCTCTCCTGTATGTGTTCTCTTATGGACCTTCAGATGACCAGCTTGAGTACAAGAAGCACCACAAACATCACACTTGTAAGGTTTCTCTCCTGTATGTGTTCTCTTATGTCTCTTCAGATTGCCAGCTTCAGTAAAAGAAGCACCGCAATCATCACACTTGTAAGATTTCTCTCCTGTATGTGTTCTCTTATGGACCTTCAGATGGCCAGCTTGAGTACAAGAAGCACCACAAACATCACACTTGTAAGGTTTCTCTCCTGTATGTGATCTCTTATGGCCCTTCAGATGGTCAGCTTTAATAAAAGAAGCACCACAAATATCACACTTGTAAGGTCTCTCTCCTGTATGTATTCTCTTATGGACCAGCAGATTGCCAGATTCAGTAAAAGAAGCTCCACAAATATCACACTTGTAAGTTTTCTCTCCTGTATGTGTTCTCTTATGTCTCTTCAGACTGCCAGCTTCAGTAAAAGAAGCACCACAAACATCACACTTGTAAGGTTTCTCTCCTGTATGTGTTCTCTTATGGACCTTCAGATGGCCAGCTTGAGTACAAGAAGCACCACAAACATCACACTTGTAAGGTTTCTCTCCTGTATGTGTTCTCTTATGTCTCTTCAGATTGCCAGCTTCAGTAAAAGAAGCACCGCAATCATCACACTTGTAAGATTTCTCTCCTGTATGTGTTCTCTTATGGACCTTCAGATGGCCAGCTTGAGTACAAGAAGCACCACAAACATCACACTTGTAAGGTTTCTCTCCTGTATGTGATCTCTTATGGCCCTTCAGATGGCCAGCTTTAATAAAAGAAGCACCACAATCATCACACTTGTAAGGTCTCTCTCCTGTGTGCGTTCTCTTATGTGCCTTCAGATCGCCAGCTTCAGTAAAAGAAGCACCGCAATCATCACACTTGTAAGTTTTCTCTCCTGTATGTGTTCTCTTATGTCTCTTCAGACTGCCAGCTTCAGTAAAAGAAGCACCACAAACATCACACTTGTAAGGTTTCTCTCCTGTATGTGTTCTCTTATGTCTCTTCAGATGGCCAGCTTCAGTAAAAGATGCACAACAGACATCACACTTGTGAGGTCTCTCTCCTGTGTGTGTTCTCTTGTGGATCATCAGACTGCCAGCTGCAGTAAAAGAAGCACCACAATCACACTTGTAAGGTTTCTCTCCTGTGTGCATTCTCTTATGGTCCTTCAGACTGCCAGCCCAAGTAAAAGAAGCACCGCAGTCATCACACTTGTAAGGTTTCTCTCCTGTATGTGTTCTCATATGTCTCTTCAGACTACCAGCTTCAGTAAAAGAAGCACCACAAACATCACACTTGTAAAGGTTTCTCTCCTGTATGTGTTCTCTTATGTCTCTTCAGATGGTCAGCTTTAGTAAAAGATGCACAACAGACATAACACTTGTAAGGTCTCTCTCCTGTGTGCGTTCTCTTGTGGATCATCAGACTGCCAGTTTGAATAAAAGAAGCACCACAATCATACTTGTAATGTTTCTCTCCTATATTCATGTTCTTTTTGCACTCTAGATGGTCATCTTGATTCAAAAGACCATCCCATTCATTACATTTGTTTAACATCCCTTCACCATGTGTTCTCTTATATCTGTCTGCACAAACATTTGGGCTAGAAACATCAGACAAGTCTCCTGTGTGAGTTCTTTGAGAGCTATAACTGACATAACCAAAAATGTCATCAAGAGACCTTGCAAAGCACTGTGTATGTTTTTCTTGTGTTTCCTTATTTTGCTGCTGACAATTCTCAATAGCTAGAGATAGTTTATTATTTGTATCAATCACAGAAGACACATTTTCTGAAATTTGACAATAATTTTCATGTTTTACTGATACCTTACAACTGTTCTCAAGCATTCTTGATTCTGAGTTACCGTGTTCTGTCATTTCTTGAATGATGCTACCCCGAGCTACGTCTACCATTTTACCAAATCCGTGACTCCTGTCCTCACACAGAACATCTGATGGTTCTTGTTTCACAACCTTCATATCTATGCTGTCATATGTCCACTTTTGTGAATGCTCTTGTATGGAGTGGTAATGACTCCTAGGAGACCAAGAGTTTGTTTCTGAAACCCACAAAAGTAAATAATTAATAGCCTCATTAATATACAAGGTATTGAACAGATGTGCTTATGTAATCAAACAATCAAACATTGCAGCTATAGGCAATCAATTTCAAGTGAACGAAAGATGGAGAAGAAGAATTATTAATGTGCTCATGTATAATTAATTTAAACTGATGTATCATCTAGGCTGATGTATGATCTAAGAGAGATGAAGTGACTGTTTATGAGTAAATAAACAGATGAACAAGTACTATATGTTTCATTTATTACTGACATTTTCCACAGATCTATTTTAAGTGCAGTTATTTCTACTGAACGACTTATAACAGCAAGCAATATTGATATTTCATTGCAGTCATAATTAGGAATGCTACCCTCCTGCCTGAAACTAATATTTATGGTGCAGTTTGAGGTGACATATGAAAGAAAACAAACTAACTAACTTGGTACGAAAGAAAACAAAAACAATTTGAGATGGAATGTCAGAATGTCTAAAAATAAAACAGCCACATTGTAACTCAAATTTTGTACTGTTCAATGCTGCTCAGTGTTACTGTTCCTCATTTTTTGGATCCACATCATCTGCTACAGTGCACTAAACTCCATAAGGTGATCACCTTCCCATTAGGTAAGCAGAAACACCAGCTGTTCAGATTAAACTTTTAGAGGACAAGGTTGTGAAACCACTGCTCATTGGCTGATGCTCACTGACTAGACTCATACATTCATCATTATCATGTGCCTTGCCAGCTGATGTAGGCATTCATATCTCTCCACAGATCTTGGTCCCTGGTGCTCAGAATCAAATCTGCTGATGATATCCCACCATGCCACTGTCTCAGTCCATCCAGCATGCAATCATCACAGTGTTTTCCAATTCCCCTCTTCTCACTACTTGACCAAAGAATGATGTTTGTCTCCTTATATTTGTATATAATGTTTTAATCACATTAGCCTTTACCAGGCAATCATTGTTAGTTACACTTGAGATCCAATGTATTCACAACATTTGTATCAGCATCCACATCTCCATTGTTTCTAAGCTGTTCTGAATTTGTTTATTCATGTTCCATGATTCACTGCCATACAGTAAGACAGGTTCTATATAACTGTCACGGTGCAGATAGAATAACTATGATGGAAAGTTCATGGCCAGAGTTGTACCAAATCGGACAGCAATAACGCCACATTCAGGCATGAGGCAGCTTAGCAATAAGCCACACAAGTTAAGGAGTCATAAGAGTTAGAGAGGTTACACATAAGACGCAAGCTGACATGCAAGAACATATTTACAAGTATAGTATCAACTACACATCCTGTATTTATACTTTAAGTCTATTTTCACAAACATTGTAATCATATTGAGGATGTGTGTGTGTAAATGGGGATATACTGAGAGATGGAAAGTCTGGTGTTTGCAGCATTGCAAGCTAACTTGTGATTTCTGGAGTGATATGTTTACCTTAACATTAATTAACTATGAAGTTCTTGTAACTGGACCAAAGAGTTAGTCATCTTCTTTTCGACACGTCATCATAAACGCTTGCGAGTTGAGTTGCTTTGTTTTACGTTTACTTAAATTGTAGAAAATTAATGGAACAAATCAGTGTAAAGTGACCTGTGGAAAATGAAACAGGGTACTATTACAGATTTTTTCTGAAGTGGGTCAACTTTGCCTGAAAATATACAATGTAGCGACAGAGAAGAGAACAAAAATGAAAAGTCAGCCAATTCAAGTGTGGTTTGTAATTTTTAAAGATGAAACTGATCAGCATAAAATTAATTATTGAGAAATTGTTAGGTACATATCCTTTACAGGACATTGCAGTCAACCCCAGCATTTTTTGGTAAGTTTATGTTCAGTAGTGTGTCATTGCTTTCTGAATGTGATCTAGATGACAATGAAAGACCTATCATTGAAGATCATCATCATCTTGTTTCCATGCTTGTTGTCAAGCGTCATGGGAAGGAATAGTTAATGTTTCAGAACTGGATTAGTGACACTGGATAGTGTCATTCCATGTGACTGTACAAAGCCTGTGATGTTGTCAGTCCATTTTCTTCTTGGGCATCCTCTTGCTCTCATACCAGATCTTCTTTGATATAGCGTCATTGCTGTTAACTGATGATGTTGCATTGAAGATAGCTTGCTTGCTTGAGTATTTCTAAATTCCCTCAGTCAAAAATTTCAGCAATCATGGCTAGAACTTCTACCACTGCTGTGCTATGAAGAAAGAATTGTGAAGTGAGCAGTAAGTTTTCCACCAACACTGCAGACCAAAATTCAAAAGTTGTGTTTGGATGTTTGGGACCATTTAAATTGGAAACATACAAAGCACCACAAATCCTATATGCACTTCAAGTGTCAGAAGGCTGAAAGTACAAAGAAGGATCCTGGATGTTCTCCTTTAGCAAAGTGAGATGGGAAAAATATGGATGCTAATAATTCAATATGCTGCACCATATGAATGTACATTTCATGGCACTGTACTGTATTGCCAACAATTACAGACCCTACACTGACTTTGAAAGTTTGGTTGCATTGTTAACCAAGCTTAATGTGATTGATTCAGAGAATTGTGTGAATGAACAAACAACAGTGTAGAGAATTTATTTCATACATTGCCTCATATCTTTGTGAAGATTTGATATTGAAATAAAGGAAAACCCATATGTAAGTATCTTACTTGATGGACATGCAGACAGATCTGATGATGAAAGGCTGGTACTGTATATTCATTTTATCAGAGAAAGGAAAGTGAAGTAGACATTTCTTTCTATTGTGCCATTGGATGATGCTACAAGTGCTGGCTACTTTAAAGCTCTAGAGATGTGTGAATAACTCAAGGGTTCTCACAGTGATATCTTTGCGCCTCCAATAATTTAATAGCTCATTTCAAAATATGTAGCTTTATCTTAGATTCATTCATATTTTTCTTAGCCCGTGTTTAATAAAATGCTGACTCCTGAATCACGTTTACATTTTTTTATGCGCCGCCATATCTATTGTCATAAAATGTTTGTCATTTCACCTCACTACTGTTTTTTGTGTTAGTTAGTTAGTCTTTCCTCTTGAGCCTAAGGCGGTGCATAGGGCAGAAGTCATGACTCTCCATGCCTTGGCGGTTCGCTGCTACCTGTTGTAGATCTTGGATGTTTACTTGGCCTTTGAATGAGCCTTCTCTGATGATGGTTCTATGCAGGGTCTCTCTTGGTCCTTCCTGTTTTCTTTTCCCTACTGGTGACCATATGAGGGCAGTCTTGTCTTGTCAATTCTGAGTACATGGCCGATGTAGTTCCAACGTGTACAAAGTGTGTACACTTGTATAATATTAATATCTCTTGGTTTGACTTTTAATTTGACATTAATATCTGATTTAATCAAATAACCATTAACTGATTAAGCTGTTTCCTCATCAAAAATTAGCCCTACTCCTTTTTCATATGTTTTACTTTCTGAGCACATTATTGCACATTTGTCTGTTATTACTTAACCAGATCTCGACCTCATCTCACTCATGCCTAGGATATTAATCTTAATATTTTTCATTTCTTTTATTACATTATGTAACTTTTTAAAATCTCAACCATGTCCTGACATTGCACATTCCTATTTTAAACTTATCTTGGGAAGATATTCTGGTGGTTTTCCCTTGCCTTTCATATTCACATCGGGGTCTTTTACCTCTGCCTTTGACAGCAATTTCTGATTGTCAGGACAAGATAGTGCCCTGCTCTGCTCAACTACTGAGTTATGCACTGATCCCAGTGGATACTTGGTCACACCTATGACCTTATTTTTCCCAATGTCTGAGTAGATTTACATTCTGCTATCGTGTTGATTTCAATGGTAAAATGCTGTGACAATTCAGAAAGCAATGGCAAACTCTTAAATGTAGAATTATCAAGTAAATCACAAACAGCCAATACATGCTGAGGTTGAGTGCAACATCTTGTAAAGAATATTCAACTAACAGGTTATGTCATATTGCACTTAATCTTACCTTGACCTATACAGGCTTCAGATTGTTCTATCTTGACACTTGATGGTAGTTTATTCTCCATCTTACGTCTACAGTCGGTCTGAAAGGATTTGTAAGTTACATTTGTATGCAAATACAAACTATATAAATTAATTTGATACTTTGGTTTTATATATATGATACAAAATGTCTAATGATTACTTGAAGACATTATTTCTAATATGTCATTCCTCAAGTCCCATTTAAGAATTTGAGTTTGGGAATCTATCACAGTGTAATGTTATTGGTATATCATGACAAAGATAACATAACAATACATGACAGCTCTATGGAATATCATTACTTGTGTTACACATCATGCACATATTAAAGTTGATGCAATACTTATAGCTGCAGTTATTCTTTATTTTATCTTTTTCCCTCCTTCCATACATCCAACAATGAGTCTTCAATATGAGAGAAAAACAAGAAAATCTTGTCATCAATGTTCCCTCTAAACTTTTGTTTAGGAGCAGGAATTTTACTTTGTTAGTTTCTAACATGAAATTTGTGAACGTGCCTACATTTGACAATTAGGTACATTTTGTCCCAATATTGTCTGCTTGTGCAGTGAAGCTCGATGGTCTGGACTTTGTTGATGACATCGCCTTCATGACCCACACACTGAAATGAGATGCAGGATTTAACTAAACACATTGGATAGGAGGTCATAACAATTAAGTCTAAAAATTCATAGGGAAAGGCAAAGATAATGAGAATAAATCAAGCAAACAATAACCTATCTCCCTTGGTGAAAGTTCACTTCCAGATGCAGAATTATACACATATTTAGGTAGCAATGTAGACATAGATGGGTCGACATATAAATATAGTAAAATAAGAATGCAAAGGGCAAGAGGACTTTCATAGCAATTGGACATTTGTGGAAGTCAAAACAATTAAACAACAGATGATTCAAGTAAAACGTTAAAACAGTATTACTGTATGGATCAGAAACATGGAGAATAACATACAATGATTATTAATAAACCTCAAACATTCATTAATTGTTGACTGGGTAAGATAGGTGGATACAAATGGTATGACAGAATCATTAATGTGGAAGCTCCTGGAGAGAACTAAACAAATACAAGTGCATCAAAAAGGAATAAAAGATGATGTACATGCATATGACATACTCAGAGAACACCTGAGAATTGTATCACTGTGAAAAGCCTTAGTCCAAAATTGCCAGAGCAAATAAAATAAAGGAAGATCTAAAAACACAAGGAGAAGAAAGAGACAAATGAATAATGTCAGGAGGAGATGGGCAGCTGCACGAGCTAGAAAAAATAGACTGGCCTGGACTGAATTGATTGACAGCCCATACCAAATGGGGGATAAAGTGTAAAAGAAAAGGTTTTGATCAAATCCAACGTGGCAAATTCCCTAAATATCATAAAATATAATAGGCTGGCAGCATTTAATCTTTGACCCTTGCCACAAAAGACTTCTTATCTATGTCTTTAGATCCCCGCATTCTTCTTCTTCTTCTTCGTTCATCCGGAGTTGTTTTTTTCCGGATGTGATTGCGTTGTGCCTGATTACAGCAGAGCTGCGTTCTTGCGCCGTTAGGCCGACACATCCGACTTCTGCGGGCATTTGTTGACCGGGTTAACCTTCCCGGGGGATCCCCGCATTCTTTTGACAAAAGTCGACCAACCAGCAAAAGAAGTTATTTGTCAATTCTCTGACTGAAGGACACAATTCATTCACAACCAAATAATAATAACATATTAGGAAGTCTGTTGTCCGTAAAGTCACCTTCATCTTTGTCCCGGGACATGCGGGAGTCAAGGGAAATGAACGAGCTGATAAACTGGCTGGCTCTGCACCCACTGCTGATGATCGTGCCGACGTTATTTACGTCCTTAAAGACATGTCGAGAACAGAAGACTTTGACATCAGTGAATCCACATCGCTGTCCAGGATGAAAGACTTGGGAGCGAGAATTGGCATAGCCAGACACGAGAGGTACATCGGGAAAACGAGGTGCCTCGTTAACAAACACAGAACTGGCACTATTAACCACTGAACGCTGATGCATATGCTGGGGGGAGGATCTGAGCACCTATGGACCTGTCCAGAGTGCATTGAAGATGCCCCAGCTGATAAATGATATCCATTAGATTTAATTATGTCAGTTCTATCCAAATGAGGAGTGGCTGGCCAAGTGGCTAGAATGTCGGATTCTCCTTCGGGAGATCCAGGTTCAAATCCTTGGTGCGTCCACATGGCTGAATGGGTAAGAACACATGTTCTTAAACATCCAGTGTGCTGATGCCGAGGTTAGTGGTTCAACCCCTACACCGGACAGCTGGACTAAAATGTTGACCTATTGTCCTGGACTTTGGGATGTTAATTAAAAGTACCTCTGAAGTCGAAGTGGGTTCGCCTGATAGCGAGAGACACTGTTAAAAGGGAAAGCTAACCCACACCCCATCACTACTATAAATAGTGTGTATGGACTATGCTTGAGTTCTAAGCGAGCAAGCGAAAAAAAAAAATTCCTTGGTAAGGTGTAAAATGTTTGATGTTGGGGGGGAAAAAAATTAACCTGCACAGTTTGTGGCACTGCACTAGCCAGCCAGTCTTAATTCCTCAGGCTCAAGACCGCCCCCTCCCCCCATACACTGCAAGGTACTATATAGGCAGTAAATGACAGAATAACAGTTCTATCCAACTTATTTTTATTGTGTTTTCTTTCCCTGCAAATCTTTTCCCCAAAACAATTAGGGAAATATGAAACTATCTAAAGACACTTAATAGGAGGTCACAACAACTAGGTCTAAAATTCATAGATGAAAAAATTCATCTTGATTAACAAGCCGTCCGACTCACATACTTTCTACTCGAGATAATGGCACTCTACAACTACACCTGACCTGGCTTTTCATTCACCAGACCTGGAGTGGAACATTACACGAATTGTTGGAAAACAACTTGGTGGCAGTGACCATCGGCCAGTCTTTCTAACTGTAGAAAATGAGCTTGTAAGTGAAAGCAGCACCCTCTCGAAGTGGAACTACAAGAAAGCAGACTGGGCAATGTACAAGCATCGCACCAGCATACTGGTTAGAAACCTGAACACTGAGAAAGACATAAATAAAGTAGTTGAAGAGTTTGGGAAATGCATACTACAGGCAGCTCGAGAAACAGTACTAAGAGGAGCCCGTAAACAATATAAACCCTACTGGAGTAGTGAACTGGAACAGTTACATAATGATGTGGAAGTGTGTAGAAAGCAAGCAGAGGCCACACCCAGCCAAGAGCACCACAATAAATTCCAGCATGCAAAAGCCAAATTTCAAAGGGCCAAGCTGCAGGCTAGACGGAAAAGCTGGCAAGAGAAAACGGGAGTCTCTGAACTTTGAAAGAGACACAAGGAAATTGTGGAAGCTAATAAAACAGCTCAATGACGAGGGCACAGGGAGAAACTCAAAAATTGCGCTACATACAGATGGACAAATCTTAACAAGAAAGCAAGCAGCTGACTATTTTGCAGACTCATTCGCACAAGATAACAATATCAAAATTAGTCCAGAGAAACAACAAGAGATTCGAGAGAAACGACAACATACAGGACAGAGGGAAATAGTACATGAGGTTCTGGAGGCACCCATCACAATCAGCGAACTGGAGCTAGCCATATCAAAACTGAAAATGAGAAAGTCACCAGGAGCTGATGGTATCTCCAATGAAATGATCAGGAACCTAAGAACAGAGGCCAAAACAAAGCTGTTGCAGATCTTCAATAACAGCTGGACCTTAGGCAGTGTTCCACAAGCCTGGAGAGAAGCAATCATGATACCCCTCCTAAAATCAGGGAAAGATGGTTCCATTGCCTCTAGCTACAGACCATTTAGCCTCACCAGCTGTCTCTGCAAAACACTGGAGCGCATCATCAATCACAGACTGCAGTGGTACATTGAAAGTAAAAACATCCTTGTGCCACAGCAGGCTGGCTTAAGGCAGTGCTACTCTACGGAAGATCAGACAACCTACCTCTCTCAAGAAATTGAGGATGCATTCCAAGAGAAGAAGCTGGTGCTTGCGGCATGGATAGATCTGAAGAAAGCCTTTGACAAAGTCTGGAAAGAAGGTCTGATGAAGAAACTGAGAAACTGCAAAGTCAATGGAAGAATGTACAAATGGGTGAAAGCATACTTGCACAACAGAAGAGCCCGAGTACAGATAGACGGACTCAAGAGCAAGAAAGTAATACTGCGTCACAGTGTCCCCCAGGGCGGAGTCTTGTCCCCCCACTTTTTCTAATCTTCATCAATGATCTTGTTGCTCACCTACCGCATGGAATTAAAGCGGCAATGTACGCCGATGACCTGGTTCTATGGAGCACAAATGAATATGCATCAGTGGCCACCAGATTGCTACAAAGAGCTGTAGATACATTTGCTGCATGGGCAAATAGATGGTGTGTCAGCATAAACACTGACAAGTGCAGCACTACCCTATTTACCCTCTCTCCAAAACAAAAGGCAGGGACCATCCAGATAAATGGAACACCCCTAAGAGATGATAAAGAACCAACATACCTTGGAGTAACATTTGATGGCAGGCTGACATGGAGAAAGCACATCAACAAATCAGTAGCAAAAGCCAGAAGGAAAATAGCCATTCTGAGAAAGCTAAGTGGAACCACATGGAGAGCCAGTACGAAAATACTTAGCAAAGTTTACCAACAGAGCATACGACCACACCTGGAATATGGGTCAACTGCGTGGTGTTCAGCATCAAAAACCACACTACAAGAGCCGGACAAGGTGCAAAATCAAGCACTTAGAGTCACCACAGGAGGGATGAGATCAACCCCTATAGTGGAAATGGAGAAGATGGGGAGGACACAAGCACTGAGTGAGCGCAGAGATACAAAAACGCTAATACAAGCAGAAAAGTTCCTCAGCTTGCCAGGCCACCCTATGAAGAACCGATCTGATAACTTGGCTATGGGGTGGTTGAAAAGAAGTAGTCTTATAACTCTTGTAGCTTAAAGAAATGTTAATATTTTGTTGCATTTTTTAATCCCCCGTTCAATTTTACATAAATGTGAAGAGTTTCAACATTGGTGGTGTTTGCTGGCATTCAGGAAAAAATATTTAATGACATGGCCATCATAAAATTCAAGATTGCGGCACCCATACAATAAACTATAGCGGACCTGTATTTATTTATAATTAGAACTGGTAATTTAACTACTAAAATTAAACAGAATACAAGTGTCATTTGTAGCAGTAATGTATCTGTGTAATTGTATAATATTTCAGCATTTGACATGACTGAAAATAATTTTGAAAGCCAGCTTTCAAACATGTCTGTAAACCTGTAAGTAGTGTAAGTAAGGAGTACTATTTTTCTAAGCAGTGCAGCAGTACGTAATTATTTAAATTTAAATACAGTACTGTAATATAAGTTATATGTTTTAATTAAGTTAGTATTTAATTATTAATTGCTCACTGTTAGATACAGAACAGTGTAATTATAGAGCAGAAGTAGAAATCAATTTTAGCTAATATTTAGTATAATTAATTAACTGCTACTTAATTTATGTAGCAGTTACAATCTTATTTACTTACATTAATGCATGATATTTAATCAACAAAGAAAGTGTCGCAATGCAGTTGGTACATTAAGGCAATATGAGTACATTTTCATGAATTGTTCTTTCACTAACGATGAACATTTCACATGACATTTAATTAATATAAATGGGAAGATATTTTTATCTATTAATTAGGTCACATCCCATCCTATGGAAAAGTCTGAAAAGTCAAGTGCATTTTTGTCAGACTCTGAGACTTTCGTGCTTTGTACGATGCTTTCGGCAGGCTGCCGTGCGGAAAGAGACCGAGCCATATGGGATAAAACCTGGTGCAATGAAGTTGATCCTCTCAATTCTCTCGACATTCTATCAAAAGAAGAATGGGACCTTTACTTTCCTGTTACCAAAACGCACAATAAAATATACATCTTACCAGGTTTGTTAGCAATGTGACAGACTTTTAATGAATAATAAATTGGTGGCTTTAATTGCTAATTAGGTCACGGCACATCCTATCGGAAAATACATAATATGTCAAGTTAGGCCTTGCCACCCTGGACGCAATGATATATGGTACTACATTGTCCGTTTAAAAATAAACAAGCCACAGTAATTGAAGATAGAATTTATCAGCTTCCAATTTAATGAGCTGCGAAAAAAAGTCCCCTATCTCTTAGGACATCATTACACTTCCTGGTATTAAATTACATCACCAAAAAATTCATAACTCTGCTTAGAATTAACGTACACTCTTTGATGAAATACCGTTGGATTCGTCTTGTCAAGCTGTATCCAACTGTTATGATTTCATAAGTAAAAACCCAACATTTAAATATTGACCAAAATTGCTAGAAATTAGAACCATTTTATTTATAGAGATTCCTTTGCACTTCCTGATTGTAGATCACGACACAAAAATATTAAAAACTCTGCTTAGAATTAACATACAGTCTTCACTGAGATCAGATACCATATGGCATATTGGCTTTGTCTTGTCAAGCTGTATCCAACTGTCATGATTTCATAAGTCCATCGATCATGTGCCATGCCGGTAAGCGTAGGCGGTCATGTTCTGCCATCTCACTCAATCACCAGTGTCGTGGATCAGCTCTGTGTTCCTGTTTTGACCATGCCACGTGGCCAAGCTATCCAGATATTTGCTTCTTGGTCTCCTCCCTTCAATCTTGCCAGTTGTCACCAAGTTCTCCAATTCATTTCTTCTCATAACATGCCCAAAATATTTTGACTGTCTGCATCCAATGACTCTAATCAGTTTATGATCTTCATTTGTTTCTTGAAGGACTTGTTCGTTGGTTTTTCTATCTGTCCATGGTATTCTTTGCATTTTCCTCAGAAACCACATTTCCACAGCCATTAGCTGTTTTTCAGCTTGACTGCTTATTGTCCACACTTCACATCCATACAAAAGTATAGGTTCTATGTAGCATCTCAACACTTTTTTTCTCATTTCAACTGATATCTTTTTGTTGGTCAGTATGTTTTTCATCTTGCAAAAGGCTACCTTCGCAATGGCAATTCTTGTTCTAATCTCTTCAAGACATCTCCCATCAGATGTTATGACTGTAGCAATGTCAGAATTATCGAACTTTCCGGCCTTAGTCTTGGGACTCGATCTTGATTTCATGCGTAATTAGTTGCGTCCAACGATCACTTCCGGTTGGTTTACCATGTCATGCAATAATTTAATTCTTCGAAAGCAGCATGGTCACGTGACTTATCGTCAGTGGCTATATTACATATTTTTGTTGATTGGAAAAATGTATCGTCAGTAGCATAGTTGATAGTGCGCCCACGTGATGAGCAGGAACTCGAGGTTCATTTCCTTGCCGGATAATTATTTTTTTTTAATTGTTCAGCAATTAATCTCCGGAGTGTGACAGGTTCGCCTTGGGTGTTGAGAGTTAACCAAGCCCAAAGTGTCCTTGTCACACTCCAAAGATTTTTGGTCTCGTCCGGGATATTTACAGGACTCTGTATTTTGATAGGACATCTCGTAGAGATAGAGACTTAGTCTACATCCTCTACCAGTCTACATAAGATTCTACTACTTCTACCTATCTCGTATCTGTCTGACGGACATTTGTGTTGTGGTGTCGCTTAGTTAATACTATTGATTTGTTATTGATTGTATTTCTTGGCACACACATACACTTAGGTAACCACATCTCATAGTCATCATGTCTGCCCAAGAGTTAGACTTAGCCAAAGTTCGTGCAACTGCGCATGAGTTAGGTCTAGAGGGTGATGCATTGAAATCCAATGTGCAAGGGGTGGAAAGAGATTTACACAAAGAGGAACGAGAGGAAGAGAGCAGAAAGAGAACTTGAAGCCAGTAAAGTGGCTTTAGAGGAAAAGAAGATAGCTGCTGACAGCGAGATGAAACGGCTCGAGTTGGAAGCTGATAGAGAGAGACGTGACCACGAGTATTGCATGAAGCTACTTGAGGCACAAGCACCAGCTACTGGTGTAACTGAGGGAGCTATGGGAGGAGATGCACCTCCTGGCTCAGAGTCAAACAGTAGATGTGACTACCAGGCTATGAAGTGGCCTTTACCACCGTTCAAACCTGAGAAAGAACATAAAGACCAGTACTTAGAGAAGTATGAGGCGATGTCTATAGCAATGGGGTTAGACAAACAGAAATCGTGTTTGAAACTCTCCCAGGGATTTCACGGGGCTGGTTATGAAGTGTATGCATGCTTACCACCGGGAATGCAGAACGATTACGCGGCATTAAAAGCTGCACTGTTGAAGAGATTTGAGATCACAGTGCATTTGTACTGACGGAAGTTCAGAACTTCTAAGCGGGAACCTGGCAAACTGTTTTCAGCATACAGTGTGAGGCTAAACTCATACCTTCTTAGATGGATGGCCTTGGCCGGATTTAAAGAGGAGTATGAAAGTTTGCGTGAGTTGATGGTTGTAGATCAGATGCGAATGCAAATGTCAAAACCCTTGTGAAACTTCTTAGGTGATAATGGGGCTGAGAGATTGGATGTAGTCACTAAGTTAGCTGAAAGGTACGTTGAAGTCTATGGCGAGACTGGAGATACCAGTCCAACAGATCTGAGGTCAAAAGACAGAGATCAAGGTAAGAAAGGTAAGGTTTGGTCTAACGAACAGACCAAACAAGGTAACACTTTAGAGAAGAACTCTAACATCCAACCCGGTAAGAATAGCCCATCTAGCTCTCCAAAGAGGAAGTGGAGTGAACGGTGGTGCAAATTCTGCAAGTCCAGCACCCACAATACCAGTGAGTGCAAGAGTAAGCCTAAAGACGTACACTTTGCTTGCCTGGCAGAGGTTAGGGATAGACCCTGCAGGAAAGTAAAGTCGGGTGATGTGAATCGAGAACCTAAGAGATCCAGTGGTTGAGAGAGTGGAAGTGAACGGGCAACAGGTGATGTGCCTCTATGACACAGGATTGCAATTTCCTGCTGTAATTGCATCTCACCTGACAGGCCCAGAGCAACTCACCAGGGAGATAATGGAGATACAGCCAGCCAGTAAGAGTGCAGTAGCGTTACGTTGCCCAATTGCCAATGTGGAGATTCGGAGCAAGTACGTTACTGGATGCATTCAGGCGGCAGTAGTACCAGACCCAATCTATCCCATGATTCTTGGCTTGAAGTACGTGTTTTTGGGTGAGCCAAAACACCCTAGCAACCCTAAGTCTAGGCAGGTCAGATCTACAAAGGAAGAGGGTCTAGAGAAGGTAAGTCTCCAGAAACCTCAGCCAAATATGATGAGTACTGCTCGGAGCAAGGATGCAATGCTGTGTCCTTGTTCAAACAGGTTGTCCAACGGTATGAACCCGTTAAATCAGGGTCAGTTCAACTCTGGAAACCGGTCGCAGTTAATACGGACCGGATCAGAGAAGCGGCAGTGGGAACGTAAGTTGGTTCCTGAAAGCTTCCAAGCTACTCTGCTACAGAAGGTACATGTCAGGTCCCAAACCGGACATCTGACTGTAGGGGCAACCGGTAAGTGTCTTTCCCATTACTATACATAGCCAGGAATGACAGGCGATGTGCACAGATATATCAGATGTTGTCCTGAGTGCCATAAATGCACACCAGAAAAGAGGACGAAGACGAAGATATCCTTGGCGGTTGGAGACCGAGTTCGAGTACTACTCCCAATCGAAGGGAATGAATTCAAAATCGGGTGGCAGGGCCCATTTCTAGTGGATAAAGTGGGGCTCCTCAAGCACTATGGAGTGGCGATCCTGGGAAAGTCTTCTACTTTCCATTCCGCTCTCCTCAATGCGCCATGAGGGGAAGCCTGATGATAAGTCTGCAAACCAAAGGGCGCAAAGTTTCGCTGAGAATGTGGTTCCGGGTTCAGGTCAGGTAGCGGAAAGCCTGTCACACCATAGGCAGTCCTATATGTATGTGCAGGTACCTTCTTCGGTTCAGACCGGTGATCGGGGGAACATGACCGTCCAAAAGAACACCCGCAGTGCTAGCAACACTGAGAACCGTGGTCAGAAGAGGTAGGCTGTGTCGAATGGTACACAGACCTCTGGTTCCTCAAACTGACCGACTGCAGTCCAGCTGGGTCCTCGAAAGGGGAAGCTGGAATTGCAGAAGTCCAGTAAACTCTGGCATGGATGATCGTTAAATCAGATCAAGACAGGAGCTCTGGTCTGCAAGACACTGCGAGTTGACCGATCGCAGAAGCGGAGTAGGCATTGATCACCCATGATACTTGATAACTTGCAACCACACCAATGGTGGTAAAAGTATCCTATGAATTATTGTCGGGTTAGACTTCCTAACCTGCCATCCGGTCTCTAAGAGAGAAGGTTGAACGACTCAGACAACTTCTTGCTAAGAAGTGGAACAACAGGGTCGATCCTCTTTAAGTGGGGGGGGGCCTATGTGATGAAACGGCAATTCATTTGTGCTTCATCGGGCGAGATTCCACGCGTCATCAGGGACTTTCCCTGCTATTATTAGACTTGAGATAGTCGAGCGGTATTTTCCATCTGGAAGGTTCGAGAAGCACCTGGATTTGGATGCCCAGGGTTGCTTAGCCCAGCACTAATTTCTCGTGCAGCTAGAACCTAGAAATTCCAGTGTGGAAAGTAGAGTTTCTCGGGGAGTTAAGACACATCGTGAAGCACTCATTTCTTGTGCGCTTTAGTACGCACATAGGAGAAATGCGGCAGTCACAGCTCATTCGCTTCCTTCATCTCATCGTGTGAAGATGTACTGCTTTGGTGTGGCAGTTTGAACATTCTCTCACACTCAACCAAGATGCAGCTGACTGTCGAATCTCACAGCCTGCTGGCTCACAGAGTTATTTTAGCTGACTGGAGATGGTTCTCTGATACAGGTACTTACTTTATTAATTGATTTAATGCTGTAAATTGAACATAGAACGCAATAGTTCAGAACTCATTAATATGCAACCGACGTTGCATCGCTAATGAGGGACCGATCGATAAGCTGGTTGAAAACGAGGGCAGTACACAGCGGTGTGTGTGTTCCTGTGTTTACAAGCCAGAGTGTAACGCTGAAGATTCGTCAACTGCTTAGAAATAACAGTCAATTAGATTGGCAGAATATGTTCAAATGTTACTAATTGATTAGAGGGAGTAGTTGCATATACTATGTTTGCAGTACTATAATAGGGAACAGTAAACTGTTGTGTATAATGAGCCTAATTTATGTCAGTCAGTAAGTGATGTTAGCAGAGCGTTGAAATTAGTCAGGTAAGTTGACATGTGGAGATTTAGTTAGTGAATTGCTGAAGTGTTAGGAAAATAGAGCACTCAGTTATTAGCCATAGGAAGTGATGTAGCTATTTTGTGTGTGAACTAAATAGTGAATTCATTTCGAGGAACTGGAGAATTCACAGAAGGTAAGTTCTTCAGTGGTGCTATATATATATATATATATATATATATATATATATATATATATATATATATATATATATATATGATGTTGTTATCACGTATATATTAGGTCATGTTGTGTAATATGATATGTTGTGATGGGTGATTACCGACCGCCGAAGTGGTTAGACGCAAGATAACAATGCCTTACCATCATGATGTAAATATGCATTCTTAATTCTTTTCTTTCCTGTTCTGTTCATACTTGCATGAGTGCGTCAGTGCTGATGTGATGAAGGTATGGAGGAACAAATGGAGGATGAATAAGGCACCGGGAACAAGTGGGATATGGGGACTGCATGTGAGTTATTAATGTATGAGACTGGCAATCCAGGTCACCCATGAAGTTTGGCCAAGGCCAAGGCTAACCCGCTTGGAAGGTCAGAACTGGAAAGACCTTTTGGACATGTAAGGAACATGTCTTACTAGAAGGACTTCTTGGCTCTAGGGAAAAGTCTAACAAGAAGAGTATCACTACAGAGTGGGCAGGAGGTCCCACTAGCGAAATGGATGGTGTATATACATTATATGGTCATGTATTGTTACTATATCCCGAGTGATAGTACATTGATCTGTGTTATGTTTGTTAATGGTTGTATATTGTAAGGATAGGGTCCAGGGACTCCTTACCTTGATATTTAGTTCTCATTAACTTTAGAACAAATACAGTGATGGACTTTAGCAACAACCTTTAGGTGAATAGAGATAGGTGACATTTTAGATCAGACTCGCCATTCTTGATTCTTAATCTGTTTGACGGGCTGTTCTGAAGGGCCAGCTGACTTTGGACTGAGACTCATGCTTTAATCCTATCAGCACAGAGATGATACTCTACTTAGTTGAATAACTAGGTAGCATGACTGAAAGTTGATAGTTAGGGATTTGATGCATGTGGGCCAATGTTTGGAGCCGAATACTTTCAACGATCGCTCTTACTTTCAGGTGTTGCCTATTGTGGTATAATAAAAACGTCCCTACCCTTTCCTATTTATGGACTCCCTTAAAAATACACAAACCCTTACAATTACTGTTTAAGTAACTTACTTAATGTAGGAGAAAATAAAACAGCGATAGACGGACCGTGGCAGCTTAATTAATTTGGCCTTATTTTGGCCTACATACCTGGCCAACAGTCGTCGACTGATTGTAAAACAAAGGCCAGTGTAGCCATTTTGGTCAGTACGACACAAAGAACAGACATGTAAAAGTTTTCCCTTCGGGGAGAAGGCATGTTGCCTTTCAAACCATGATTCTCTTCAAGCTATTGGTATGTTATCTACATTATTAAGATATATTTATGTATTACATAAACCAGTATGTTTAATTAAGAATTAGTTACAATTCTCTTAAACCAGGCTGGATGATGTTTACTAAGGAAACACAGGTGGGCGCCACGCTGTAATTTTTCCTATGTCTTACAATTTCAAATCCTTATGTTAATATCTTTTATAGGCATTATGAACTTATATCTAACTTTATAATCTATGAATATTATGTGTACTGTAAAGTATCAACTCTCATGTCTGAAACACATTCTAGAGATTTTCTCAATGTAGGAGCAGACCCCTGATTCATGCTTCATAGTAAAGAACTAGTGTCTGTCAATTTCATATTCCTATGTTAAAACTTCTAGGCACTGTGAACAATATCTCACTATTTATGCTTAGAAATCTGCAAATAATCTATGTACTATAGAAAGGTGTTTTATCCATGGGGGGACATACAAATGATTACGCATATTCCTGACTCTTACTTAGTCAGGGGATAAAATATTTTGCCACATTATAATCTGTAATTTGGAAATATAGTGCTAAATTTTAGTACCATTCTTTTGTTAACAGATTAGTAACCACTCCATATGAGGGTGAACATATAATCATTTCATAAAATAGTGTTAGGGACAGGCCATGTTTGAATATAAATTCATGAACAATGAAACGCGTGATGTAAATGCATGTTCGGAAAGAATTCACTACGCATCACCTCACCGTAGTAGAAACAGAAGCGAAGATTGATGTGAATAAATTGCTTGCAATATTCAGAAGACTGGACCATGCGGCATAAGTTATTCTTATAAATACCCTCCGAATAATAGCAGTCATTGGCAAAACATATCACAGCGATTACTATCCTCAGGTGCTGTACGCAGTGGGGGAAAACAATGGATGTTTTAGTTCATGAAGATAATTCAAAAACCTAGGCTCCCTGCATCATCATTATGATTATTATGTATGATTATCATGTACTTAATATCAGAGAAATGTACAGGTATGTTTTTTTCTGGTATGAGAATTTTCTTTGTGCTGATTGTTACTTTATTACTGTGGGAATATACATTTTAATGTTGCACCTTGGGAGAGGATGTTGATGTAAGAATACATATGTATGTCAGTACTTAAGGAGCCAATGGTGAATAGTCTTGACCTAGTGATGATTATAGTGCCGAAATGAAGACGCGGCATTAGAAACCACAGGGATTCTGTATAGGCTATTCTCTTCAAGTAATGAGAGAGACAATATCAACATGTTGGATGGACAGAATGACTTCACCCATCCAATAGTCCCAGTAACAACAGAAAAAAATATAAGTGAGAAAATACCTTACTCACTATGAAGAGTCAGAATGGCTCTACTCAGCAATGAGGGACAGTGGAACATGGACACCCACTCCTTTCCCCTTCTCCCCTTGTTGTTTTGTATTTGTGTTTGTAATTGTGTTGTAAACCTTTTATCATAACACAGTAAGTTAATGCTAGTGTTGTATTCTTTGTCATCCCTTTTCTATAGAAGAGAAGCAGGTGGTGGTTGAATTTGGTGGGACTATATCACTAACACTGGATCCTGGGTCAACAGCCATAAAGTGAATGTCCAAACCACAGTCTGGATCTAGCAATACCTCAATGTTTACTGCGGCGCTCAATAGCTCCATAGCGAGCAACAGAAAAGTTGAAGATAACTGATTGGGTGAGTGATTAAGTCCTATTTTAGGAGGAAGATCCAGGATGGACTTCAAGATCTAATAATCTACAAAGATGAAGATCAACAGAGTAATTGACCACAGTGTATCGTCTGCTTTACGTCTGAGAAGTATCACCTATAAGCCTTATCACTCAGCAAAATCAGTGAAACTATGGGACAATCCTACAAGTTACTAAAACTAGCAACAGTGAAAGCCCTTCAACTGTTGGTTGGATTACCAAGTTAATATCCACAATGGATAAGTCTTCGAAAGAACATCTCACAGCTGCAACAGTCAAATATAAGGTTCCAGCCATGCAACCCCAAGTTCTAGCTATGAACACCAACTCAAAATGGGAGAAGACACTGAACCACATAAGCCAATACAACCAAGGTACAAACTTAATATCATCTGAAACATAACTACGAAACCAGATTACCTCAAGGTTCCAAACCCTGAACACCATCAGATAAAAGACCATATGAAAGCAACTAAATGTCTCTATATCTGCAACAAGAGGAATCATCCAATTGTTTGCAAACCTGTTACTGTGCTGGATTTATTCATCTGTGCATATATGTAGGTATAGATCAATTGTGGCCCTAGTCACAGATACTACCATGAGATGCCTCTCAGTCAATTACAGCTCTACACTGGACTAGATAACAATGACTAACTCTTTGCTGGTCCAATGTCAACCTAAATACCATGGGTTATAGACTCGCGACTTGGTGGGTGTAAAATCTTTGTTGAACTACTTGGGATTCTGATATTAAAAGCAGAGAAGCTGAATGGACGTCTACTTGGCACCATGTATGGTGAGATGGTAAAGTACCTTCTGCAGAGCTTAAGTGGAAATTCCGGAAAGTTAGACCAACCTGAGGCCCCAAATTTCAAAAAAAGACACCGAGCCTACTGCAACAGAGTACTCGAATATTCTAGCCCGCAGAGGGATTTGTGATTGTGTGTAATTTCTATTTTGGATTATAAAGTATGATTTGCACCAGCCAATTACCAGTGACTAAATAGTAAGAACATAACTGAGTGCATTAATTCGGTACCCAGATAATGGGGAAAAGGATCTAATCGACAGCAAAGGTGGACCCATAACCGCACACCAGGAGATAGACTCGATTAATTAATTTAATTAGTACAAAATGCTGTTTATATGTTGGTTTTTGTTTTCTGAAGGTAACAGGTCAGTAGTTTTTTTCCAATGGTATATAGATGGTATAGTATTTTGACACCAACTCATTATTTTTAACAATGAGAGAATGGTAAAAGGTGTCAGAAACATGTTATTTTGGGTTCTATTTAATATCTTTATTTGCCTTAATCATGAGGGAAAATGAAAGTAGACCCAATTTGTGGTTGTTATGTTGTTTGTAATAACCTGGGTTTTTTCTGGGGTCACTGGGTACTATGTTGTAATACTGCATATCATTCCCATGCCTGTCTGAAAATGCATAGTGTTTATTACACCTATATATATATGTAACTGCAGATCTTGAGTTAATACCTGAACTGTTTGTCCAAAAGTGTTGTGTACATCAAGTAAATGTGGTGTCCAACAAGTGGTTGTTTATATGTTGTGAGCAATCAATATCCTTCTAGCATCTATAGTTAATTTAAAGGGTGATGAAGTGGGAAGGGAAACCTACACACAGATGCCATTGTTTCAAGGATGGAACTCTTTCCTCCTGGGATTTGTGGTAAATATCCCGGATCACCCTGCATTCTTACCAGTGACAGAGAATCAATAAAACCCCCTAGACATTTTAACGAACCATTCTCAGGAATTAAAATCCACACCCCACACCTATTAGAACCAGAACCAATAACTACAGTGTTGCCGGAAACCACTACATGTGCCATGGCGAATGGTCACCATACGTACTTATCACGCCTGACTATGCTACATTGTGCAAGAGGGTGAATCATCAGGAATAACTAATACTCACCATGTGATTCTTGAGCCCTGCAGCAGCACTTGTGGGAAACAGTTTAGTTTAGTTTATGGATCAACATCACGGCACACAGGTGCAACCCATAAGTGCTCCGTTCTCCTCCTAACTCAAACCTTAGTCTGGAGAAACTCAGCTCAGTGCACGAACTCCGTAGCACCGCCGAGGATCCTGAAATACTTGGGTAGATTTTTAACTCGAAATTTTGCCCGGGCAGCACCGTTAGGCTACTCTTTTTCGATTTCCAACTGCCAAGGGATTTTTTACGTGTGCAACAATACACACGGGCGTCCGATCTCACTATCCAGAGACCAGGGGAAATTACTGGAAATCCCAGTGGATTTTTTAAATAAATCCTGGTCCTCACCGGGGCCTGAACCCAGGACCTCCAGCACTCGAGGCGGACACCATACCTCGAGACCACGCAGCCCCTCCACTTGTGGGAAACGAGATGGTTTGTTTATTTAGGAACTGTTGATAATAATATATTTCAGCAAAGTGTTCAGTTACCTCAACAATCAAGCCGGTGTATACAGACTATAGATGTACGAGGGAAAGATAATAAGAAGCTCGCTCCAGAGAGACTTGCCAAGCTGGGGTAGGCGCAGCTCTGGGAGCTCATCAGTTCCAAGTCACAGTTTATCCGCCTAACCGTCAGAGACTCCAGGCAATTGATTGGCCCTTATCAAGGTGCAGTAACTACGTTGGCATCTTGTGTCCAGTCATGACTAGACCCACACATGCTTGCGTATTTTGTAACACAAACTTGTGAAGGTATACAGGTCAACTCATCCTTGTCCTGAGGAACATTGTGTGCTGAAGGAGAGTTAGTTATTATCAAAGCTCTCTGCCAACTGAGTCCAAGTATTATTGACAGTAGGTTCAGTCACCATGGTCAACCATGTTTCAGAAACTTGTGTGCCTGAACTCCGAGGGAGTAAGAACATTAGTGACTTGGCAGTGTATTGAAATCATCTGCAGGAACATGTGTATATTTCATGAGACTGGGTTGAACTTGCTGCAGTACTGATTCATTACCCAATCAGGGGTAAGCACTTCTATTCCGGGACCATTAGATTGGTCATTTCCTAAGTCTAGGGACATCAAGAGATCAACTGGGGTAACCTCAAGGAGGAGTGTCTCCCAGCCAGGCTGTATGTGGAGAACTGTTTAGAATAGTGAACAGTGACTCATTGTGATATTATAGATTTGGAGTTCATCCAGTCGTGTGTGGTCCAAGTGGTTAATTCCTCTGACATCTGATCTTAGCTCTGGGGACGGAGTGGTCTCCAAAGGTTCCATTCATCATTCTGGAAGAGAGCCGGGTGAGTGTCGGATCGACTGGATGGAACATCTACATCAAATCTGCATCTCAGCCTAGTGATGAAACTAGTAGCATCTCTGATTCTGACTCTGTCTCTAATCTATCCTCTACTATTGTAAATAGAATTATTCTATCAGGGTGTTCAATTCATACCTATTTTCTTTAGGGTAGAATAAACTTTGTTTATGTTGATTTATTCTTTTTACAATTATTGAGTGTGGTCTGAGACGATGCCTCAGTGTTCATTGTCCCAAGGGAGAGGGTAGTTAGTGGGGGTCTAGAATCTGGGAGGGGCTTGTAGACATTTGCAACTAATATGAGGTAAACTGCAGAGTACACAGTGTATCTACCTGTCCAACCCCTGGGGTTAGAATACACGGGAGTGCTAAGGACACCTTGGGCTTGGTTAACTCTCAACACCTAAGGTGAACCTGTCACAGCCCGTGTGATGAGCGGGAGCTCGAGGTTCGTTTAATTGCCGGATAATTTTTTTTAAAAATTGTTCAGCAATTAATTGGATGAAAGTCAAATGTCAATCGTTCGTTTCCTTGCCGGACAATTTTTTTTTAATTGTTCAGCAATTAATTGGGTGAATGTCAATCCTTTATCTCTTTGGGTATTTAGAATTGATTGATTGATTAAAGTGATTAAGTGAGTGTAAGTTAGTTAGTCTTTCTTCTTGAGCCCTGACTTTACTGAACTTAGGTATCAGTACAGAGCAGGGTAGGTGGTCGCTTCTATAATCCCCAAGGACACTCCATTTTATGTCTGATGCCGTCCTCTTGTGATACAAGTGCCAGGTCGATGGCCGTGTCAGGGTGCCCCGGTCTCATTGCCTGCCTAGTTGGTGTCCCATCATTTAGACAGACAACATCCGTCTCAAGCGAGGCCTCAGCAAGAGCATTGCCCTGCGTGTTCTCTCCCGACCTGTCCCACTCTTTGGAGCAGTGCACTGAAGTAACCACATAACATAACAGATAGGTAAATGAAGAACAAGTTGAGTTGAGTTTAGTTGAGTTAAGAACCGACATCACTGCACTCAGGACATTCTCATACGTGCTCCGTCCCCTCGTTCAACAGCCAGCGAAGAGTCATACTACTAATTGTTCCACCGCTATCTGATTAAAAGTTCTCCTGGTCTTCCCTCTCAGTTTTGAGATTCTTCCAGAACCCCTTCCGATCCGCCACAATCTCATTCTTTCCACATATGAGTTCTCAATCTGTTCTCAATCATTCTACATGAAACATTCCTTTCTCCACCTTGCTAAGCATACACTTGTCCTCGTTGCTTTGTACTACGGCAATTCCAATACCCAACCCGTTTCTTTTCCTTCCCCCCTCTCCCCTACCTCTTCTCCTCCACTCCCCGCTGGCTGTTGTCAAAAGTATCGAGCACAAAGCACGTACTCAGTTGCTTCGGCGATAATTCTTTATATTATTCATAGTTGGTTAGGTAGGTGGGTAGTTAGACAGATAGATGGTTAGATAGTCAGATATGTGGGTAGGTAGACAGGTAGGTAGTTAAGTAAGCAGGTATGTGGGTAGCTAGGCAGGTAGGTGGATGAGTAGGTACGCAGGTAGATGGGTAGCTAGATCCAACCCAACACTCGCTCGTCGATCATCTGTGTTCCACCATGCCAATTCGTACATCTCTTTCAACCTCTCCCTGCAATACTCTGAACAGGCAGAGAGAGAGAGAGAGAGAGAGAGAGAGAGAGAGAGAGAGAGAGAGAGAGAGAGAGAGAGAGAGAGAGAGAGAGAGAGAGAGAGAGAGGGGGGGGGGGAGGCATTCAGAGATACAGGGATATATAAAATGGCAGACAGATAGCAGACAGATAGAGAGTCAGACACACGCATACATACACACAGATAGTCAGCCAGACATACATATGGAAAGACAGACAGAAAGACAGTTTGTTAGACATAGATTCAGATAGACATATATACAAATGGTAGGAAATATATAAATAGTAGGTCGGTAACGTAAACAAAGATGGATGCCTGTAAACAGTAAGTGTACAGAAACGCAAGTTAACAGTTCTTAAACTCGCCTGGGACACAATTATTTGTATTGCGGATACCAATCTGGAAAATTATTTTTGATATTTAAACAGCCATACTTCAACTAAGTATAAAGTATTGATTCATAGCGCACTATGTATAAACAAAGTGTCTATTCATAGGGCCCTATGTATAAATAAAGTTTCTATTCATAGAACCCTATGTATAAACTCTCCCTAAAATACTGTGAAATAAGTTATGGGTTTTTAAAATTAGTATTTAATTATTAATTGCTCACTTCTAGACACAGAACAGTGTAATTATTGAGCAGAAGTAGAAATCCATTATTAGCGAATATTTTATTTACTTATTTTTTTTTAAATTTAATATTTTAATAATTAATTAACTACTGCTTAATTTATACAGCAGTTACAAACTTATTTACTTACATTAATGCATGATATTTAATCAACAAAAGAAAGCTGTTGCAATGCAGTTGGTACATTATGACAATATGAGTACATTTTCATTAATTGTTCTTTCACTAACGACGAACATTTCACATGGCATTTAATTAATATAAATGGGACTACTAGCCCTATGTGCCGCCTTGGGCTCAAGAGGAAAGACTAACTAATATATTGCAGGAAATGTTATCAACAATAGAAAGATAATGCAGTGTATAGTGAACAGATCAAGGAAATGTAAGTACATTTTCATTTAATTTTTAGGGAGGATCATTAATTGTTAATTAGGTCACGGCACATTCTATCGAAAAATAAAAAATACGTCAAGTTAGGCCTTGCCGCCCCGGACACAATGATATATGGCACAATATTGTCCGTTTAAAAATAAACAAGCCACGGTAATAGAAGGCAGAATTCCTCAGCTTCCAATTTTAGGGCCGCGAGAAAATTTTACTTATACTTATCTCTTAGGTTATCATTGGACTTCCTATTATTAAATTACGTCTCCAAAAGATTCATAACTGTTTAGAATTAACGCACACTCTTCGTTGAGATACCGTTGGATTCATCTTGTCAAGCTCTATCTAACTGATATGATTTCATAAATAAAAACCCATGTGCCGAGATAACAGTATCGATTCACTTGTTTCATAAGTAACAACCCAATTTTTAAGTATTGTCTAAGGACTAAGGGTTTCCGTGGTTCATTTCAGATGTCCGTGGCCAAAGACTTGTGAACGCGGTTCGTGAGCCGCTTACCAGGCGTTTGAAACGCAGCCACGACTGATTTGTGCAGCAGACCGTGTCGCGTTGTGTTATAACGTCTTGTCTTAGTATATTGGTCATTGGAGCCGGTCTTTCAGAAAGCAATGGCACAAACTACTGAAGGTAACATTTGCCTAACATCAACAGCAGCTGAAAAATGTTGGTGTTGACTGCAACGTCCTGTAAGGGATATGCAAAATAAAAAAAAAAATTGCTAGGTAATAAATGTATTAATTATCTACACCTACCCAGTTTTCCGTGTCCGCCGACTTCTGTACCCCAACCGGCGTTTGATAGTAAACAGTTGTGGTGAAATGCAACCACTGATGATCTTTGTGCTGAACCGGAACCGGAGGTACTGAACCGGAAGGCTGTAGCCCATAGTTGCCATTCTAGATATTTTATATCCAGATCTAGAGGTGTTTGCCGGCATCTGGATACCGTTTTCTGACGTTTGGATGCTTAATGCAATTCTAGATACTTTTCATTTGGAGTCGGATATTTTGAATACTTTCTAGATTTTACTTGTCTTTCGGTGTCATTTACCCATTGTATGTTTGGTCTGGACGCGCGTAAATTATGGTAACTGCCATTATTTAAACTTTGAACTGACTTGGGTCAACGCTCAACAATCTGGCAACCCCCCCCCCCCCCGTAATGAGTAAAATGGCGCATAAGGGCACTGAAGAAACTTTTGGTCAGTAAACATTTAAACTTAAAGAATTTGGCTGCAATTGGAACCGACAATGCATCGGTAATGGTCGGTATCAACCATGGAGTGTATGCAAAATTGAAGGAAGATATCCCATCTTTAATCCTCATAAAATGTGCGTGTCATTCCTTGCAGCTAGCATTATCACATCCCTCATCAGTCAGAATGTTTACCAAGGAATTTGGAATTCCTTATTGCTGAAACACATAACTAGTTCTCCAAATCATCTTTCAGACAACAGCAACATAATAATTTATATAAAGCATTAAATGATAGTTCCTCATCACTGAAAATTCTGTCATATTGCAAAACTAGATGGTTATCAATTCAATCAGCTGTTGAAGTAATTGTGAACCGATGGTTGGAGTTGAAGATACACTTCGAAATTGGTTGATTGATTGATTGATTTAGGAATCGACATCACAGCATTCGGGGCATTCCCATAAGTGCTCCGTCCCCATCCTCAGCAGCCAGCGAAGAGTTCCAACACTAATAGTACCAGTAGCAATCTGATTATTAGTCCGGCTCGCCTTTCCTCTGAGCGTTGAGCGTCGGCCAGATCCCTTCGTCACTCCTCGTTGTCTCATTCTTGCCAGACCATGGTAATCCATTTGCTCCTCTGAGGTGTGCACGTGCTCCCACAAGGCCGCAACCACGGCTGCCTTGTCATGTATCAATACTCCAACCATCTGTGTAGATAATCACATCACTCGAGTGAGCATTGTCCTGACTGCTCCGCTGGCACTCTGACCCACTCCTCTCCACGCCTAATGTTCTCCAAGGGCACACCTGTCTGATCGTATTCTCCGCCTGAGCCATCCATGATTTCCCTCTTATCAGTCGCTGACCCTTAACTGCGTCCAGCGCCTCATGCAGTGGGTGGTCTGTGTCTGCAGCTACTCTGAGGTAAGCTTTCGCCTGCATCACCTTGAGCCTACCAGCAACAGTCGGCAAACCAAGGATGTAACGCATACACACTACTGGGGTGTCTCTAGTGCATCCCAGAATGACCCGCATAGCTTCGTTCTGTATGCGCTCTAACTTCACCAGCTGACTCTCTGAGACAGTGAGCAGACCTAATCCATAATCAATTACTGAGAGGATCAAGTGCTGGTACAGTGTGAAAAGCATTCTCTGCTCTATGTCCATTGCAGCCATAGTTTTAAGTGCATTGAGTCCCTTTTGAGATCTTGTCACGACCGTCTCCACATGGTCCTTGAAGGATAGGCTCCTGTCAAATGTGATCCCCAGATACTTCAGTTTGTTCTCTCTGCTGACATTTCTACCACCTATCGCGAGGCTTGGGACATCAGCTCTTACAATCCTGTTGTCCAGAGAGCACCACAAAACAGCCGCCTTTTCCGGGTGGATGACAGCACTCATTTCTGTGCACCAGTCAATCACTTTATCTACTGTCGCCTGTAACTCCTGGGCTGTTTGCTCCCTATCTCTCCCCTGCCTATATGCAAGAATATCATCTGCAAATGTGAGTATTCTTCCAACCCCTGGTGCTTCTAGGTTTGCAATCTTGCTCGTATACACATTAAAGAGCACCGGTGAGACTGCAGATCCCTGTGGCAGTCCCGGGGTTAACATATGTGGCTCTGAGGTCCATGCGCCCAGACGGAGAGCAACCCGACGAGAGTGCAGGACGGCTGCTATCCAGTTCACCAACCAGGGATTGACCCCCTTCTCCATCAGTGCGGTCATCAAAATATCATATCGAACTCTATTGTACGCATCCTCGAGATCAAGCGCTACCGCCATCGTTTCCTGTCTACTCTGGAACACCTCATAAACATCAAAGGCAAAAGTGGCTGCATTTGACCAGGTATCTTTTCCTGGCCTGTAGCTCCCCAGGGGTTTATATAACTGGCGTACCCAGGGCAATGGTATTTGTCTGTATTTAGCTCCTGGAGCATGAGGAATAACAAGACAAAATGAAAAGTGCTACACAGCTGAAATACTATATGGAATGTACAGTGATGAAAAACATTTGGCATTCCTTCTCTTTTCACGACCCATTTTAAGTGAAGTACAAAAAGTTAATAAACTATTTGAATCTCAAAATGTTGATAAAGTTAAATTACTTGACGACCTCACTTTGCTATTTCACTCAATTGGTAAAAGACTTATATTGCCAACTTGTAAAGCGGACTTGTTCACTTGCACTATAGAGAGCTATTTGGTTCCCAAGCCGTACCTGGGATACCAAATCGAATCAAAAATTGATGGTTTAAAAACAACAGGACTGTTAACAGAAAATGAAGAGAACAACTTAAGAAAGCGCTGTCAAGATTTTCTTGTCTCATTATTCGATCAACTGAAGCAGAGACTTCCTGAAAATTTAGATGTATTGAAAAATATTTCACTCTTTTCTATTAACAACATACCTCAGCCAGTAAAAGACATATCTAAATATTGTCAAGTTATTAGATTTTTAGGGGCTAGTGTGGCGGAAGCAGAATATTAGTTAACGAAAATAAATTTGGTTGACTGGACAAACAAAACAGAAACTGAAGCTTTTTGGAGTGAAGTAAGACAATTTAAAGATTTCTCAGGTAACAGTCCATTCCGCGAGCTCTTTGAATGTGCGATGTCTGCCATGATACTACCCCATTCAAATGCTGATGCGGAAAGAGTTTTCAGTACTGTGAATTATACAAAATGTAAACTAAGAAACAGGATGAAACTTGATCTCTTAAATGCTATATTGACAATAAGATTTGGCCTGATGAGAGCAGGAAAATGTTGTTCAACTTATCAGCTCCCTGATCATATAATAAAAGAAATTGGAACAGCTAAAGTACACCAGAGTCATTTTGAATGTGAAGCTTCAACTTCATCATCCAAGCTAAGTGCATCTTGTGAGACAGGCATCAGTGAAGATGAGGACATGATTCTATAGGTAAGTCACATCAATTTTCTTTTTAATGTTGCATATCCCTTACAGGATGGTGCAGTCAACATCAGAATTTTTCAGCTGCTGTTGATGTACAAGGCAAGATTACGCTCAGTAGTTTGCCATTGCTCTCTGAGCGACCGGCTCACATACCCCTGTAAGTTATTTAATCAATACATATGTAATTTCTTACTTTCTCAATCTGGATATTTTTCCTAGATACTTTGCAACGATATCTAGATATTTATGGATGTTGTTTGGGCCGTTTCTAGATACTTTTGGTCAAAACAAAAGGCAACCCTGCTGTAGCCTATTTGGCACTTCGACTAACCTGGCATAATTTACAAACACAATGGCATTTAATCAATCGTGCCAAATACCAATGCAATTTAGATGTTTAAAAATGTAAAATTACGCAACAGTGTTAATAAAACAGGCAAAGCGTCTAGGAACTATAACTGAATTGAACGAACATCCAACCATAAACTGATTCAGTGCTGAGACAGCGCTCTTCTGAGAGAGAGATAGAGACTATTTCTGAGAGAGAGAGAGAGAGAGAGAGAGAGAGAGAGAGAGAGAGAGAGAGAGAGAGAGAGAGAGAGAGAGAGAGAGAGAGAGAGAGAGAGAGAGCTTATAAAGAGAGAGAGAGAGGGAATGCATTTATGGTTAGAAAGAAGACAAAAACGGACATTTCTAACAAAGAAGAAAGCACAGAAGAAAACAAAAGATAGTAGTATAGTAAATCAGAAAGTCGTAGTATTTTTGCGGTGCACATCGATGTGCACAGCAAAGGGAAACAACTCCTTCATTATTTTCCGAAAAAGGGAGATAACTCCTTCATTATTTTTCGTCGTCAGGGAGTGCGGTCAAGTGACTCATCAGATTGGATGTAATCAAGTGGTGAGGAGGTGGTCAAGTGGACACGGGATAGTCAAGTGGCCCCTTAAATTGTAGGTGAAAGTAAGTCTAGTGACGGGTGGTGGTTAAAATGAACGATAACGTGGTCAAGAGGTTGTCAAGTGGTCAAGGCATAGTCAGATGACCCCTTAAATTGCAGTGGAGGTTACATGTAGTGACTCGGTGGTGGTTAAAGTTAGCGATAACGTGGTCAGCTGGTCAATGGGTGACCAAGTGACCCCTTAAATTGTAGAGGAGTGTACTGTGATACAGTGGTGGCATACTGAGCGATCTTGTGGTCAAGAGATGGTCAATACGTAGTCAAGTGGTCAAGTGTGGTCAAGTTACCCCTTAAATTTTAGGGGATTGTACGTCTAGAGACGTAGTGATGGTTAAAGTGAATGATGACGTGGTCTAGAGGTGGTCAAGTGGTCAAGGGGTAGTCAAGTGACCCATTAAATTGTAGGGGAGGGTACGTCTAGTGACGTAGTGATGGTTAAAGTAAACGATGACATGGTCAAAAGGTATTCAAGGGGTGGTCAATTGGCTAATGGGTGGTCAAGTGACCCCTTAAAATGTAGTTGAAGGTATGGGGCTCGCAGAGCTGGTGTCGGCAAGCGGGCGCGGTCTGCGGTCGGTCGGTTATCGTAAGGGTTACGGCTCTTTACATGAAAACCTTTAAGAAGTAATAATGGCCGCTAGTACTGGCTGTAGAGATTATGGCTTAGTGAAATTCGTTGTTAATGGGTGGGTGAGTGGTGTAATATCTAGATAAGTGCTTCCGAAAACTATTCTCATACGGGTTACAGCTCTTCAAATGAAAACCTTAAAAAGGTAAAGATATCCGATAGTACTGGTTTTACTGGTATGGCTTAGTGATGTTCGATGTTAAGGTGTGAGTGAGTGAAGGAATATCTAGATAAGTGCTTTCGAACACTATCATCATATGGATTACAGCTCTTCAAATGAAAAACTTTTAAAAGTAATGATGGCTGGAATTACTGGTTGTATTGGGTATGACTTAAGTATTTTCTTTATACACAAAATGCTCTCCACTGTCCAATTTGAAAAGTGGAATAGACAGGAGTCTCGGCAATCCAACAATCCCGCACAGATACACTGTGCATAATGCCAGCAGTCAGAATGCCAACACAAAATTCATCCACACTCGCCACAGTTCATCGTCGATGGACTCGGCAGTCACCAGAAAATCCTCATTGACCCGGGTTTTCTCACATAGCTCGGTCTTTTACCGCAGGGAGACTCACCGAAAATGTCGCATAAAGCACGAACTCCGCAGCTTCAGCGCCGATTCCCGGAAGTCTCCGAACAAATGCACTCGTGAACCGAAAGGGAAAAACAGTCAATACAGCAATCGCAGGTTAGCCATTGTTCTGAACATGCAATTCACTGTACAGGACAGATGTAAAAGCAATCCACGTGAATTTACAGCTCACGGTGTCGCCCATGCACTCACTCAGTAGCACAGCGACGGAACCATGTACTACCAGTCCAACATGAGGAGAATGCGATTGTAAACCGTAGCCACAAGCATAAACACGCCACAGGCCCCAACGGTTCAATGCCTAACCGCCATTCTGGAGACCGTTGATATGGATATGATGACAGATCTATACTTACTGTTGAAATGTATATGATGACAGATCTATACTTACTGAAGACATGAACATGATTACAGATCTATACTTACTGTTGAAATGTATATGATGACATATCTATACTTACTGGAGACATGGACGTGAAGACAGATCTATACTTACTGGAGACATAGACATGATGACAGATCTATAGTTACTGGAGAGATAGACAAGATGACAGATCTATACTTACTGGAGACACGGACGCGATGACAAATTTATACTTTCTGGAGACATGGACATGATGGTAGATCTATACTTACTAGTGACACGGACAAGATGTCATGTCTATACTTACTGAAGACACGGACATGATTACTGATCTATATTTACTGGATACATGGATATGATGACAGATCTATACTTACTGGAGTCGTGACATACTCTGAGAACTATACTTGCTGTAGAGACACGCATGATGAAAGAACTACACTTACTTGATTCACGGACATACTGAGAGAACTATACTACTGGACACACAGACAAACTTTATACTTACCTCAGAAGCCGTGTATTGATGATGGTGTGTCTTGTGAGAATGTTGACTGCGAGTGCTGCAGCTTTTATTGGTGGAAGCTGTGAGTTTAATCACTCGGCTCTACTTGTGTACAGACACGCTGTCAGCAAACAATCCTTGGTTGGATCCAACATGTATGCTGCTCACTTCTGATTGTGTTGACAGGGGGGAGGGGGAATAGAGGCAGACACGTGAACCGCGAGTTTGCATGGTGACCACACTTACAGAGATACCCACTCATGCCGTATTTATTAATGGAAAATGGCCTAAACGAGACTTCCGTATTACATAGGGGAAAACCATTTATGGATACATGCATACACAATAACTACATAAATAATAATAATAATAATAATAATAATAATAATAATAATAATAATAATAATAATAATACCACTGCGAAAGAAACTTAAGACACGACTAGAATTAAAGAATTTATTCGGCATGACACGGTGGGCGACACCTTCGTAGGTAGCCCATCATTGTGAGTAAACATGAGCGCATTAATACCATATTGGACGTTAGAACCAAACATGAAGCATCATCACCATCATCACGCTGTTCTGCTAATTGGTGTAAGCGCTTATGTCTTTCCACATGCCTCCGTCGTTTGTATTATGCATTTGCTCTGGTGATAATATTACTCCGTGACACCGTCTCACCGTACACATAACAACCGCTCACTGTATCCATGAAGTCATCTCACTACATCCATGACACTATCTCACTGTATCCATGACACTATCTCACTACATCCATGACACCATCTCACTGCATCCTTGACACCTTTCACTGCATCCATGACACAATCTCACTACATCCACGACACCATCTCACTGCATCCATGACACCATCTTACTACATCCATGACACCATCTCGTTACATTCCTGGCCTAGTTAAGTACACTTTCAAATCTTGATTCGTGAGTGTATTTTAATACACTTTTACTCTCGTATGTCATCCAATGCTAAATATGTAGTTACGATGTTCTCTTATCCCCCTCAGACTACATGTGTCCCTGTTGGCTTGTTAGTGTGTTTGACTAATAAGTTGATGTCTCTAATAAAGTGACTGTATTTTAAATTGAAAGTGTTGAGTTTTCAGGTTTGTGTATGTGCTGAATGGATGGTGTATTTCCAAGCGTCACGAGTTGGGATAACCTCAATCATGAATCCTTGCACTGTGTGCACTACATGATCCGGCATTCCAAGTAGTGATGCTTAGTTATATCCTAAATGCTAACCTAAGTATGTTAACTATTTACTAACTAAGCTGAAATACTAAACTAAGTTCTATACATGTATTCACAATTTAGACAAGTTATGTACTTTTACATCAAAAACGCAGACAAATTACAATAAATACGTGTTGCGTACAATTTGTCCGCCAAGTGTATCGTTCTCTTATTTAATCCTTTCACACATTCATTCATTCGTCTTTCAAACACAATAGTATTCGATTAAAATATATAATTTAAGTTAAGGTAAATGTTATTGCCCTTGGAAACAATGGGCTAGGCGATATTCGCCCTTTAAGAAAAAAAACGTACTTTCTGTACGATGAAGGAAAAGTAGGTTATAATTTAAATAGAGACAATTGTATAGGACGGGTTTTCTTAGCCTCTGAATGGCACCGCCTGTAATATTAAAGTAGACTATGTACAAATTACAGGTTAACACAATTTATATACATCAATAATGGAAATATAATACATATTTAATTAAATTAACTAATTAATTAACTCCAACGATGATGTGCGTGTTGCCGTCCTGTTGTTCCTGTGTTTTGCTATAAATGTTAAAGTTCGTATAGCTGTCTCTTGCGTGTTGTAGTTGATGTCGTACTATTTCGGCTGTTTGCAACGTTTGTAGCAACAGTAAATTATGGGTTCTTTTCCATGTTTCGTATGAAATATTACAGTGTTCATGGTTTGTTCTGGTTGATCTTACTGGTTGAAATAAACACAGTTACTGTTTCTTGATGGTCTAGTAATAGAGTTTAGGCACTTGATGGTATAACTATTGAAGTACCGTGTTCATGGGTGTTGTAATAAACTAATCACTAAGAGAACTTAGGCGGTGTATAGGTACACTTATATGAAACGGTATAAAAGTATCACAGTATATAATATGGCTAGTGGTTGACTGAGTAGTGTCAATCTACTGGCGCATTTGACTGGCGTGATAAAATGTCGGCCAGAATATTATCGGTGCCCTTGATATGGCGTATTTCAAAATCATAATCTTCCAGCAATAAACGCCATCTTTGTAACCTGTGGTTCTTGGGCGACCCTTGGTTAAGGACTAATAATGGTGAACTGTCGGTGAGAACCAGGAAGTGGCTCCCTAAAAGGAACTTCGAGAGCCTCAGTATACAAAACAATAGGGCTAGACACTCCAATTCAATTGTTGCATATCGAGTTTCAGCCTTCTTCAGTTTCCTGCTCACGTAGAGAATAGGGTGTCTAATTCCGTCGACTTCCTGCATCAAGCAACCTCCTATAGCTATGGCGCTTGCATCTGTGGTTAAGATAAAAGGTAATTTTATGTTGGGTAATCGTAACACTGGAGGATTTGAAAAAATATGTTTCAATCTACACATTGCATCATCTAAGCTGGTACTTTTACAAATTTTCGATGGATGATCTTTAGTTACATATCAGAAAAAACTGAGGTGAGTTCTGCCCAATGTGGAATGAATTTGGAATAATAATTAATGAGACCTAGTAAACTCCTAACCTGCTTCTTTGTAGTAGGTACTTCTAGATTCAAAATCTTGGAAACAATTTTCTCATCAGTTAGTAATTTACCTTGAGAAATTCTATGACCGAGGAAGTCTATTTCTGTGTAACCTATTTCAACCTTGGAAGGTTTGATAGTAAGTTCGAAAAGAGAAATTTGGTTGAAGATTTGTTTTAGGGTAAGTAGATGAGAAGTGAAGTTAGATATCATAAAATGCAATAAGTGGTTTAATACCAGGATAATACAAGGTTTGTTAGAAAGGATAGGTTTGTAGTTATCCAGGATAGGCAAATTGTATTGCCGTTGTCGCTGTGTTAATGTGTCACTGATATGAATGTCGTCAATGCTCCCGTCGTTAGTCATGATTGGTATAGGGACTTCAGTATCGTCTATGTCCGTCTGATTTATCACCGGTGCTACTGTTTGTAAATTGTCTTCAATGTCATTGTCGTCGTCGTCAAGGTCAACAGTCAATATGTCGTCAGTTTTGTCGTTGTTGTAGCTAACACAGAACATCGGTAATGTCCATATGTCTTCGTTGTTTATGTCGTCGTGAGAGTGCGTCGTTAACGATGCTTCGTTTGTCAAAGTGTCATTCGGTCGGGACATTGTCGTTTTGTCTTCGTCAACAGTTTGTTGCGTCTGTTCATTTGTCTCATTGTCATGTCTGGCATAGGACGGACTGTCATTCAGTTGGGTGATTGTCCTTTTGTTTTTGTCATCAGTTCGTTTCATTTGTCTACTCGTTTCCGTGTCTTGTTTAGCATAGTCTAGTTTCAACCCATTTAAATTGAATATGTCCACTTTTCCATGTACTGAAATTTTGTACTCAAGTCCAGAAATTGTTCTGATACTTTCAAGAGATCCGTGCCAAGAGGTTTCAATACAATTGTTACATAAAATATACAATAATAATACAAGCAATTTCAATCTGTGACATGGTTTTGATACAAATGTTTTTGAACATTTCTGTTCTTTTCCAACATTGATGTTAGTTGAGTTGGGTGCGAATGTTTCTAATGGTTGTTGTAGTTGGTCCGTGTTGGTTTTGTGGGTTGTCTGTCGTGTAATGGCGTTTGTGTCGTGTGTGTTTTGTAACACATTTGCAGGTTTGGTACTTTGTAGCATGGGAGTGACCTCAATTCGAGGTTTTAATTCGGTCGTCTCGTTAAAAGATTCGACCGCCCCTGCGTTGTGCACTTCGGTGAATTCTTTTTGAATAACCTCAGTGTTTGTCTCCCTTGGTATTTTGGCAGTTTGAGACAAATTAACATGGTGTTTCTCTTTAATATCGGTATTTGTGTGGTGGATACCGTGTTTTTCTTCCCAGTCTTTAATTTCTTTGTCAGAGCATGGATGGATGTTCGGTAAATTCCCAAGTATGATATCTGCGATTGGGTCTTCAAGGACAGCGCACAAAAGTTGTCCTGATATATATGGTGTTTGAATTTCGACCATCGCAAGGGGGTATCTTTCTATCGTACCTGAAAATGTGCGACAGTTAACATGTCTGTCTGTGTAGTCTGTGGTGTTGACTAATGTTTTCTTTACCCCACAGAGCGTTGCCCCGGTATCGCGGATTAATGAGCACTTTTTCCTGTTCACGAAGCCTGTCAAAAATGTTAGCTTCCCTGTGGCTGACAAAGCAGCATTGGCTGTCTCATTTGCAATAGGTATCGTGTGGCCACATGGTAATGATGGATCTAGTTGGAATTTCGTGCAAGCGTTACATGTTTCATCTACAATGGTGTTAACTATATGTACAGCATTACCAAGCTCGCTTTCATTGTCATGCTGATTATAACCTTCAATCAGTGAATCCGTCTCATCATCAGAAGACGTTGCTACTAATGCAGCGTTAGCTTGCTTCAGTAACTTACGACCTTCACAATATCGTGAATAATGTCCCCAGCTTCTGCAAAAGTAACATTTTACAGCCTTTTGGTACGCGTTACGTTTTGCTTTCTGTTTATCCACCATCATTTTTAGGTGGTGGGGATAGTTCGGTGACTTGTCGCACATTTCGTAAGCGTTATGTGTCAAACTGCAATACTGGCATTTTGCTACTTTATCACTGTTGGATCGCGGTTTAAATTTGCCTTGTGTTTGCTTGGAGTACTTAGTATTTATTACTGCAGCTGCTGTGTCATTGTGGCTAATGTTGAGTTGAAATATATCCCTGTTTGCTGTGTAGAATGCATTGCCTTTGGATTCAATTTCTTGGATGGTTTTGCAATCCATCTGTTTTAAAAATTTTGCAAACGGTGTGGGGATGGTGCTCACAATTTTATCTATGATGATTAGTTCTTTAAGTTTATCGTGGCTATTGTTGGTTTTCGCCGAGTTTATCCATTTAGTGCATATGTCTTGTACTGTACTAACATAATCTATGAATGTTTGGTTTGGTTGGGGAGCTAATTTTGCAAATTGTTGTTGGTACCCTGCAGTGTCTAACGAAAAATGTTGGAGAATGCGTTGTTTGAGGTATTCGTAGTCTTTTCGCATCTCTTGTGGTACTGTTTCTATTACTTTAAGCGGCTCGAGAGCCAGATTTCTCATGAGTATAAAAGCCCAATCTGCCTTAATGATTTTATGGTAGGCCATGAGACATTCGAAATTTTCTAAATAGGCGGAGATGGAATCTCCTGCACAGAAAGCCTTAACGAGACCTTTATATTTACTATATTTCTGTTCCTCTTCTTTATTTCTTAATTTGTTTATTGATATCTCTGTGTTGGACTCTATTTCCATCTGTTTCAATTTCAACTGTGTATCAGCGTTCAATTGGGCCTGTTTGGCCGCTGCGTCGAGCTCCATTTGCAATTTCTTTTCCGCTGCTTCTTGTTGCAATTTTCTTTCCTCTGCTTCTCTTTGGAATCTTCTTTCTTCGGTCTCTCTTTCTTGTTGCAATTTTCTTTCCTCTGCTTCTTGTTGCAATTTTCTTTCCTCTGCTTCTTGTTGCAATTTTCTTTCCTCTGCTTCTCTTTGCAATCTTCTTTCTTCGGTCTCTCTTTCTTGTTGCAATTTTCTTTCCTCTGCTTCTCTTTGCAATCTTCTTTCTTCGGTCTCTCTTTCTTGTTGCAATTTTCTTTCTTCTCTTTCTATTGCTCTTTCTTCACGGGCAATATTTTCTGCGTGCGTTTTCTGTGCCCATTCTGACAGTTTCTCTTCTTTATAGCCTAATTTTATTCCCTGCTCAATGCATTTATCTAAGCTTGACATTTTGGATTTTATTTATTAGTAATGTTTATAGAGTTATTTCCCTTAACAAAAACTTTGGTGTGTAGAAAAATTTGGTTGCCTACCTTGCTTACTAATGTGTAAATCAAAATGCACGGTTATAATGGTGGCAAGGTCATGAATATACAAACAAATAAATATGAAATACAATAATATATTGATGATAATGAGAATGGGAAGCACAGCTTAGACTTTACAATGAGTATGATCTGAAACTTAGCTCTGAATTGTCGCGCTCGATGTTGTCGTTCTTTCGTCACTGCTGGGAAAAGTTCCACTGCGTTGCACGCGGTCTTCTCTGTTACACAACTTAGTGGCTGGAAAAATCACATGTGTTGCCCACGGTATTCTTTGCGGCACAATCTGCTCGTAGAGCAAGAAACATTAGTCACGGTCAACGAAAAAAAAACAAAAATGTCATAGTTATGTTAAACAGTTATACATCGTTAATAGACCACTAATATTGTGGTATAAGGTATGGACTTTGTTTTGAGACTGTTGAGGGACTCTGCTTATTCTATTGCTAGATAGCTACTAAATATGTTGAACAATTTATGGTTAACAATTTTCTTCTATTGTAACCAAACAATGTGATATGAATAAATAATTTTACATGACATTTCACAGTTATTTCATAACATATTATGTCAAAACCGGTACTAGCCCCCAAAAACCTGTTGACGTCTTACTTTGTCTAGGTAACTTAATGGGTTCACACAGGTGTTAATTAATACAAACAATAAATACGTTCGCTATGATATAGCCGATTTATTGTGGCAATCTACAGTTGGCGCAGTGGGTTAAACAGCCCGCGCTTTACATCATCATCATATCACAGATTATAGAACATCAAACATTTCATATAACAAACTAGCACACTATCTAGCCTATGTTCTATCTCTATACAAAGAGCTAACGAGTCCCTCTCAGGCAGACACTTGTTGCCTGGTCTCAGTCCATTTGTCCTCTGATGGTTTTCCGCGTGTCGCTATTCGACGGGCGGTAACCCTGTTCGAGTTCCTCGTGGACCCCGCTTCAGGCGGGCCACATTAGTGTCCACGGACCCATGAACTCGAGGGTTGACCTTCGATAAGGTTCTGGACTTTTCTTAGTCTGAGCAACTCGGTTGTCTCTCTTGGGCTAGAGTTGCAGCCCTCTACTTCTATCTTTAGGTGAGGTGATGACATCCGTATTACATAGGGGAAAACCAATTATGGATACACTCATACACAATAACTACATAAATAATAATAATAATAATAATAATAATACTAATAATAATAATAATAATAATAATAATAATAATAATACCACTGTGAAAGAAACTTAAGACACGACTAGGGTTAAATAGTTTATTCGGCATGACACGGTGGGCAACACCTGCGTAGGTAGCCCATCATTGTGAGTAAACATGAGCGCATTAATACCATATTGGACCTTAGAACCAAACATGAAGAGTCATCACCATCATCATGCTGTTCTGCTAATTGGTGTAAGCGTTTATGTCTTTCCACATGCCCGCGTCGTTTGTATTATGCATTAGCTCTGGTGGTAATAATACTCTGTGACATCGTCTCACCGTACACATAACAACCGCTCACTGTATCCATGAAACCATCCACTACATCCATGACACTATCTCACTGTATCCATGACACTATCTCACTACATCCATGACACCATCTCACTACATCCATGACACCGTCTCATTACATCCATGACACCGTCTCACTGCATCCATGACACCTCTTACTGCATCCATGACACCATCTCACTATATTCATGAGACCATCTCACTGCATCCATAACACTGTCTCACTGTATCATTGAACCTATCTCTCTGCATCCATGACACCGTCTAACTGTATCCATGATACCGTCTCACTATATCCATGACACCGTCTCACTGTATCCATGACACTCTCTCACTTAATCCATGACACCAGCTTACTGCATCCGTGACACCATTTCACTATATCCATGAGACCATCTCACTGCATCCATAATACTGTCTCACTCTATCCATGAAACTATCTCACTGCATCCATAACACCAACTCACTGCATTCATGACACCTCTCACTGCATCTATGACACCATCTCACTACATCCATGACACCATCTCACTACAACCATGACACCGTCTCATTACTTCCATGACACTTCTCACTGCATCCATGACACCGTCTCACTGCATCCATGACACCTCTCACTGCATCTATGACACCATCTCACTACACCCATGACACCGTCTCACTGCATCCATGACACCTCTTACTGCATCCATGACACCATCTCACTATATCCATGAGACCATCTCACTGCATCCTTAACACTGTCTTACTGTATCCATGAAACTATCTCACTGCATCCATGACACCGTCTCACTGTATCCATGATACCGTCTCACTGTATCCATGACACCGTCTCACTGTATCCATGACACTGTATTACTGTATCCATGACACTCTCTCACTTAATCCATGACACCATCTTACTGCATCCATGACCCCATCTCACTACATCCATGACACCATCTCACTGCATCCATGACACCATCACACAGCATCCATGACACCGCCACACAGCATCCATGACACCGTCACACAGCATTCATGACACCATCTCACTACATCCATGATAACATCTCACTGCATTAGTTACACTATCACATTGCATCCATGACACCGTCTCTCTGCATCCATGACACCGTCTCACTGCATCAATGACACCGTCGCTCTGCATCTATGAGACTGTCTCAATGCACCCATGACACCATCTCACTACATCCATGACACATCTCACTGCATCCATGACACCATCTTACTGCATCCATGACACCGTCTCACTGCATCCATGGCATCGTCTCATTGCATCCATGGCATCGTCTCACTGCATCCATGACATCGTCTCACTGCATCCATGGCACCGTCTCACTGCATCCATGACACCGCCCCAAGGCATCCATAAAACTGTCTCACTGTATCCATGAAACTATCTCACTGTATCCATGACACCGTCTCACTGTATCTATAACACTGTCTCACTGTATCCATGACACCTCTTACTGCATCCATGACACCATCTCACTATATCCATGAGACTATCTCACTGCATCCATAACACTGTCTCACTGTATCCATGAAACTATCTCACTGCATCCATGACACCGTCTCACTGTATCTATAACACCGTCTCACTGTATCCATGATACCTTCTCACTATATCCATGACACTGTCTTACTGTATCCATGACACTCTCTCACTTAATCCATGACACCATCTTACTGCATCCATGAAACCATCTCACTGCATCCATGACACCGTCACACAGCATCCATGACACCGTCACATAGCATTCATGACACCATCTCACTATATCCATGATACCATCTCACTGTATTCATTACTCTATCACATTTCATCCATGACACCGTCTCACTGCATCCATGACACCGTCTCACTGCATCAATGACACCGTCGCTCTGCATCCATGACACCGTCTTACAGCATCCATGATACCATCTCACAGCATCCATGACACTGTCTCGCTGCATCCATGGCATTGTCTCACTGCATCAATGAAACCGTCTCACTGCATCCATGACACCGTCTCACTGCATCCATGGCATCGCCTCATTGCATCCATGGCATCGTCTCATTGCATCCATGACATCGTCTCACTTCATCCATGGCACCGTCTCACTGCATCCATGACATTGTCTCACTGCATCCATGACACCGCCCCAAGGCGTCCATGACACTTTCTCCTTGCATCCATGACACCGTCTAACTGCATCCATGATACCGTCTCACTGCATCCATGACACCGTCTCACTGCATCCATGTCACACCCCAAGGCATTCACGACACTTTCTCACTGCATCCATGACACCGTTTCACTGCATCCATGATACCGCCGTATTGCATCCATAGCATCGACTCACTGCATCCATAAAACCGTCCCAATGCATCCACGACACTGTCTCACTGCATCCATGACACCATCTCACTGCACCCATGACACCGTCCCACTGCATCCATGACACTGTCTTACTGCAGAGACAACTACACAGATAGACAGACACAGTAACATCAATAGAGAGAGAGGGGGGAGGGAGGGAGGGAAAGAGATGGGAGAGATAGAATACAGACGTGATGTCTTGAAGGATTATTAAAAACCACTTTACATGTCGGTGAAACTCTCTTAGATAATCCATTGCAAATGTATGACCGACAGATGCATACGTTATGATGACAAATACTATTGGGTCAGAGTTCATTGAAAGCATTAGTAATATAAGACATACAAAGGACATGGCGGACAGGGGCGATTCAGGTCTGAGGACCTATTTAAGACAACAAAAGATTGAAAGTTAATGTCTGCATATTCACCCCAAGTCACTACTTAAACACGGCAATCTGTTGTTCCACATCTCAACACATAGTTCAGGACCTCGGTGTTAGGTTATGAAAGGGAACATGCATGTGCGTGGTATCTATAGACAAACATGTCCAATCTTACACTGTGAGCACAATAAGCGATTAAGATTGTAGACATCTGTCAATGAATTGAAAAAAAAAAACAACCCAATAAACATTACATGGAGACTATTGTACTCTTCGAAGACAGCTTTCCTTGACGCGTGTAAAAAAGAATGCCATCGAGAGCTGTTTGCTTTGGACAAATGACGCAATTGCAGTGTCGTCTCTGCCGCATAGGAAACATACTTCTTCTAGATAGCAATGAGAGAGAAAGACACTTGCATTTAATTCCATATGAGGGAACTGTTATCAGATTGCTAATGGTTGTGTAATAAATGTAGAAAGGTCACAAATGAGCATCGGAGACCACCAGAGTCTAAGACGTGTATGAGTGAGTGCCGCCAGCTATGAAGCCTCAGCAACATTGCCTGGCTGACAACTTTGTATAATATAGCAATAAAATGATTTCAATGATTTATCACTCGTGTTCATATGTATTCCTGAAGTTCTGCTATGTCAGCTTATATCCACCACCGTCATACATGTTAACTTATCGAAGCCAGCCATTGATGGTTACAACAATGTGTGTGTGTGTGTGTGTGTGTGTGTGCGCGCGCGTGTGTGTGTGCGTGTGTGTGTGTGTGTGTGTGTTTATTCGAGTGAAAAATGTGCTTGGTGTCTGCGTTTTTTTTTTTAAAGTTTTGTTTCTTAAATTCGAAACCAGCTGTGATTAGAATTCGAGCATGTTAAATACTATAAATTACTGCAAAAAATTTATATGAACTCATTATTACAGTTTGAGTTAAACAAAATAACAAAAGGGATAGTGCCGGCCACGCTCTGAGCTCAAAGCTTACTAAGAAAGCCATGCTTATCAGGTTGGCGTGCGACAGCTATCACAGCAGTGAACCAGGGCTAGTGTAAACACTAGAGGCCACCCCAGCTCTGGATGGACGGTTTATTTCCTTATAGTGCTCAGGCGTCCATCCCTGCTCTCCTCTCCTCCCTAGACAGATACCCTCGAACCATGTATGTGTTAAGGGAGGAGCCTCGCGCGACCCTAAGCTTTCTAACTCAGACAGGCCATTGTCTGAGGCTGCGAGGACCTTGACCACACAAAAGGACAATGTGACCGGCGAGGTCACCACATACCATGGCTATCCTGTCCACTATTTTTTTTCTTTCTTATTATCTGTGTTTATTAAATGTAGGCAGTGCATATAACTGATGATCAATAATGCTATGTGTATCATGAAATGATGAAACATTAGAAAAATATAACACTGGATATAAAGTGACCGTTAATAAGAGAAAATATAACCAGATAAACATGGCGACATCAAAGATCAGGTGCATTTTAAATAAGCAATCGTTCAATATTCCGCTGAATTGCCTGAATCTGATTCCTCAGCTGTGAACCTTCCTTCTGGATAACTGAGCATGCAATCACAGGCCGAGATACTCCACAAGCTCTATCCAAAGCTTGTTTGGATCTCACAAAAATGTATGGGACATTCTTATCCTCGCACAGCAAGGGCAAATGCAGAAGAATTTCAATTGGCTCGGCATCGGCTGTTAATACAATAAACTCAGCCTGACCACGGTTAAGAGTCTTTGTAGCTTCATTGGCCCCTTTCTTCAGCTGCATATAATTTGATGCCTGCTGTACCAGCTCCAGAATTTGTTCTGTCAGAGTCTGATCTGCCAAAGGGTAGGCTTTGCTATTTATTTCCTCAGCCATCGTTATGAAGTTTTGCTTTACTTTGAAATGTTTCAACTTGATTTTATTTTTCTACCTCTCTGCGAAAACTCTTCGCTTCACCGACGAGACTGGGAAGCTTGTGATGATCTACTCAAGCCACACTACTATAATGAACGTTTACAACACGTGTTGACGAAACCAGGTAACCAACCGGGTTTCCCCAGAAGGCTGAACAATCACAGTCTTACGTGGCTATATTATAAGCCAGCACATACACACTATGTCATGCTAACGTGGTTCATCTTATTTTATTATATAATTGAATCAAATTAAACTTTACTTTCTGAACCGACAGCTCAATAAAGAAATGTAATGCACTAATAACAGCAACTGATACAAGTTATATTTGCTAATGAAGGATAATTGTAACACTAAAATTTATACGAGAATGAAAAAAAACATTAAAATATAAAGTTATCATAATTATTATACCCCTTGAAAATCGGTAGGTCATAAACTAAACTTTTTCTTGTTTCCCCTTGTAAACTAAGCTGGAGATAAATAAATCGCCAAGAAAAGTAACACTATTTAAACTACTCCAATTGCTCTTTTTTAAAAAAATATTAATTATATCTTATTGAGCTGTGCATAAACATTGTCGCAATTAAACCATGTGTATAATATGTTTGGGACGCAGATGTGTTTTCAAGGCACCAGGGCCAGGTTCTATACTGACCAAGACCTACTAACACGTCCTCGCCGTGCGTCCTGGGCAACAGGTCCCTTCGGGGTCCTGGCTAACGTAGTAGGATCGCTGATGCTTCCGAAGTCGGAGAGTATCTGCCTGCACGGCGAGGAACCACCAGTCTGCACACCAATAAGCCAGACATGGGACAACGGATACTCACGCAAACCTCACGTCCTGTATGACATCACACAGATGCTGGACAATAGGATGTCTTATCCGACATACAGGACTTCATGCTGGAGTTCACAGCCAGCGAACATAAACTAGCAAGCCAAGCAATAATATATTTATGTTCCATGGAGGCAGCATAATCGCATTAAGTTTACAAAATGCGCTGCAATTAATTATACCCTTATTTAATAATGAAGAAACTTTACCAAATAGTTATGCCCTTATCACAATGCAATGTGGGAAAACATGGAATAGTACAATGCTATGGGGATGACTGCGACCTTTGTCAAATAGAACGCTTGTTGCAATGTTTACTGTAAGATCCATTCAATGATACGTTTAAACGTGTTTAAATAAAACTAAGTGTGCATGTGGACACTTCGAGTATAAAATAATTTATATTGATAATTTTAGTATGCATGAGATCAGATAATTACTTCATCATTATCATCATCATCATCATCATCATCATCATCATCATCATCATCATCATCATCATCATCATCATCATCATCAAGTAATTTGTAAGCAATTGCACCTTACCATAAATGTAATGGATATTATTATGTGTATATGAATATGTATTAGCAATTAATTTGTTGCATTAGCAAATGTAAAGGAAAATACACAATGTACACTGTTGTGAACGAAATAATTGTTTTAAAAAAGACTGCGATGTCCTACAACTGAAAAACGGGTCGTTTTAAAAATGATGTCTAGTAAAGGGATGAAGAAAAATTTAACTTCCAAAGACCTACCATAACGGGCTTAGGCAAATGGAAAAAAATAAGGCGGACTTTCCATCTGGCTTAACATCAGACAATCATATTAATATTGTACTGAATAATCTTTCCATGTCAACCAAATCTGGCACAGAAAAACGCATGGACGTATCTAGAGATAAAAATAACAGATATGTTATATCGGTACAAATACAAAACCACTAACTCTGGTAGAAGTACTATTGTCAGCACAAACATAATTATATGTGCACAGTCCTATACCATCCTCCCTCCTCCCCCTCCCATGTCAGACTTTCACAACCATAAACAATGCGATCAGAAGCGTTGTGTTTGGCAGCACCATCTACAGTACCAACCATAACCACACTCATGCAAGACAAACAAACGGCTGTGTATGAGTCAGATGTACCACTTGTGTCCATATGTATTGTTGAAGTCTGGTCATGCCACCTCATATTATCACCATCATCATACCTGTTAACAGATCGAAACCAGACACTGAAGGTCACGACAATGTGTGTGTTGTGTGTGTGTGTGTGTGTGTGTGCGCGCACGCGCGCGTTCAAGTATGCGCATGTGTGTGTGTATCTATGTGTGTATTCGAGCGAGACGTTTGCTTGTTCGCCTGTGTTTGTTTGTTTTTAATTTAAAAAACTTGCCTCAATGCGAATTCCAACATATAACCACTGCGATGTCAGGGAAGCGTCTAGCCTCTACACTCCAGCTGCTCCTCATGCTGTTTTATACACTAATATCATGTAAGTTAGTCCCTCGACAGATTCTACACTTGGAGTGTGAAGTATTCGATCTTCAAATACTAATTCAAGGCTGCGAGGATAACCGGTCTGTATACTTCATGTCTGAAACGTATACTGGGGTGTACATTTCTATGACTGAGAGAGCGCTTTGTTTTCTACAATGTAGTGAGGTGTGTACTGCTCTGTTTACCAAAATTGTAGATAGCATTACTCGCCGCGGCCTCATGGTGGCCCTATATACAATATAAATATTAATGACCCCATTCTACACAACAATTTCTCAACATTTTTATAGTCCAATCTTCATGTAGTCAGTTCTACTGAGAATATTTCTTGGTATCCAGTTTAGGCTAATTAGAACAACAATGTAGGCAACGAAAAGTTTAGTGGCGTGACTGGTGACTATGGCCTTGGCGATAGGCATGTGAGAGGTGACAGCTTAATTGCATGGGTAGAATATCGTTAAATGATAATAGGTAACACCTGTTTCAATCATCACCCGCAGCGACTATAAACATGGCAAACTCTGGCGATAATATTCGCAATCAAACTGACTACGTGCTGTTTTGAAAGGGATCCAGAAGCAGTTTAGTAAGAGCAAACACTAGTCCAATGGCAGACGGACATATCGACCAAGAGCAAGTTATAGGAAAGATGAGGTTAAGAATTAAAACTGTGAAGGAAAACCTAAAGAACATCAAATCAGTTTTAACATTACTTAAAGCAGGCAAAGAAATTAGAGAAAGGTAAACTATTACTGTAAAGAACAGATATAACGTCATGGAGATAATACAGGCTATCGATAAACAACGGGACATGTTGCGAGAATTAATCCAACAGACATCAAAAGAAATCATTCCATCTACACACAGCATTGCAAAAACGAAATGGATGAAAGATGCAATTTTTAGATGATGCTTTCCGGCATGGCACATGACTGACTGATTGATTGATTGAATAAAAGAAGGGAAAAAAAAGAACATAAAGAAGAATATAATAGAATGCATAATGAATTAGTATACAAATGCAATTAGGCTAAAGAAGTATGATTGAATTAACAATGTATGGAGATTACTACAAACTATGTAAAAGAGTCACATTCCATATACAGTATTAACAAATAAATACAATATCAGGTAGGAAACACGAAATACCACTGGCTGTTTAAAATCCAGGAATGGTGCACAAATAATGGGACGAGATGATATAGTTAATAGATGGACGGTTGGTTTTGCAGAAAAATCAACAACCTGTTATGAACATTTCAGTGTAATGTCAACTGATTTGTTCTCATTGTACGGTAAGTATATTGTCAAGAAGCTGAGGACAGAAGTAACAGAAGGATATAAGTTAGGGATAAGATAGGATAGAGATAACATCCCTAAACAGGGAATAGAGATTCAAGGGACAGAAGTAGAAGATAGAACTCTTAAGCAGTTATCCAACAGGACACGCACGTGTCATAAACAGGACACTGCAGGACATGACAGGGATTTACTCCCAAGTTAGAGTAGGAGACGATAAACACGGGAAGTACCCGTAAACAGCGTTAACTAGAGCACAGTAGCCAGTGACAGGCTACTGTACTACGTGCAAGGTAACCGAGCACGCAATAGTGCTGGCGCACGAAGATTCACAAGTCCGCAGCTGGACAACGCTGCTAAGTTTAGCCAGACGGGACTGGACAGCTCAGGAGACAAGTCGATGTAGTCGCCCTGACCATTGTGTAGTTTTCAGGGCACAGTAGTTGCCTCGAAGTGCCTACACCGGCAACCGTCGAGGTATCGACTCAACTCGTAATAATGCAAAACAGCAACGAAGGACGAGGAATTAATTTGCGTCCTTACCTTGAATACAATGATAATCAACGGCACAAGTCAAGATCTCAAAGCGCTACCAGAAGTTTATTCCGTGGCAGACATGTGAACATTAAACTCACGTAGACCTGTAGGTTGACCCCTATAGACAGGGTCGGCGCCTACTTTACTAATCCACCGATGAGTGTTCAGTCTACTGCGCTCTGCTTGACGCCCTGATCCACTGATTCCATTTAAGCTGTAATTCCACTCTAGGTTTTTCCGCCCGGTTACTTCACTGCAGTATTATCATCAACAGATCCCTCTCCTGACTCATAGCTGTCTCACGCTCATATCATCGCGTCCAGAGGTCACCTCACACAGATCCTTAGAAAAAACACGTCCTTGTTCTACAGCACAATCACAGCGTCTCTCGTTGCTGTCTACTGACGTTGTCCACATTCTCCTTGGATTCATTTGTTTACGTCCACTTTCGTGTCCGAGTGGGAAATTCCCATTTCCCAATTTATACTTTTCGTGGTGGGTCGTGCCGCCGTATGGCATAATGCCCCCTCCCAGATAAAAAAATGTGTAACATTTTTTTCCTTTTAACTATATGTGTATAAATATATTGTATAATCATAACTAACTATAACCATAATAACAACAGACTAGTACTTGGTTGTCCCCGTTTATCTACCCTAAAAAAAATAAAGTTATACGACGGGCACGCCCACCTGTCCAAACCCAACGTTGGACGTCGTGTGGCTGATCATGGGGATCAGACCAACTAATAAACATATTAGTCCCTACCTTGTCTCAATAGATAAGTGTGTCCTAGCTCTAGGTACTACCATGAGTTTCGGACGAGGGTAATCATGGGGTTTCCAAGTAGATCATCCTCATTGTTGATTATCGTTGCTGTTATTATTGTATACTCCATATATTTTCCTTCTTACAATTTTTCCATCTGTGGGTAGGGTGACATGTGCTCCACGAGAATCCTCAGAAATATTTTCACTTTTGTGGATATGTTGAGAGCGATGACTGATTATTATGGATCTTCATGTAATAATGACACGTAATACAATTAATTCAACTAGAGATTCATTCTAATGACTTAACCTTATAATCAAATACTTTCCCGAACAATGATTAATTAACCCAAAACCATACTATAATATTTCAATTAATCAATACTTAATTAACTAACATTTGTTATTTAACCACAGAATTACAACATGTAAATTAAAATGTTCACTGTCCATAAGTTCACTTCACAGTTACAATACTTGTATGCTCGAATCCGTGTTCGAATAACCAATGTTTGAACAACCGAGCGATCACACATTGAGTAGATACTTCCGATGGCGTAGTTATTCATTCATACACTCTGTCAATATGGAAAAATTGCTACCATGTGTATCTATATCTACTAAATCATATCTTACATTACATTATATATTTTGTCAATTAATGTAACATTGTTATTCAATAAGGTGCGTTTAGAATTTATGTTTATTAAATTTTATAACACTCATAAAAGAACAGAACATTAAAATATCATTAAAGAACCTATAACATAGATCTGTTCCTCTATTAATTATAATCGACTGAGAATGTCTCTGATTGACTGATTAAAATCTTGCAGACATAGAGTTGTGAAGAATCATACCTATTAAAGATACAAGACATCTAAAAAAAAATTAAATCAGGAATATAATATTCAACAAGAATAAATATTGAAATCACATAATATGCTTATAAATTTAGTAATGTTCTCTATTATAGACATAATTATCAAAGAATAAAGAATCGAATTATTTCTAAGTTGAATTATAGAATTATTAGATAGTGTGAACAATTCTGACAAGTGATACCTTGCATAACTAAGTAATAAGACCTAAGATTCTAATGTGTCTGTAGTGTATTATGTGTTGATTTGACCCTAACCTTTCATCCCATTTTATTTTCCTTTATTTATTTCTTCCATTCAATTTTTTTCTTTCTTTCTTTCTTTGTTTCAAACCTGTAAAATCTCTCTTCTGCACTCATGCCAATATTTGTACATTGTATTGATTGAAACAATGTTATTGTCTTCAGTCTTGTGTATCTTCTGTAATGCATACGCTGTAACGACGTATGTTTGTACTGAGTGCGTGTAACTTTCATTCTGTTTTTGGGATTTTTAACAAAAATGTCATTGAGAAACATGTAATCATGTTTGATTTGTTTTGTAACAACAATTATTTCTTCATGTTTGGGTTCGTTGACTTTGTACAATTCGCAATTATTTACCGTTGTGTTATCACGTATGTCTACAGTTGATGTACCCTGTTCTGTTTGCGTGTTTTCTTCTTTAATTTCTTCTTCTTCTTCTTGTGTTGTTTCAATTTGGGCATTTGTACTTGTAAGTGTTTCGTTAGACTTGTGTTCTATAGTTCCTTTCTGAACGAAATCTCTGGCGTTTGGTTCTTTCACTACTGTAGCACATACTTTACTTGTGTGATTACTTTCTTTCATTTGTCTTATACGCTCCTTCCACATTGCTTCCTTTGCAATAATCTCATTTTCAAGTGTGAGTCGTTTTTGCATGATTTCTGTCTCTACGGTTAATTGTCTTGCCTTTAACTCTTTTTCCTTAGCCACCATTCGTTCGCGTTCCAAAGCTATTTCTTTTTCTCTGGACTCTATTCGTTCGCGTTGCAGGGCTATTCGTTCTTGTCGTTCACGTGTAGCTTGAAGTTGCTCTGTTGCCAGTTTCTCCTGTCGTTCCATCCTCTCACGTGCAGCTTGAGCTCTAAATTCCTGTATGACCCAATTCCTAAGTTCTGCACCGGTCAAACCAGACCTTTCACCCATGTCCATGAAGTCTTGAAGTGTTGACATGTTGTCTTAATGATCTGTAAATTATACCGCTACAATAGTAGATATGTGAAACACAGCCGATAGAATGCGTAGGTAGACAATGACAAGCGTATTCAATTATATATATGCAAGTTGAATGAGAAGTCAACTCGAAATCAATAATATAGAAGAGTATAAACACGCGAGAAGAATAGCAACTCGGCGCAAGATAGATAACGTCCTAACCGTTACAAAACGTAATCACTAGAAATTAGTAGTAAAAATATATATTCAATATAAAGTACAGCGACACAATACTAACATTGACAAAAGACGATTGACACAAGACGACAATACATATTTTCATTCACAACAGACAAAATTATTGCTCCTAAAAAATTTAAGTAACAACACAATAAACACTTTATATACTACTTACAATTACGATACTCTTATACTGAATGAAATATATGTAAACCATATAAATAATGTGAGAATATAAAAATATATATATATGACACTAGATAATCAATAGCTACAGTAGACGATTAACGAGAGATGAAAATACCAATCAATGTTTCAACACGACAACAAATACTTTCAGACTTAGATTCAACATAACATACTACTGACTTATCATACAAAACAAACGGTTGTTAATTTATAATAAATTTTGACATAATTGAAAATACGACAACTTATTAAACTTTAAAAACAAAATCAATGTCACACCAATTGACAATTACAACAGGTACTGGCCTTAAGAAAATTGCGGTGTCGGTGTCCTCTACGAATTTCCAAATGTTCATTCCATGCTCGACTGTTCCAAATGTTCGAATATATTCGTTTTCTGCAGTCGACAATTAATGGAGGTTCTCCTCAAAACACAATATCAGGTAAATTGACACGATGGTGTAATGCACTTACACCAGCACCTAGACCACGCGGTCTGTGGCCGACTGACAAAACCTAGTCGGTTATGGTGCACCCGTCGAACTTTGAGTTAAATTTGGGTATATGATTGTAACGATACCCACAGTAGACTGGTGTGTGCTGTCTTATCCGTCCTTCTATTCCTCTATGATGACGTGTGTAGTGTCTCCGTAATGTCCCATATGTAGTGTTGGCGATAAAGAATGCGATATTATGTGCAGAAACTTCGTGTCCGTTGATCCTATGCCAGTGAGGTGTCAGATTAATATAATGAACTGGCACCGTGAGACAACCGAAATGCTGCTTCGCCAACTGTAAATAGTCAGCAACAATGTGTCCGTGACGACTGAAATGTCGCTAGTAAATCCTTGCTCACTTGGTATGGCGGCGCAATGTGAGTCTAGTATCCGATAACGGCATCATAATATGAAGTTGAAATAGTGAAGGTTGCGTGCGGGAATATTGTGGGGCAGTGTCAGTGAGGAAAAATGTCCTGAAAGGGTTATGTGGAGGGACAAGGTTTGGGAGTAGTGTCGTTCATTACAAAGTAGTATGTTCGTTTTCCACAGATTATAAAAGTGCACCTCCGAAATTTACCGGTGACCCACGCTCCTCAACGTTGTCATGTTCAGTATACGATATATATCTCTGACTGCAGTGTAACTTGCTCTGCTCTGTCCCCAAATTCTGATAGGATAATTCGTATATAATGTCTTCTGTTTCGGAGTTCCTCGATGATGTGGGGTATGTAACAATTCAACCCACAAATCGTTATTATTGTATTACTTCAGCAATGGAGTTGCGAGAATAAACAATTAATAACTTCTGAGCAGTTTCTAACGATCAGTTACTGTGAAATGTCAATCTATTAATAGCTTAATGTGACAGCGCAGTGTTTCTCAGGCTCTCAATGCCTACTATGATGGTTATAAGTATATTCTATATCGACCATGGTGTCAAACGTTTTGTATGGCTTGTGTCTATTGTTTATCTTCTTTTCCAAGGTAACATCAAAGCTATAAGTGTCACACATTCGTTCTAAATATAATGTTCTTAAATATCTTATAATCTCTTTTAATGTTCGTTGTTCAGAACTCTTTGATAGCACTGTGCTGTGTTTAATATAGTGCAGTTTTGCGCGTACGGTGCATTCTGTCTGCGTAATTATTATACTGTTATTGCAACTCTTATACGCAACGGTGTTATTACACTACTACTTTCTCACTGTCTTGACATGTTAATTCTCATTGCACTGTTCTTGTGAAATATAACCTTCCAACTTACTGTTGTAACCTGCAAACTGAATGATCGTCCAGTTTACCCATTCCTGCTCTTCTCCATTTTGTGACGTCGAACTTGTGTGTGATTTGTGTAGTGCGGTGCAACTCAAGATGTTGGCGTGCAAATGTTTCTACGCTCAGCTGACTGAATCTGGCAGGAATTTCGTGTTGACAATTTATGCAGCGAGTCCAGTGACGACCCCCATATGCCTCGAAGTGCCTACACCGGCAACCGTCGAGGTATCGACTCAACTCGTAATAATGCAAAACAGCAACGAAGGACGAGGAATTAATTTGCGTCCTTACCTTGAATACAATGATAATCAACGGCACAAGTCAAGATCTCAAAGCGCTACCAGAAGTTTATTCCGTGGCAGACATGTGAACATTAAACTCACGTAGACCTGTAGGTTGACCCCTATAGACAGGGTCGGCGCCTACTTTACTAATCCACCGATGAGTGTTCAGTCTACTGCGCTCTGCTTGACGCCCTGATCCACTGATTCCATTTAAGCTGTAATTCCACTCTAGGTTTTTCCGCCCGGTTACTTCACTGCAGTATTATCATCAACAGATCCCTCTCCTGACTCATAGCTGTCTCACGCTCATATCATCGCGTCCAGAGGTCACCTCACACAGATCCTTAGAAAAAACACGTCCTTGTTCTACAGCACAATCACAGCGTCTCTCGTTGCTGTCTACTGACGTTGTCCACATTCTCCTTGGATTCATTTGTTTACGTCCACTTTCGTGTCCGAGTGGGAAATTCCCATTTCCCAATTTATACTTTTCGTGGTGGGTCGTGCCGCCGTATGGCAGTAGTATAGTGACTTACGTTAGGACAGATAGAGCTGGTGCTTAACAATATTATAAATGTATTGATTGTGATGATGTGCTGATGATATATGTATGTTCATGTGAGCTCGTGGAGCCGATTGTAATCAGTGCACAATAAAACATAATTACCCTTTGTACACCTACGAGTTGATATTCGTGCGGTACAAACGAAGAATCCCTGGATGCCTGTCTAAACTAGGTTGTTGACATATATGTTTAGTTTAGTTAGCTTAATTTAGTCCACGGATCAACACCATGGCACATAGGTGTAACCTACTCCAATCTCAAGTCTGAGTCCAGAGAATCTCAGCTCAGTGCACAAACTCCGCAGCACCGGCGAGGATCCTGAAAATACTTTGGGTAGATGTTTATCTCAAAATTGTGCCCGTACAGCACCAGTTAGGCTATCTTTTTCGATTTCCAACTGCCAAGGGATATATTACGTGTGCAACAATACACACAGGCGTCCGATCTCACTACCAAGAGACCAGGAGAAATTTTGTTACTAGAAGTCCACGTAAAAAAGTCCCAGTCCTCACCAGGGCTTGAACTCGGGACCTTGAGCACTCGAGGCGGACATCATACCTCAAGATCACTCAGGCCCCATGGTAAATATATACTGAGATCAACATGAAATATCTCAGGAATCCTGGTTTGCGGACATAACATAAATAACTTACATTGTGCTGATGATGCTGTCTTGATAGCAACCTTCAAAAGAAACTACAAGAAATGATAGATATAGTGGTAACTTGCTTATGTTCGCTGGCTGTGAACTCCTGTATGTTGGATGAAGACATCCTGTTGCCCAACATCAATGTGATGTCATACCGGACCTGAGGTTTGCGTGAGTATCCGTTGTCCGATATCTGGCTTATTGGTATGCAGACTGGTGGTTTCTCGCCATGCAGGCAGATATTCTCAGCTTCGGAGGAATACAGTGGTAAAATAATAAAGCTAATAATGACATCCTTACATGGTTGCGTTGATAATAATAACGTTGACGGTGACCATAATGATGATGCTAAAGTTTTAATAATGTCAGTGAAGATAATATAATATGTAATAAAATATGATAATATATAATATATAGGTAAATATAGCGACTTATCGCATAAGATACTCTTCATTTTCTGAAATGTGGCTTTTTGCCTGCCCTGTTCTGCTCTTCATCTCTGTTGTACATCTTCCATCTGATGTTATAAGTGCCCCTAGGTATTTAAAATTATCCACTTGGTTAAGAATTTCCCCTTCTATTTCTATGTCACATTTTGGTGTCACCATTTTATTTAATATCACCATTGTTACTGTTTTCTTGATATTCAAGGAGAGTCCTTTCTGTTACTACAATGTCCAACAATTGTTGTAGGTCTGTTGCATTATCCGACACCAATACCGTGTCATATGCATAGCATATATTGTTCATATTATAACCTCGATTCGTATTCCTGGCTTCTCTTTTATCTCTCTCATTATTACTTTGCTATATAGGGAGAAGAGATCTGGTGACAAGACACACCTCTGTCGTACTCCTAGCTTTATCTGTTTGTAACTACCCTCTTTATTTCCCATTTTAATTGCTGCTACTTGGTTCCAGTAAATATCCTTTATTATTCTTAAATTTTTCCCATCATTAGGTGTTACATTGGATGAAATAATAGCTGAAGTAGTAATAGTTGGCTGTATGACGTGTTACACTGGCTGCAATAATAGCTGCAACTAACTATTCTTTTTATTTATATTTATACACAGTACAAAAATCAACCATAAAAATTAATAGTCAGCATAGCCGAATGGATAAGAGCACTTGCTCCTAAACTTCTGGTTATCTGATGGTGAGTTAGCGGGTTAAACCCCAACACCTGTCAGTTGGACTAACATGTTGACTTCTTGTCCGTGACTTTGGGGCGTAAATTACAATTACCTCTGTAGTCGGAGTTGGGTTGCCTGATGGTGAGGGACTCTGGTAGGAAAAGCTAATTCACACGCAAACATCAGTCGCAGCTGAACAAGTAGTAGCTGTATAGACTATGCTTCAGTTCAAAGTGAGTGAACCAAAAAAAAATAGTAAGAAGAAATATAGATAAATAATGAGAAAAAGAATATTCATTGCATTCTGCATATGCAAACAATAGATAAACCATAAACAGCAAGAAGACAGTTATAAATAATAATGAGAAAAGAAATATAAACTACTTGCCACATATGTAAAAAATAACCACACAATAAACATCATAAATATAAGGTTTTTCATTTATTGTTCACGTAGTTTATGACCTGGGACACAGCACAACTTCAAATGTAAACCTGTTTTGCATATGCTATTTACAGCCAATTTAATAAATACATACAGCAAAACTAACACATTTCAAAGGTTTTTAGTGGACGTTTATTAAGTTAGGGTATTTCAAATCTTCATCATGAATAAAAGAAGCATTAATACTACCATCATTTGTAACATTTTCTTTCTTTATGTGTTTTCTTGTGGTGTTTCAAATGACCAGTTTAAGTTTAATAAACAAAACTTCAAAAGTAACAATTAGATGTAAGCCTTGACAGATGCATAGATGAAATAAATATCAGTGCATCAGCCTTAAGAATTGAAATTAAGTCTTCTAGAGGATTTACAATAAACAATCTCACTATTGTTCAGCATCCTTCATGTAATTATTAATAAATCATCTGAAATGTGTACACTATTCTGTACAACCATTTTTATTCAGATTCAGTATGACAGAAGCATACATGCTCAAGATTACTCAGATTATCCAACACTGAAAATTTACAACATACAAATATGACTGTTCTTGTCTGTCAAGACATATGATCACATTCTGTGAAAAGAAGTTCTCAGAAAAAAATGGATTTAGTATTGTGACATTGGACTTCAGAAAATTAACAAAAACATTTTCTCAGCATATTCTAATATAATTTTTTCCCCTTATCATTCAATCAAATCAGAGGCCAAGACAACAGCTGTCATTGTACAAGATATATAACAGCTTGAAAGACTTTTTGAGCTTCTAGAAAGTAGAGTTTCATCAAAAACTTTTATAAGTCACAAAAAGAAAAGCCACAAGTAAATCACTAAAGTAAAAGATCTTTTAAGATGCCAGGAGGGGTAATGGGTTTATACTTCCCAAGACATTTTCTGCTGCCTGTTTTAGGATTGACTTTGGAGCCTTGGTCAATGTTTTAGGGTGGTTGACTTTGGAGCCCTGTTCAATGTTTTAGAATGGTTGACTTTGGAGCCCTGGTCAATGTTTTAGAATGGTTGACTTTGGAGTCCTGGTCAATTAAAGAAATGCACTTATGTTTATTTAAATACATGATCACTGGGTATACTAGTCACTTCACTGCCATGGCTACCAACCACAACTACAAACAACTTATTTTATTGTAAGAGAACAGCTGTAATAGAAAACTGATCAAATAAAAGTTTGCAAAGAGACATGTTACAACAGCCTTGAAAGTCACACTCCAAGAGAACAGTGTTTTGAAAACCCCAACAGATGAAACTTAAATATTCAAATAATATTACTTTGTGACACATCAATAACAGCACAATTTATGTTGTCTGTCATTACCACTTCAAAGTAGAAAGTCGCTTACAATAATATCCACCCCAGTAAGTGAACCAAAGACATTTTTAGTCAGCATTTGCCACAGAGCCACTCACCTGGAGCATTGTCAACAGGGAAAAAAAAGAATAAGCATAATCAACAAACTTTATTTGTTTACTTTGCAAAATTAATGTCTGTTACAAAGAATAACAATTTCTAGTTTATTACAGAAGAGCACACAACTCTGGATATCCCATCACCAATTAAACAAAGTTAGCAGTGAATTGAGAAATATGATAAACAACAAAAGCCGGTCTCTCTTGTCTAGAGGTTACACGACTTTCTTCGTAATCTTGTATACCCTCGTAAGTAAAGTGACGTTGCGCGAGAATTGGTAGCGGTTCTCTCCATGTCGATAACTTATGAGGTATTGAGCCGGTCGCTCAGAAAGCGATGGAAACTACTGAGCGTAATCTTGCCAAGAAATCAATAATCAGCTGAAAGATGCTGATGTTGACAGCAATGTCCTATAAAGGATATGCAGGAAAAAAACAAAAACAGACAGTTTCAAATTTAAACAAGAAGACAAACACAAAGCAAACAACTGTTACACTTATTCTTGAAAACCCTGGACAGCTCAGTCAGCATCACTGTTTCCATGTCAGACTGTGGCTGTAACAGTTGCCAAAGTGTATGTGATAGACTAGTGTGGCAATATTATTTTGTGTGGGCTTCTAATCAGTTGTGATAGTCATCATTATTTGTAAATGTACAGGCTGAAATTATGAGCAAACCTACACAATTGTATATACATAGTTAGTTAGTTAGTCGACAGATCATCCTCATTACACATCGAACCATTCAGTCCATAAAGGCTCGGATCCCCTCCTCAGCAAATCCCGCAGCGTGTAGCGGCTAACGACGCCAGTTCTGTGTTGGTTTATCAATCTTCTTTGGCTTCCTGCGTAGTGTTCTTGTTTGGCCACCCCTCTTTTAATTTGCTGTTCTTGCTGTCTGGCCATGGTTGTAGATTCACAGTCATCACTTGGTTCACGCAAAAGTCATACTTCTCGTAGAGCATTCAGAATGTCAGCCTGGTCCATGGCGCGTCCGCCCTCCACAGTAGCCTCACCTGCGAGCTTGTCAGACCGCTCATTTCCTTGTACTCCCGCATGCCCTGGCATGAAGATGAAACTAATCTTTGCCAGCCGAGACCGCTCAAGAGGCAGCAACCATTCTCTTCGGATCGACCCCTCCATGATCCTCTTGATCATGTTCATTGAGTCACTAAGGAAACATGCCCTAGTGAATGTCTGTGTCTCGAGCCATGTTATTGCTTTACTTACTGCCATGACTTCTATATTCAGGCTACTTGTGGTTTCAGTGAAAGCACCAGAGTCCTCCTTCACAATTCTCCCATGTTGGACGACCAACTTATCTGTGTAGATGACAGCTTGCCTATTGTATTCTGCATGGTTATAATTCAATATCCCTGAATTTTGTTGTGGTCTTTGTCAGGTTTCGGCAAGGGAATCAGATAGCTGTGTAAACACTCCTCCTTGATGCTAGCACTCTCTATACTGTTGTTGTACATGTCTGCTAGTTTCTCTAGCTCATTGTCAGTACACCTATTGATGTCGTCGTATCTTATGCCATCAGGCCCTGGAGCGCTGTTTTTTGATCTTCGAAGTACAGCCTTGATTTCTTTCATTGTCACTGTGTCTTCATCCGAAGTGTTTTGGGCCTTGCACCTGTCTGAGGTGACCTCCTTGGCCAGATTTCAGCCTCCCATGTCTGTCTGGTTGCTCTGCTCTAGATAGCGTTCAAAGAGGGCTTTGCCCTTGTCCTCGTCAGTCCTCTGCCAGATGAGGTCAGCACCTTGGAAGTCAGAAATGCTCTTATTCTTGACTACACCACTCATGCTTTTATGTAGTCGCCAGAACAATTTCAGTGACTTGTCTGTGCTTACTCTTTGACACACCTCTGCCCATTTTTCGCTTTTAACCACCTTGAAATTTTTTTTGAAATAGCTTACTTTTGTGTGTATCTCTCTTTCTAAGTGCATGCAGGGACTAGGATGACCAGCTCTGTTCTTCTTGGCATTTTGCCATCTCCTTACAGCACTACGCTTATCCACCCAAGCCTTCTCCACCTCGAAATTCCACCAAGGTGGCTGCTCCCAGCTTTTTTTCCTGCCCTGAAGCTTTCTGCGCTTGTCACATCTTATTTTACTCACATCTTGCCCTGTACTGTCATACTGGAAAGTCTTTACCTTTAGCTTGTGCTGCCTGGTTCTGCCTTTCTCCACCAATATGCTGCAAGGGTGGTGGTCGCTGCCGTGGGGTCCTAGGATACCCCATCTACACACTGTAGTGAGTGAAAGTGAAACCAGCGCCAGATCAATAGCACTGTCCTCATCGCCTGGACGGCTTGCTGTCCTGGTGACACAGCCACTGTTGGTACAAACCAGGTCAATAGGTTTCAAGTGCAGATCTCGAGCATCCTCTCCCTGTGTATTGGAGGAAATATTTCCCCATGATCTGCCTTTAGCGTTGAAGTCGCCACCGAAAATAACATTTCTCTCGTGACCTAATATGCCACTTAAGCACTGCCACTTCTGGGTGTCCATACTCGCATTGCGGGCATAAACATTAACCAACACTGAATGGTATACTGGAATGAACTCTCAACGCCTGTATTTGTATATCGTCACTGTCCCAACTGGACATGTCTAGCTCTGACGCCACCATGCTGTCAGCGAACGAGAATCGCCATTCCCAGATGTCATCTGTTGTAGAAACATTTGAAGCCAGGCAATTCGGAGTAACTGATCGCCCAGTCTCGTCTCCTGGAGTGCTACAATATCGTTCCTGTAAACCAGGGTTTCTAAAATAGAGCCCCTGTTGTTTTACGCTGCGCAGTTCCAATACAGAATACGGATATTCCTGAGTCCTAGACTGGTGACACTTGAGTCTAAAACGTCTAAACCACCACTGATTACCTTGCTTCTTTATGCCTGTGCGGCAGTCCACAGCCGCCTCGTTAGGTTGACTGCTGACCGCTCGGAGAACACACGTTGTTCCGCCATGTTGAAAAACCAAATACACAGAAATACACAGAAACCACACACGCTGCCAAAATTCACTCAAGGATAGCTTTGCTCGATGCACGAACTCCATAGCATCCGCGCAGATCTTGAGTAGAAACTCCTGGTTTTACATCCTGGCACACACATTACACGCAAGAGATGAATAAATTCATCTCCTACGCGAAAAGTTAACGATCACAAAACAACCCGACCATCCTTCGCCATCTTGAAACTGGAAGATCGCGTGACATTGCGTTACCTGGTTCTATGTAGCACTTCAGCACTTATGTTTTTTCTCGTTTCAATTGATATCTTTTTATCACAATACAAGTGAATGCTATTGTTTCTTTCTGATAGGTGCATATAATGTTTATATAATGTTTTTAATGTTTTTGCTGCTTCCAACAAAATAAAGATATTTGATCAAATCCAACCAAATTTGACTTAGATCCTAAAGCCATCAACCCTAGACATTGGTTGCACAAGTGAAGAAATAAATTCAATTACTTTTAGATAGTAAATTCATCAGGTGACTGCACAGTTAGTCATTCCAGAGGGCTCATAAACCCCCAATTTTATGGCCTTCCTAAATTGCCCATGACTTGGGTACTACTGAGAATGATTTAATCTATGCTCAAGTTCTGTCCAACACAGGATGGTGAAATAGCTTGTGGAAACTGCTTAAATCAGTGTGACAGTCATTCAACCTCTTAATATTAAAGATTAATTTGAACTGGTCAAACTACTGGATACTATCGATCTTAAACTAAAGTGCATGGCGTCAATGGGTATTGCTTCTATTTTCACTCGATGATCCCATGGAAGAAACAGTGATCATCATCTGTGATCACATAAAGAAAAGAAACAAAACTTAGGCCTACCAACATCCAAATTCAAGAAATTACTACTGCTGTATGCTGCACTCAGAAAAACAAAGAGCCTCAAATATTAAGGACCTAGTTCTGTACCGCTGGTATGTGAATGATATATTATTCATCCCAGAGACCAGACAACAGGCTGAATCATTCCACTCAATCATGAACAAGCCCACAAAAACATTTCTTTATCTGTTGAACATGGACCATAATGACACCTTATCATTCTTAGACATATTAATTCAACATTGACAGGATGGCACCATCCAAAGTTCTATTGAAAGGGAACATGGACGGGCTAATGCCTGAATTTAAATAGCTTTGCACCTATTCAGTGTATAAGTGTGACCTGGTACAGACCCTGTTTAATCAAGCTAGAATTATTTGCTTACGATGACACACTAAAAGAAGACCAGAATCTCTTAATCAATAATCTACAGTCAAATGTATATTCAGAAGTCAGCATGGCCGAATGGGTAAGAACGCATGATCTTAAACATCTGGTGTGCTGAGGTAAGGGGTTCAACCCCTACACCGGACAGTTGGACTAAAATGTTGACCTCTCATCCTTGACTTGGGGATGTAAATTACAAGTACCTCTGAAGTCAGAATGTGTTCGCCTGATTGTGAGGGACACTGTTAATAGGGAAAGCTAATACATCCAAAATTTAGTCCAGTACTACTAGAAGTAGTGAGTATGGACTATGCCTGAGTTCAAGGCGGGCAAGCACCAAATAAAACATACGTATATTCAACTGACTTCATTAAACGTCATTATCAGCCACCCAAACTTACACTAACAGAATCATCGGTCCTCACACATCAAGTGTATTTTTCACCTAACCTTTCGAGGAGACACTAATGAAACAAATATTTATTATACAGCGTAAAGCACACATTCTTTGTTGCTGAACCAGTGATCAGATATAAAACCATCTTAGATACTACTCTCATCTGTAAAAGAACTATTGTCTCGGTTCGCCAAATCTGACTGCATTTATCAATTTCGGTGTGAGTGCCAAGCAACATACATAGGTAGAATGGAAAGACAATGTAGCGAGTAAACAAACATATACCAGTATGGATAAGAAAAAGATTGAATCAGTCTTCAGGAATCCCTATGAAGTTGACAGGTCACGAAATGCTTAAACCGGCCAGCGATTTTGAGACATTTGTTTAATAGCCATCATAAAATTAACCCTTTACCAGGCAGACGTTTGTCTGCATTGTAGCCTTGAACGGGCAAGAAGAATTTTGAGGTTTGGTAAAATTTTGGGTTACATTAGTAAAAGTATCATATATAAGTTGTTAGTCAACAGATTTTAGTCAAATGAACAGCAAAATGAAGGGAAAAGCATGCAGAATATTTCACTCATGTGAATGATGCCGCTAATCCACACATGAACACAAATATGTACAAAATACAACATATTTGTGATTGTCAATCATCTGTATGGCAATTTACAAACACATTTTCCGAATCATAATCACTTTCTTTAAAGTTGGACTCACGACTGCTAATGCAAAGTAACGATGATCACTGATATCTAGCTCTGATTAATAGTCAACTTCGTGCCCTTCAATGTCACTTAAACTGAACTCAGCGAAGTCTCCACTATCACTTGAAGAATTGTTGAAATCCATTTTGAAATACAAAGCGTAAAACCCACAATAACTACTATAACATCTGTTCAAATTCAAAGTATACGCTTGCAAATGGCGGCCACATTGTCAAGCTATCGATGAAACCGAAAGTAGACAATCGGAAGTCTCGGAAAGCCAAGAGATCGCATTTTTACAATGCATAATAGTCACGGGTGCTTTCGGGCGGTTTGCTCGTTTGGGGGTAGAAACGTTCTCGGATGTTTTGCCCGCTAAAGGGTAAAAAAAAAAGAAGATATCTTGTATAATTGTATTTGATTAACAATAAATGATTGCTCAAATACATCAAGGCATTAGTAATTAGATGATTCCAGTCAGTTTTATGTAAACAGAAAGTCTTTATTTTAAATTTGCAATTACCATGGTGAAAACTGATGCCAGTTATCAGTTATCAGTTGGGGTATCTTCGTTGCACTCCGGACATGTCCATAGGTGCTCAGATCCTCCCCCCAGCATATGCATCAGCGTCCGGTGGCTAATAGTGCCAGTTCTGTGTTGGTTGACGAGGCGCTTTGTTTTCCCGATGTACCTCTCGCGTCTGGCTGTGCCGATTCTTACTCCCAGGTCTTTCATCCTGGAAAGCGATGTGGAATCACTGGCGTCAAAATCCTCTGTTCTCGCCATATCTTTAAGGGCGTTAATGACATCGGCACGATCCATGGGCTGGCCATCTACAGGGGGATGCAGAGCCAGCCAATTTATGAGCTCGTTCATTTCCCTCGACTCCCGCATGTCCCGGGACGAAGATGAAGGTGACTTTGCGGACAACAGACTTCTGCAGCGACTCAGTCCACTGTCTACGTACAGATCCAGCTTCGACCTTCTGAATCATGCTCATTGAATCACTTAATACACACACGTTTGTATAATGCTGTGATTCCAGCCATATGAAAGCCTGTGTAACTGCCATCACCTCCATCGTCATGCTGCTCGTGGTCATAGAGTGGGCACCACTGGATATTCTGGATTATACTGGATATATACACAATATTAGTGACTGTTTTTTTAAGTATTTCAGCCCTAGTATAATTCATGTATTCAATTCATATGATATGTAACTCTGCAGTATGCACCTGATGAGATGCAGTGAAATATGCCAGGCAATAAATTGGACAACATATTGTTTGTGGCTTCTGTGTTTAAACTTTAGAAATATATTAATTTTGATTTCTGTTTAATTCAAACTTTAGCTCTAAAATACTCCAAAATTATAACTGTGTACCTTAACAAATCAACCATATCACCCATCGAATGTCAATTTGTCTAAAAATATGGGCTAGCACCATATACCCAGTACAGCTCATGGTGTGAGAGCTGGTCCTTGACTTTACTTTCACGGATGTGATGTTTATGGTTGTTGTGTTCCTCTTTACTCAACACTTGTTAGTCTCTAATGATGGGGTATCACAGTGAACAAGCTATCACAGTGATCTTGACAGGAACAGCCACAAAGCATGTGCCAAAATATCTCTGGTAGATAACTCAATGAAGGTGATGGTGGCCAACTATGTTTGCTTGGCCGGTCTTCCCTGCCCTAACAGCCAGTGTAAACCATTTCTGTATAGTGTATATACTACATACTATGTATATACAATTGTGTAGGTGTGCCCATAATTTCAGCCTGTACATTTACAAATAATGATGACTATCACAACTGATTAGAACCCACACAAAATAATATTGCCACACTAGTCTATCACATGCACTTTGGCAACTGTTACAGCCACAGTCTGACAGGGAAACAGTGATGCCGACTGAGCTGTCCATGGGTTTTCATGAATAAGTGTAACATTTGTTTGCTTTAGTGTTTGTGTTCTTTCTGGTGTAAATTGTAAACTGTTTCATAGGTTTAGTTTATCATATTTCACAATTCACTGGGTTAACTTGTTTAGCTAACTTTGTTTAACTGGTGATGGAATATCCTGAGTTGTGTGCTCTTGTGTAATAAACTAGAAATTGTTATTCTTTGTAACAGACATTAATGTAATACACCATTATGAATAATAGTACAATTATTGACATTTGCAAAGTAAACAAATAAAGTTTGTTGATTATGCTTCTTCTTCTTTTGTTCCCTGTTGACTATGCTCCAGGTGAGTGACTCTTTGACCATTAGCTGACTAAAAATGTCTTTGGTTCACTTACTGGGGTGGAGATTATTGTAAGGGACTTTCTACTTTGAAGTGGTAATGACAGACAACATAACTTGTAGTGTTATTGATTTGTTGCAGGATAATATTCTTTGAATATTTAAGTTTCATCTGTTGGGGTTTTCAAAACAATTCTCCTGGAGAGTGACTGGCAAGGCTGTTGTAACAGATGTCTCTTGGCAAACTTGTATTTGATCAGCTTTCTCTTACAATAAAATAAGGTGTTTGTAGTGGTGGTTGGTAGCCATGGCAGTGAAGTGACTAGCATGCTTGCCTGCTGGCACAGTGATCATGTATTTGAATACACACAAGTGCATTCCTGTAATTGACCTGGGATCCAAAATCAATCATCCTAAAACAGGTAGCAGGAAATGTCTTGGGAAGTAAAAGCAGCACCATAAACCAATTACACCTCCTGGCATCTTAACAGGTCCTTTCCTTTTAGTGATTTACTTGTGGCTTTTCTGTTTGTGACTTGTAAGGTTGTTGATTAAACTCTACTTTCTAGAAAATCACAAACTTTTTCAAGCTGTTATATATCTTGGAAAATATTCGCTGTTGTCTTTGTCAGAGTCTTAGATTTGGCTCGTTATCCCTAACACATGTGAGACAAGTACAAGTACAACATTATTGGACTTGAGACACAACGACACGAAGTTCAATGGATTTATTTACCGATCACATGCAATACAATCTAGTTTGGCATGTGATAGTCATTACATTACAGATATGGTACATCAATACACTTACAGACAACCCACAGCTTACAGTCTATCTCACAAGATGCACAAGCACTCGACTTTCGGGCACAGAACTACACAAGCCTTTCTCTCTCTAGACGTCCTGTCCGGTCCGCGTACCCCAAGCAGTCTGGCTGTCTCTCGCAACGCGCTTGCCCTCCGTGGATTCGCTTCACGAGGCCTGCGTGCGTCTTGCGCTGTCCTTGCCTGACCGCTGGCTATTGCGTCAGCCAGCAACCTGTCGGCAGGTGACTAATACTCGCCTGGCGGGCGTAACGATGTCCCTGCATCTCAGCTGGGACTTATTTGCCTGGCGGGCGTAACGATGTTCCTGCATCTCATTCCAGATTCTGACACGCTCCCCCGGGGCTTTTCATGAAAGATGTTTCATAATAATACATATAATGGCATAGAAATACATAAGAAATGCAAGTTGTATTTTGAGACATGTGGTGTTCAATTTTTACCACTTGCCAAGTTACATCCTCTCGATGGATGGTTACCTAAGTTGCAATATTGACCCAGTCAGATCAGTAGCAACAGCTTTCCAAGCAACTACCTCGCAACCTCGAAAAAAAAGTAATAATATGCTCTCTGTAAACAAAAAACATCTGGTAAGACCGTAATACGACCTATTTATAAGCCTGTATTCAACGTTGGAGTTCCGACCTCATTTGGCCATGAGCTCTTCCGTCGGTCTACAACGTCGGTAACTCTATACCATGCCCAGTTGATGCCTCCTTGGAGTAGTAACAATCTGGCAACAACATGGCTATTTATATACAACACATATTCAAATACATTTCAATTTATCGCCCTTGGTGTAATAATGTAATAACAATTAAATGAAAGGGACATAATTTCAAACAATATTAAATTTAATAATTTACAATTATTTCTTTATTTCTCAGCGTCATCGCTTGATGCTTTTCCATACTAGCGAAAAAATGTCGATAGTATGAATAAGTTAATCAAGATATGATTCTAAGATTACACTAGATGAAACACTATTAACACACAATTCGTGTATTCGACATTGATGATTCTTAAACATTTTAGAAGCGTCATACCTTTTTAAGGTTTTGTTTGTCGTCTGCTAATTTTGGACTAAATTTCTAAATTATCCGGAAGTACACACGAACAGCTGATGTTGAAAAATTCTATAACACACTTGTTCCGGTCTGATGTAGCAACTCGGAATGTAACTGTTCTGATCGTTCATGTGTTGGATGTTTCGCTGGAAAACTTCTGGATTTCGTTGACTGCAGTGGTGTAGATGTCAAAGTTCAGTTCGCTCTTTCACACACAGATTAAAAATATCACTGGAAATGTTCCACTCGCAGATACCACTGATAAATTGGATAGTTCGCTTGCGGTAAGTTCAGAGCGAATGTGGCACTGTTCTTATTTCATAGTATATGTACAGTTAATATTGTTCGCTTTCTACCACACACTACACAATCATTCGAAACACTTAATACAGTAATAATAAAATAAGAAAACTATATATAATGGGATTAAACCCTATCACATCAATGGTAGACACACAGCTTTTTGTGGAAAAAACTTCACTGATGGCTGTGTTATTCTGAGTGTATTTGACACACTGCACTCAGACATTAGTGCTTACTGGGTCGGTCGGACAACGGGACAACAGATCGGCAATTGTGTTGGTTCTGCCTGCAATATGTCGAACTTCGAAGCTGTAATCTTGGAGTTTAAGAGACCAGCGCGCTATCATTTGGTTGGTAGGTATTCCTGAAGTAATAAATTTCAACGGACTACTGTCGGACTCAACAATGAAATGACGTCCCAGAAGGAATCTGGAAAATTTTGTTATACCCTCAACTAGAGCAAGGGCTTCCAACTGCGGTGTCGACCAAGAGTGTTCTCTAGGTTTTAATTTTCTAGAGAAATAATATACAGGATGTAGGATGTTATCATGTTCCTGTAACAGAACTGCTCCAAACGCTACGGAGCTCGCGTCTGTGCGTAATCTGAAAGGAATAAGAAAATTGAGCAATTTGAGAATGGGATTCTTTAAACTATTCTCAGAGAAATAAGATAAAACTTTCTGGAATGAAAATTTTAGGCATTGATTGTTTACAATATTTTCAGGTTGATCTTTCGTTAGTAGGTTAGTAAATTTTTCAGTCAGTTCAGCAAAATCAGGTATGAACTGTCTATAATAATTTAGTAATCCTAACACACTTCTGACTTGCTTTTTCGTCGTCGGAAGTGAGAGTTTCAGAATTTTGGAAACGATGTTATCGTCTGTCGTGACAAAGCCATTAGATATTTTGTACCCCAAGAAGGATATTTCCTGATAGGCCATGTCTACTTTTGTCGGCTTTACCGTCAGTCCGTGCTATCTGATCCGTTCAAATGTCTGCTGTAATGTCTTTATATGGTCTGTCATTGTCTTTGTGTGAACACAAATGTCGTCCATGTAACAGATAATGTTTGGTATGTCCACTAGTAACAGTCGTGTCATACGTACGAATGTCGCTGGGGCATTGACAAGCCCAAATGGAAGTTTGCACCATTCGTACAGTCCCCAAGGTGTGGCAAATGCTGTCAGATTTCTGCTCTGTTCGTCTACCGTTATTTGCCAGTAACCTTTAGTCATGTCTATCTTCGTAAAGAACCTAGAGTCTGTCAGTTCTGTCAGTAGATCTTCAGAGTTAGACATTGGTTCTAGATCAAGAAGCGTTATTTTGTTTAATTTCCTATAGTCGATACAGAGTCTTATCGTATTGTCCTTTTTGCGTACCATGACCATTGGAGATGAGAAATGTGATTGGGATCGTCTAATGATGTTGTTTTTCTCTAAACTAATGATTTCCTGATGTAAGGTTTCTTTGTAATGCACTGGAATGGTGTAAGGTCTGCATCTTATGGGTGTGTTTGAAGTGAGTGTGATGTGATGCTGTACTAATTCTGTTTGTCCTGGATTGTTGGAGAAGATGGTGTTGTACTGTTGTATGAGCTGTTTGCAGCTGTCTGTTTCTGCTTGAGTTAAGTTTGGGTTTCTTTCAAGCAGTTCGTCGTGTCTACTGCAGGTGTTGGAATTTTGTCACTATCTTCGTCATCTTCATGGTCTATTATTACTGTGCAAGCTATTGTGTCGTCTTGTTCGGTATCTCTGTTGTAATATGGTCTTAGCATATTGATGTGGAATATTTTGTGTTTGTCTTTTATTTTAATCTCGTAGTCCACAGGTGAAATCTGTCTTATAACTTTAAAAGGTCCTTGCCAAGACTCAGTCAATAAGTGTCTGTCACTAGGTAAGAGAAGAAGTACGTCCTGTCCAGGTGTCAACGTTATTGTCCTGTTACCTTTGTCTGCATATTGTCTATATGTAGCACCAGATACTTTTAGTGCTTCTTTTGCAATTATACAAGATTTGATGATTCTTTCACGCAATGATGTAACGTATACGTATGATGATATGGGTTTAAGTAATGGAGTGGCTTCCGTTAACATTTGATGATAGATAGTCAATGGGCCACGTGGTTTGGCACCATAGATAAGTTCAAAAGGAGAGAACCCAGTACTAGAATGTGGAACTTCGTGATAAGCAAAAAGTATAGCAGGCAAATACACGTCCCAGTTGTTGGGGTGTTCTTGCGTGACTTTAGCAAGCATATGCTTTAAATCACCGTTAAATTTTTCTATGATTCCACTTGAGTGAGGATGGTAGGGAGAATTGAAACATTGCTTCACCCCTAACATTTTGGTGAAAGCTTGAGTAGATGCGGCAATGAACTGACTTCCCCTATCTGATTGGATAGTGTCTGGAAATCCTATCCGTGAAAATATATGGAAGAAAACTTCCATTATATCATTGGCAGTTATGTTCTTTAGCGGAATCGCTTCAGGCCAGCGGCTACATAGATCAATGGTGGTAATAATATATTTATTCCCTCTGGTTGTTACCTGATTAAGAGGGCCCACTATGTCGACAGATATTTTCTCAAAAGGTCGACTGGCTAAGTCAGTGATTTGTAACTGTGCCTGTGGGTGTTTACCTTTCTTTACCAGTTTTTGGCAGATGTCACAACTTCTGCAATATTGCTTAATGTCATTGCAGAATTTGGGCCAATAAAACTGTGATAGTAATCTTGATCTGGTCTTAGAGTATGCCATATGCCCTGCAAGAGGTATATCATGGGCAAGATGTAAGGCTTGCTTACGGTATTCAATCGGCAAAACAGTTTGCTCTGTTGTGTTGTCACCTCTGGTGTAGTACCTGGTGAGGATGCAATTTTTCAAAGCAAAATGCCATCTTGCATTTTTGGTTACCTTTGGCTTTTGGCCGATCAGATTAAAATATTTAGACAATGAAGGATCAGCTTTTTGGGCTGTTACAAAAGTCTCCTTCATAGTTTTAGGAGGTAGTATCACTAGGCTAATCATTTCTATAGCCTCAGTTTGATTAATTTCATCTTGCACTCTAGCAGTAGATCTAGTTACTGCGTTCACACATTCAATGATATCAGATGGTGGTGAAACAGTTTGATCAATGATGTCATGAGATCTTAGTGCTACATTAGCTACCATACATTCATTTGGTGATACAACATTCTCAATGATGATACTTGATGGTGATGATGTTAAGTTCTCATCAATGCAAACAGATGTTATATCATGAGGCATATCATTCACCTCTGGCAAATTTCCAATGATGATATCACAAACAGGGTTAGTTAATGCTGCGCATTTTACTTTCTCAGTGAGGAAAGGTGTCTGAATATATGCCCATGCTAATGGGTATTTTTCAATATTCCCAGAGAATGTTCTGCATGTTACGTGCCTGCCTGTATAGTCTGTAGGCATTATGACTTTTTCAAGCTGTTATATATCTTGGAAAATATTCGCTGTTGTCTTTGTCAGAGTCTTAGATTTGGCTCGTTATCCCTAACACATGTGAGACAAGTACAAGTACAACATGATTGGACTTGAGACACAACGACACGAAGTTCAATGGATTTATTTACCGATCACATGCAATACAATCTAGTTTGGCATGTGATAGTCATTACATTACAGATATGGTACATCAATACACTTACAGACAACCCACAGCTTACAGTCTATCTCACAAGATGCACAAGCACTCGACTTTCGGCCACAGAACTACACAAGCCTTTCTCTCTCTAGACGTCCTGTCCGGTCCGCGTACCCCAAGCAGTCTGGCTGTCTCTCGCAACGCGCTTGCCCTCCGTGGATTCGCTTCACGAGGCCTGCGTGCGTCTTGCGCTGTCCTTGCCTGACCGCTGGCTATTGCGTCAGCCAGCAACCTGTCGGCAGGTGACTAATACTCGCCTGGCGGGCGTAACGATGTCCCTGCATCTCAGCTGGGACTTATTCGCCTGGTGGGCGTAACGATGTTCCTGCATCTAATTCCAGATTCTGACAGTCTTGGCCTCTGATCTGACTGAATGATAAGGGGAAAATATGATATTTGAATATGCTGAGAAAATATTTTTATTAATTTTCTGAAGCCCAATGTCACAATAGTGAATCCATTTTTTTCTGAGAATATCTTTTCACAGAATCCGATTATTTGTCTTGACAGACAAGAACAGTGGTGAAATCCAGTGAAGAAGCGGACAAGAAAAATATTCACATAACAGAAAGGTATATACAAACTCTCCCGTGTGTTGCCGGGGCCCATAAGGGAAGCCAAAAATATTAACACTATTGCCTACCATGCATGTCATAAGAGGCGACTAAGGAGAAGGAGACTTGATAGTTCCATCGCCCTGCTACTGAGTGAGTACGTGGAGCGATACTGTGAGCTGTGAGTTTCATGTGAAATGCTTTTTAATATGCCCGAGGATTTATTTGGAACGTGAGTGCATGTTCGGAACGATGGCAGCTGGCTATGTCCCAGAGTTGACCGGTTTTTGTCTTATGTAGAAATGCGTGGCTGCTGGGCTTCTGGTTGACTGCCACTGCCGTCGACGATGAACTGTATATTCGTGGAGGAGCATTCTAGCGACAGCATTATCATTATGTACAGTGTGTCATGAAATGCCGCCTTAACATCCCAGAATATTTTCTCGGCCTCAAAATTTGAGAGGCCAAATTGAGAAAGAATGAAGTAATCGCGCTGCTCCACAGCTATCTAGTCGTGAGGGAAGATTATTCACAAAAAGCCTCTAGCCATGATGTAAGCTTGCAGACAGCAAGTAAAATGGACAATGTAATTAAAACCGACCAGGCATGACACCTGATAAGCAGAGGTAGGAAATCGCCCAGGTGTGAACAACATTGACACAGGGGAAGATAATAGCCCCAGGGCTGTAAACAAGCCCCGTCCACTCTGACTGGAAGACTCAGGAATGTGTGAAAACAGATCTGATAAGGCAATTAACACTGAGCCTGTAGACTTTGCACCAGACAGAGAGGAGCAAGGTGAGATGGCCAGGTTGCAGTGATAAGTGCAATTACCGTCAGGGGGAGATAAGAAGAATTTATGACGGGAATGCCAAAGAGATAATAGTGTCTCAGACACTGTCTGCTGGACTCAGCTTAAATAAGGCTCCCTAGACTTGTTTCAGGTTAGATACGAAAATCAGTTTGAACAGGTAGGAGCCAGCTCAATGTTTGTAGTCATAAGTATGATTCTTATGTTGCTAGATTTCACTAGGAGAATTATTTCTTAGTAACTAGTCCCTTAGTAAGTCTCTTAGTCTCTTAGATGGATGTACTGTACTGACTTTCAGTCTATATCTGATCTAGGTTATTGCAAGAACTATCATTGTCATAGGTTACTTGAGTGTTCTTTCTGAGTTCTGTGTTCAATATCGGATTGCTTTGAGTGCTGCCTTATGTGAGACAGATCTTGTCTGGGTATACTTTTAGGTGTCTTGGTAGATGCTTGTCATTTCTTTGTACACTATCCTAGTTGCCTTTTGGTGTGTGCAATTGTTGTACAGAATATAGTCAACTGACTATTTCTTTAATTCTTACCACAGCAGTAACTAAGTGGTGATTAAACCGGGCAGATCAGCAATATGGCTGGTCTGCGTGGTCACTTCAATTAGACTTGTTGTATATCTCATTTTGTAGCTATACAATATTAGTACTCATTAATAATGCCTGATGCTATTATGTTGAGTATCATTAGATGTCCATCTTGAAGTAATATAATGTTTACGGATATGTTGGATGTATGTATGTGTAATTTCATATGAATATACGATGCTAGGAATATGCTTCGTACATATTCTTTTTGTGTATATACGTCTCATTTCGTATACATACAAACTAACTAGTGCATTATGCTATGATGTTAAAGTATCATAATATGTCTAGTTTAATCAATATGTTTATGTGTATTGGATGTTTGATATATTGATTTGTCATATGCAAACCTACCAATATGAAGTGTTATGCTATTGTCTGCGCATTGGCACATTGGCCAACGATTGTGTTGGAAGCAGAGGTGTAATGGTACAGACATTACCCACAATTGGTATAGGGTATATGGTGCTAAACTTTCTCAGTGTATTGTGGGCGTGCGTTCACGGTAATGCATGGAACCTGGCACAGCTACTGGTCACGGCTTGTAAGCCCGGATGATCAGGCATTATAATACCATTACCGATCCTGTGAGCTGCTAAACCAACTTTGGACGGAGCGGCTGTACGACACAGAATTTCTGTATTAGCGACATGGACATGGGCGGCAGAAATGTAATCATTACAGGCGTGTGAGACAATTGAAAAGCCCGTCCCAGACTAAAGACAGTAGGGAGAAGGAGGATGGTGAACGCAGTAGAGCTGGAAGATAAACTTGGCCAGACTGGTCATTGTATATGTTTGTGTTATGATATGTTTTAATTAGGATTGCGCTGATGTAGATTTAGATATAACACATTCTCGACTTTCTTTCAAGCTCTCACAAGGAGCACCTATGTTGTAGATCTCAAGGACGAGTGAAGACTAGGAGTGTCAGGACTGACAGGATCGTCAGAATACCGGCAAGCTGTTTCTTTTTTGTTTCCACTGGAGAGTTGCTGATCTCTCACTGATCCAGACAGGATTCAGAGTTACGTATTGTATATTAATCATTTCACCTTCATGATTATTGTAGTACAGAAACTCATACGCATCCATCATCGTCTGGAAAAACCGTACATGTGTAATATGATTAGTAAATAAATGTTGTAGTATTGTAACTCATAGTTCTCTCGTTATATTTTAATTCCAATTGTGCATACGTGTTGTTGTGTACATTGGTGGGGGTTCACTTAGACACCAAGGAAGGGAGCAGTCAGGGAGAAAAACCTGTACTGAGATAGTCGTCTATACTAATATATTTAGACTTAAACATCTATCTTAGCTAACCTTCTCTTTCCCATTCCTTGGCGAATATTCAGCACAGTTCATTTCATTTTGTAACGAGCCACTTGGAGCTGTTCGTTGGATATTCATGGGCTTAATCTGTAGTTCAGCCATATAGATTTTGTCCCTAGTCAGTTTCTGACTATTTGGGGTTGCTCGCCAGTGAATAATACTTTCATCTAGCCGGTGGGGCACCCCGACTTCTGACAGATTGGGCTTCTCGTCTGGAATTTGAATTCGGACTTCTCGCTTTCAATAGACTCCGGTACTAGACCCTAGACATACGATTTTAAAAGTTAACTCTTGTAATCTTCAGTCATCAAAATAGACTATCATCAGATGTAGCTAATTTTAGTTGAGGAAGTTACAGAGTATAGATATAACTTTTCAAAAGTGTATAACAGATAAGAACTTATGAGAAACTACCTCATCTATCATTTATTGATAAGTATTTTAATTCTTATCATTTAGTGTATCATTCATCATTTAATGATAACTGATCACTTTAATCATAATTACATTGATGTGTTTGATGATTTAACTGCTTGATTGATTTGCCATTTTATGCTTACTTATGCCATTTTCATTATGACATGTATGCAGTGCATTTTAATATTTATTTAGGTAAATATTACTGATTACTGTGTAGTATATCTCTCACACTTACTTCACTGCGGTCGCCAGAAACTACTTGAATATTACTTTCAGTTGTCTTTCACTGCTGAGGTTTAACTCTACACATTGGTTTAGGTTCTGCTGTCATTGGTTCACTCTTGTCTTTCTAGCTTAGCTCTGAATTTGATAGATACATAGGAGCTTACCTGAATATAGCCATTAGCAAATATGGACTCACCTTCCAGGATCTAGATTATCTGAAGGCGCGAACAGATTACTTAGAGTCCACGAGAAGGTTAGGCATAATAGAGGGCTTAACAGGAGAACAATTAGAAATATACATCAGAGATGAGATGAAAGAGTGGGACATGGCGGAGGAACAGATGAATAAAACAATTGATGAGTTATTTGAAGCAAAAGAGCGTAGCAAAACTGAAGAAGCAGAGATTAATAAAAAGCATATGGAAGTAGTCAATGCAGAGAAGCTAACCTTTCTAGCGGAACATAAGGTAGGAGATATGGATGCTCACCCAACCAGGAAGGAAGGGACATCTTTGCCACCCACCGCGGAATCAGAGTTAGTGGACCGGGAACTACAGGTTCTCATTCGACCCAGTCCTAAACGGAAAAGAGGGAAGAAGAAACGTGCCAAGGGCACTTCAAACAGTCACAAACGTGATAACTGTTTGCACCACGGAAATAGTGGTTTAACTGCAGTACAGGACCTTCAGGAAAACCACTTGAACGTCTACGAGAAATGAATCTCGAGAGAAAGAGGAACTGAAGACAACCTTTGATGAGGTCGCAGGCGGAGACCTAGCCGATTCTCACATTCCCTTCTGTTCACAGAATCACGAAGTGGAATTACATCTGACTGAAATAGGGAGGAAGGAAGAAACGGAATCCCAGGTGAATTTCATTACTGCAACGCGGGAAGAATCACTAATTATCAGTTCAGATAATTTGCCTACTAACAGTTACCCAGAGGACAACTGTTCGTACCACAAGATATGTGGTTTAACTGGTCCGCCAGTACAAGACTCCCAGGAATCTCATTTTACTTCAACGAGAGGTGAAACTCAAGAGGAAGATGACCTGAGGACATCTTTTAAGGAGGTCGGAGATGGAGAGGTAACCGACTCTTATTATTCCCTTCAGCTCAGGCAAGCAAGAAGTGGGATTACATTTGACTAAGATAGGGATGAAGGACGATCCAGAACCCCTTGTGATCTTTGAGGCTGCAGCTCAGGACAAGACACTAGATCTCAGTTCAAATCATTTACCTATTGTGATGGATTGCTTAGACAGCCCACCACAGGATTTACCTCAACTGGACTTAGCCCATGAAAGCACGACCAGAGAGGAACATCCAGACCAGGAAACATTTCCAGTTGTTATCTCACAGTATACCAGTTCGGAGACTCAGGAAACACAGGGAATTGTCATGAGCCAGAATATGGACTCTGATATTGTGCAGGCAACATTGTCTGTAGTTGCTAAAGAAGAAAATTCTTTGCACAAGATGGAGGAAGAAACGCCTATCATCTCATTAGCTGAAGTTATCAGGGAATTCCAGCAACCGGGACCTGAAGTAACAGAACTCAAGAGTGGGTTGGAATCAACACTCTTAGGACTAAATCTACCCTTCAGTCAGGTCGATTTGATAGGAGTAGATCAGCTATTTGTGGATACTTTATTCAAAAGTAACTCCACTTTATCGCCCTGGAGTAACTATGTTATTTCTCAAGGCTGGACAACTTGGCACACTAAATTTCCAATTTCTAGCACGGTTTTCACAAGAAACTCTAATGCAGAGAAACTCAGCCCATTAACTGATTATCGATTGAATGATAAGGGGAAAATATGATATTTGAATATGCTGAGAAAAATATTTTTATTAATTTTCTGAAGCCCAATGTCACAATAGTGAATCCATTTTTTTCTGAGAATATCTTTTCACAGAATCTGATTATTTGTCTTGACAGACAAGAACAGTGGTGAAATCCAGTGAAGAAGCGGACAAGAAAAATATTCACATAACAGAAAGGTATATACAAACTCTCCCGTGTGTTGCCGGGGCCCATAAGGGAAGCCAAAAATAGTAACACTATTGCCTACCATGCATGTCATAAGAGGCGACTAAGGAGGCTTGATAGTTCCATCGCCCTGCTACTGAGTGAGTACGTGGAGCGACACTGTGAGCTGTGAGTTTCATGTGAAATGCTTTTTAATATGCCCGAGGTTTTATTTGGAACGTGAGTGCATGTACGGAACGATGGCAGCTGGCTATGTCCCAGAGTTGACCGGTTTTTGCCTTATGTAGAAATGCGTGGCTGCTGGGCTTCTGGTTGACTGCCACTGCCGTCGACGATGAACTGTATATTCGTGGAGGAGCATTCTAGCGACAGCATTATCATTATGTACAGTGTGTCATGAAATGCCGCCTTAACATCCCAGAATATTTTCTCGGCCTCAAAATTTGAGAGGCCAAATTGAGAAAGAATGAATTAATCACGCTGCTCCACAGCTATCTAGTCGTGAGGTAAGATTATTCACAAAAAGCCTCTAGCCATGATGTAAGCTTGCAGATGGCAAGTAAAATGGACAGTGTAATTAAAACCGACCAGGCATGACACCTGATAAGCAGAGGTAGGAAATCGCCCAGGTGTGAACAACATTGACACAGGGGAAGATAATAGCCCCAGGGCTGTAAACAAGCCCCGTCCACTCTGACTGGCAGACTCAGGAATGTGTGAAAACAGATCTGATAAGGCAATTAACACTGGGCCTGTAGACTTTGTACCAGACAGAGAGGAGCAAGGTGTGATGGCCAGGTTGCAGTGATAAGTGCAATTACCGTCAGGGGGAGATAAGAAGAATTTATGACGGGAATGCCAAAGAGATAATAGTGTCTCAGACACTGTCTGCTGGACTCAGCTTAAATAAGGCTCCCTAGGCTTGTTTCAGGTTAGATACGAAAATCAGTTTGAACAGGTAGGAGCCAGCTCAATGTTTGTAGTCATAGGTATGATTCTTATGTTGCTAGATTTCACTAGGAGAATTATTTCTTAGTAACTAGTCCCTTAGTAAGTCTCTTAGTCTCTTAGATGGATGTACTGTACTGACTTTCAGTCTATATCTGATCTAGGTTATTGCAAGAACTATCATTGTCATAGGTTACTTGAGTGTTCTTTCTGAGTTCTGTGTTCAATATAGGATTGCTTTGAGTGCTGCCTTATGTGAGACATATCTTGTCTGGGTATACTTTTAGGTGTCTTGGTAGATGCTTGTCATTTCTTTGTACACTATCCTAGTTGCCTTTTGGTGTGTGCAATTGTTGTACAGAATATTGTCTACAGAATATATGACTACTGAGATAGTCGTCTATACTAATATATTTAGACTTAAACATCTATCTTAGCTAACCTTCTCTTTCCCATTCCTTGGCGAATATTCAGCACAGTTCATTTCATTTTGTAACGAGCCACTTGGAGCTGTTCGTTGGATATTCATGGGCTTAATCTGTAGTTCAGCCATATAGATTTTGTCCCTAGTCAGTTTCTGACTATTTGGGGTTGCTCGCCAGTGAATAATACTTTCATCTAGCCGGTGGGGCACCCCGACTTCTGACAGATTGGGCTTCTCGTCTGGAATTTGAATTCGGACTTCTCGCTTTCAATAGACTCCGGTACTAGACCCTAGACATACGATTTTAAAAGTTAACTCTTGTAATCTTCAGTCATCAAAATAGACTATCATCAGATGTAGCTAATTTTAGTTGAGGAAGTTACAGAGTATAGATATAACTTTTCAAAAGTGTATAACAGATAAGAACTTATGAGAAAACTACCTCATCTATCATTTATTGATAAGTATTTTAATTCTTATCATTTAGTGTATCATTCATCATTTAATGATAACTGATCACTTTAATCATATTTACATTGATGTGTTTGATGATTTAACTGCTTGACTTGATTTGCCATTTTATGCTTACTTATGCCATTTTCATTATGACATGTATGCAGTGCATTTTAATATTTATTTAGGTAAATATTACTATTGATTACTGTGTAGTATATCTCTCACACTTACTTCACTGCGGTCGCCAGAAACTACTTGAATATTACTTTCAGTTGTCTTTCACTGCTGAGGCTTAAACTCTACACATTGGTTTAGGTTCTGCTGTCATTGGTTCACTCTTGTCTTTCTAGCTTAGCTCTGAATTTGATAGATACATAGGAGCTTACCTGAATATAGCCATTAGCAAATATGGACTCACCTTCCCAGGATCTAGATTATCTGAAGGCGCGCACAGATTACTTAGAGTCCACGAGAAGGTTAGGCATAATAGAGGGCTTAACAGGAGAACAATTAGAAATATACATCAGAGACGAGATGAAAGAGTGGGACATGGCGGAGGAACAGATGACTAAAACAATTAATGAGTTATTTGAAGCAAAAGAGCGTAGCAAAACTGAAGAAGCAGAGATTAATAAAAAGCATATGGAAGTAGTCAATGCAGAGAAGCTAACCTTTCTAGCGGAACATAAGGTAGGAGATATGGATGCTCACCCAACCAGGAAGGAAGGGACATCTTTGCCAACCACCGCGGAATCAGAGTTAGTGGACCGGGAACTACAGGTTCTCATTCGACCCAGTCCTAAACGGAAAAGAGGGAAGAAAAAACGTGCCAAGGGCACTTCAAACAGTCACAAACGTGATAACTGTTTGCACCACGGCAATAGTCGTTTAACTGCAGTACAGGACCTTCAGGGAAACCACTTAACGTCTACGAGAAATGAATCTCGAGAGAAAGAGGAACTGAAGACAACCTTTAATGAGGTCGCAGGCGGAGACCTAGCCGATTCTCACATTCCCTTCTGTTCACAGAATCACGAAGTGGAATTACATCTGACTGAAATAGGGAGGAAGGAAGAAACGGAATCCCAGGTGAATTTCATACTGCAACGCAGGGAAGAATCACTAATTATCAGTTCAGATAATTTGCCTACTAACAGTTACCCAGAGGACAACTGTTCGTACCACAAGATATGTGGTTTAACTGGTCCGCCAGTACAAGACTCCCAGGAATCTCATTTTACTTCAACGAGAGGTGAAACTCAAGAGGAAGATGACCTGAGGACATCTTTTAAGGAGGTCGGAGATCGAGAGGTAACCGACTCTTAGTATTCCCTTCAGCTCAGGAAGCAAGAAGTGGGATTAAATTTGACTGACAGAGGGATGAAGGACGACCCGGAACCCCTTGTGATCTTTGAGGCTGCAGCTCAGGACAAGACACTAGATCTCAGTTCAAATCATTTACCTATTGTGATGGATTGCTTAGACAGCCCACCACAGGATTTACCTCAACTGGACTTAGCCCATGAAAGCACGACCAGAGAGGAACATCCAGACCAGGAAACATTTCCAGTTGTTATCTCACAGTATACCAGTTCGGAGACTCAGGAAACACAGGGAATTGTCATGAGCCAGAATATGGACTCTGATATTGTGCAGACAACATTGTCTGTAGTTGCTAAAGAAGAAAATTCTTTGCACAAGATGGAGGAAGAAACGCCTATCATCTCATTAGCTGAAGTTATCAGGGAATTCCAGCAACAGGGACCTGAAGTAACAGAAGTCAAGAGTGGTTTGGAATCAACACTCTTAGGACTAAATCTACCCTTCAGTCAGGTCGATTTGATAGGAGTAGATCAGCTATTTGTGGATACTTTATTCAAAAGTAACTCCACTTTATCGCCCTGGAGTAACTATGTTATTTCTCAAGGCATGGACAACTTGGCACACTAAATTTCCAATTTCTAGCACGGTTTGTACAAGAAACTCTAATGCAGAGAAACTCAGCCCATTAACTGATTATCAGGGGAAGAAACCGCGACACCGAGGAGGGAAGATTGTTACGCCCGACTTTGAAGGAGGAAAGCGCCAGTTGAATTTATATCATGGGACCATGATGTGTAACATTATTCCTTTCAAAAGGAAGCTATTGATGGATCAGTTAAGGATCTATAAAGGATGGAGGAAAATCACGGAGACAAGCTTTGCTGTGGCCAGCTTATGCAAGACTTCACTACGGGAACATCCTCGGCTGAAAGGATTAAATCACGTGAGGGAGTGGACTAAGACAGTCGCCCAGAGGCGTAGAAGAATCCCGTTGATTGTAATCTTTCCCAGACGGGTAAAATTACAACCTCCTGACAATTACCGGATTTTACCAAGCTATTGCATGGAATCCCGGCCGAAAACCAGGTACAAGGACCTATCCAGAGTATCCTTGGAGTATGGAAATGGACGTCTTTATGCAGATGCAGGACAACCCACTGCCACAAGGAATATTGGAAACCTTTAGGCAGATACAGAACGGAGAGTGCTTAGGCATTATTCTGGGATGTACGGCGTGCTTTGACAAAAGATTTCTGGCAGAAACTTTTTTTTAAGGGGGAAGCTCTGTCATGAAATGCCGCCTTAACATCCCAGAATATTTTCTCGGTCTCCAAATTTGAGAGGCCAAATTGAGAAAGAATGAATTAATCGCGCTGCTCCACGGCTATCTAGTCGTGAGGTAAGATTATTCACAAAAAGCCTCTAGCCATGATGTAAGCTTGCAGATGGCAAGTAAAATGGACAGTGTAATTAAAACCGACCAGGACATGACACCTGATAAGCAGAGGTAGGAAATCGCCCAGGTGTGAACAACATTGACACAGGGGAAGATAATAGCCCCAGGGCTGTAAACAAGCCCCGTCCACTCTGACTGGCAGACTCAGGAATGTGTGAAAACAGATCTGATAAGGCAATTAACACTGGGCCTGTAGACTTTGTACCAGACAGAGAGGAGCAAGGTGTGATGGCCAGGTTGCAGTGATAAGTGCAATTACCGTCAGGGGGAGATAAGAAGAATTTATGACGGGAATGCCAAAGAGATAATAGTGTCTCAGACACTGTCTGCTGGACTCAGCTTAAATAAGGCTCCCTAGACTTGTTTCAGGTTAGATACGAAAATCAGTTTGAACAGGTAGGAGCCAGCTCAATGTTTGTAGTCATAGGTATGATTCTTATGTTGCTAGATTTCACTAGGAGAATTATTTCTTAGTAACTAGTCCCTTAGTAAGTCTCTTAGTCTCTAGATGGATGTACTGTACTGATTTTCAGTCTATATCTGATCTAGGTTATTGCAAGAACTATCATTGTCATAGGTTACTTGAGTGTTCTTTCTAAGTTCTGTGTTCAATATCATTGTGCTTCATGTATTACTCTTCTGAGAAGTAGAAACTTATGTGAAGGACAGATCTTGTCTGGGTATACTTTTAGGTGTCTTGGTAGATGCTTGTCATTTCTTTGTACACTATCCTAGTTGCCTTTTGGTGTGTGCAATTGTTGTACAGAATATAGTCAACTGACTATTTCTTTAATTCTTACAACAGCAGTAACTAAGTGGTGATTAAACCGGGCAGATCAGCAAATATGGCTGGTCTGTGTGGTCACTTCAATTAGACTTGTTGTATATCTCATTTTGTAGCTATACAATATTAGTACTCATTAATAATGCCTGATGCTATTATGTTGAGTATCATTAGATGTCCATCTTGAAGTAATATAATGTTTACGGATATGTTGGATGTATGTATGTGTAATTTCATATGAATATACGATGCTAGGAATATGCTTCGTACATATTCTTTTTGTGTATATACGTCTCATTTCGTATACATACAAACTAACTAGTGCATTATGCTATGATGTTAAAGTATCATAATATGTCTAGTTTAATCAATATGTTTATGTGTATTGGATGTTTGATATATTGATTTGTCATATGCAAACCTACCAATATGAAGTGTTATGCTATTGTCTGCGCATTGGCACATTGGCCAACGATTGTGTTGGAAGCAGAGGTGTAATGGTACAGACATTACCCACAATTGGTATAGGGTATATGGTGCTAAACTTTCTCAGTGTATTGTGGGCGTGCGTTCACGGTAATGCATGGGAACCTGGCACAGCTACTGGTCACGGCTTGTAAGCCCGGATGATCCAGCATTATTATAATACCATTACCGATCCTGTGAGCTGCTAAACCAACTTTGGACGGAGCGGCTGTACGACACAGAATTTCTGTATTAGCGACATGGACATGGGGCGGCAGAAATGTAATCATTACAGGCGTGTGAGACAATTGAAAAGCCCGTCCCAGACTAAAGACAGTAGGGAGAAGGAGGATGGTGAACGCAGTAGAGCTGGAAGATAAACTTGGCCAGACTGGTCATTGTATATGTTTGTGTTATGATATGTTTTAATTAGGATTGCGCTGATGTAGAACTAGATATAACACATTCTTGACTTTCCTTTCAAGCTCTCACAAGGAGCACCTATGTTGTAGATCTCAAGAACGAGTGACGACTAGGAGTGTCAGGACTGACAGGATCGTCAGAATACCGGCAAGCTGTTTCTTTTTTGGTTTCCACTGGAGAGTTGCTGATCTCTCACTGATCCAGACAGGATTCAGAGTTACGTATTGTATATTAATCATTTCACCTTCATGATTACTGTAGTACAGAAACTCATACGCATCCATCATCGTCTGGAAAAACCTTACATGTGTAATATGATTAGTAAATAAATGTTGTAGTATTGTAACTCATAGTTCTCTCGTTATATTTTAATTCCAATTGTGCATACGTGTTGTTGTGTACATTGGTGGGGGTTCACTTAGACACCAAGGAAGGGAGCAGTCAGGGAGAAAAACCTGTACTGAGATAGTCGTCTATACTAATATATTTAGACTTAAACATCTATCTTAGCTAACCTTCTCTTTCCCATTCCTTGGCGAATATTCAGCACAGTTCATTTCATTTTGTAACGAGCCACTTGGAGCTGTTACGTTGGATATTCATGGGCTTAATCTGTAGTTCAGCCATATAGATTTTGTCCCTAGTCAGTTTCTGACTATTTGGGGTTGCTCGCCAGTGAATAATACTTTCATCTAGCCGGTGGGGCACCCCAACTTCTGACACAGTGAAATGTTTTTACATCTGCCAGAGGAAGCATCTAGAAACGGAACAAACATCTGGAAATGTCTAGAATGTGTAGGTGAACATCTAGGAAAACACCCGGATGGGAAAATGGCTGCTGCTTCCACCGAAGATGGGCTGTGTGGTTTCGTGGAGGACATTTGTGTTGGCATTCTGGCGATGGCATCGTTAAACATCTGAAAACGGAACAGACAACATCTAGAGGTGCCTGGACTGTGTGGGTGAACATCTAGGAAACATCCAGATGGGAAAATGACTTCTGATTCCATCAGAGATGAACTGTGTATTTCGTGGGGGACTATTGTGTTGACATTCTGGCGGCTGCATTATGCAGTGTATCTGTGCAGGCTGTTGTTTGTAAGACTCCTGTCTTTTCCAGTTTTTCACATTGGGCAGTGGGGAGCGCTTTGTGTGATATTCACTGGCACGGGAAAGGAGCATAATTGGGATGACCTGTTGCTGTGAAGTTGGAACTGCGACTAACTGACTAATATAGAAACTGATAACCTCAACCCAAAAGAATAGTGAAAATAAAATTTATATCTTAACATTGCGAAAACAATGATAATGCATAATACAAAACTAATATGGAGATAGACTTGTATGTTAATGACGAGAGATTGGAAGATATGGAGAATTTCCATTATCTTGGATCACTAATTATTAACAATGATAACGAAATTAAAGATATTAAAAGACGAATAGCTATTGCTCTTCGAAAACTTAAACTAAATAAACTGTGGCGTGTGACAGATATACCTACAAAAATAAGATTTTTAAGAGCATCATCTCTCCCATTGCAACATACGCCTGTTGGACATGGACAAGCTAAACAGTGCATAAATGCCGTTGAATATAAATATAAAGACGGTTTCTAAGAATATCTTGGATACAGAAAAGAACAACTACATCCATATGACAAGATCTGAATACTGAAGAAAGTTGGCTACCGAAGACAATAAAATAAAGAAAAATATTTTGGCCACTTGAACCGTCTTGAAAGTTTGGAAGAGAGAAGAGGAAGGTCTAAGAGAAGATGAGAGCAGGATGTGGCAGATGATCTCAGGTGGGTGTTTCAGATGCGGGACATCTTGCTTATGACTGAGACATTTTTTGGAAAGTTGTTATTGGATCAATGCTCAGCAAAAGACATGATATTAAATGAATGAATGAATATTTATTGTAAGCCCACAGAAATCAGAGGCTTTGGAATGTGATCAACATCGAACGATTGAGCCACATTACGAAAATGTTGTTAAGAATCATCATGTAAAGAATTAGGAAGTAAAATACAAACCAAAATAAGAGAAGGACAATGTAGGTTCGTAGAATACGAGGGTATAGTAAACGCAGTATATGCTGAGAACAATAATTGAATATTCAATAGAATAAGTAGAGACCTACATCTTTGCTTTATTGACTACACAAATGCTTTCAATAAAATAAGACATGTCAACAGGATAAAGACGTCTGCAAATCTAAAAATTGATGGGAAGGTCCTTAGACTTGGATTAAACATGTATTGGAAACAACAAACAGCAAACGATTGATAATGGAGTAGGTCTGTATCAGCCTATTAAGAGAGGTATGCAACAGAGATGTGTAATGTCCCTAGCTCTAGTTTCCCTATACAGTGAATATGTGGGTATTTAGAAGATATGAGAGGTATCACTATTTGGGAACGTAACATCTATAACATTCGATATGCAGATGATACAGTATTAAATGCAAACAATGAGCAGGATGTGCAACATTTTGTTATTGCACACAATGAACATTTAGGGTTAGAATTAACTTGTAAGAAGACACAGATTATGATAGTCACTAAGAAGAAAGAAATACCACTGTGTAATACACAATTAATTCTGTGCGGGCTGTTGTTTGTCGAGACTCCTGTCTTTTCCACTTTTCACATTGGGCAGTTGGGAACATTTTGTGTGATATTCACTGGCACAGTTACGGAGCATAATGGGAACAACCCGTTGCTATGAAGTTGGAACTGCGACTAACTAACTAACTAACTAACTAACTAACTAACTAACTAACTAACTAACACAATTAATTAGGTATACTCTTAAACAAGTTAACCTTAATTAGCTCGACAAGATGGAAGACATACTGACTAATAAAATGATGTCAATTACAACTAGAAAAAGAGTGCTGAAGTACTTGTGAATGTATGTGCAGCTTAGACAATGAGCAGACAAGCTGAAGAATATATGACGGCTGTGGATATGTAGAGCTCGTTTTTCTTTATACAGTGAAAATAACTTTAGAAAATTAAAAGGTATGGGAGGAATCACCATTGGGGAAACATATCATCGTTAAAATTAAAGGTACTTCAATTTTACTTCACCGCAACAAAGAAGAATCCCTTTGAGCCTCATTTGCATCGGTCCGGCAATCATTTTCCGGTTTAGTGTTCAGTGGACTGCTAGACCGATCGATGGATGTTCTTAAGTTTTTGGGCCCGTAGGGCCCTCACTGTCGACGACAGTGAGGGCCCTACGGGCCCAAAGCTAAAAAAACATCCATCGATCGGTCTAGCAGTCCACTGAACACTACACCGGAAAATGATTGCCGGACCGATGCACATGAGGCTCGAAGGGATTCTTCTTTGTTTGCGGTTGTTTGCGATGAATTAAAATTGAAGTACCAAATTAAATATACTGATGATACAATTAGCAGGATCGGCAAACATTTGTAGATTTAACTGTTTAACACAAGTAAACAACTACGCTTAGAATTAAAATATAAGAAATAGTTGCCTCCATCCATCCATCATGTGCCATGCCGATAAGTGTGGGCGGTCATGTTCTGCCATCTCACTCGATAGCCAGAGTCGTGGATCAGCTCCGTCTTCCTATCTCAACCATGCCACGTGGCCAAGCCATCCAGGTATCTACTTCTAGGTCTTCCCCTTGGTCACCAAGTTCTCCAATTCATTTCTTCTCATAACATGTCCAACAAATTTTGACTGTCTACGTCTAATGACTCTAATCAGTTTACGATCTTCATTTGTTTCTTAAAGGACTTGTTCATTGGTTTTTCTGTCTGACCATGGTACTCTTTGCATTTTCCTCAGAAACCACATTTCCACAGCCATCAGATATTTTTCAGCTCGGCTCCTCATTATCCACGCTTCACATCCATACAAAAGTATAGGTTCTATGTAGCACTTCAACACTCTTTTTCTCGTTTCAATTGATATCTTTTTATTGGTCAGTATGTTTTCCATCTTGCAAAAGGTTGCCTTTGCCATGGCAATTCTTGTTCTAATCTCTTTAAGGCATCTCCCATCAGATGTTATGACTATTCCAAGAATAAAGAAATACTACAATGTAATATTCAAGTAATATTCTTAAACAAATGAATCATGTAACGAGCGTGAGAACGTCCAAAGTATGGCAGATGTGGGCGTTAGAATTGTAAAGAAAACGTTAAGAATGTTGTTAATCAAAGTGTCTATAGTTTTTTTTTTTTTTTTTTTTGCTTCAATATAAAATTCAATATCTAAGTAACCAACTGAGGGAAAATGATGAGATTTAGCATATAACCTTATCATTATGTCCACCTAACAAAAAAAATTTTGTTCTGGAGATTGTACAGCAGATTTCAATGTTTGTTTATATGCGGTATATAATTTACGGCTTAGGGATTAAGTCCATCATTTTAAAAGTATTACAGCTTCAGCAAGACACACCCCCGCTCTTTTTGAAATTGTCTCGCGGTTTTCATTTTGGCACAAACAGCGCAAAGTTAAATGGGTTTGTTCAGAGGTGTCTCAAATGGGGGTTCTTTCATGAAACGTGATTATATAAATAAACTAGCTGACTCGGCCCGGCTTCGCCCAGCTCCTGGCGAGGTTCTATCTATCTATCGATCGATTTATCTATCTATCTATCTATCTATCTATCTATCTATCTATCTATCTATCTATCTATCTATCTATCTATCTATCTATCTATCTATCTATCTACCTACCTACCTACCTACCTACCTACCTATATATCTATCTACCTACCTACCTAGCCAGCCAGCCATCCACCTACCTTTCTGCCTACCTACCTACCTTTCTGTCTGTCTGTCTGTCTGTCAACCAGTCCGCTCTATTAAATATTGATAAAAGTTACTGGAAAAAATGTGAGGACCATGTGTTGAAAGAGGAAGAGGACTATTGGAGAAAGGATGGATTGAATTTTATGCAACCGAGAGCAATCATCAACCTACTGGAATCGTCCGACACAGATTAAGGTCTGAGCAGATCGCAGACCTTAATCTACGTACACACTTACTGGGATATTTTGCTCCAACTATTCAGACGAATTGCAGGCCCTAAACATTACAGCATCAGCATAATGTCAATGGCAACAGTTTGTATTCCACAGTGATGAATTTTCAATTCCGCAAGCCCTCAGCGGTGACAAACAACTGTATTGAAAACACACACACACACACACACACACACACACACACACACACACACACACACACACACACACACACACACTAAACGCATTGAATACCAACAGAAGAGTAATATTGCGGTGGAAACTGACATATTGTGGCATAACAAGAAACGTGAGAGCAAACACGTTGTCAAATTAGGGGACAACACACGTGCATACGAATCAATCTATAAACTTCAATGAAAAGAGGACCAACATCTTGGTCGTTAAGAAGAAAGCCCACTACAGAGACACTGACAACTATTTTCATAGTGCAAAACAAGTAATCATGTTCCGTCTCTGAACGGTAAACAGCAGAGTAGACAGTCTTTCACGAAGACTCAAAGCGGGTCTGTCACCCATGTGTACGTGTGAACAAACTACACAGACAGCTGAACAGATCCTTAAAAATGGAAACATGATGACTAAATTGCGGTATCATTTCTGGTCACTCCATACGCACATTAACGCACAGCTATTTGGAAGCTTTCACGAACTCAATATAAAAAGCTAACATGAATACTTGTGTACACTTATTAACCAGCAGCTGAAGAAACAAGAAGGAAATGAAAAATAAGGTAAGAAATATATTCCTTCTACTTTTCTGTTAATTTACAAATTATTTACCCCGTGCCTCTGTAAATTCTCTGTCTTTACTAATATTACACATTGCACCCCTCTCGGGATTCTCCATGGTGAAGTGGTCAAGCTGTCTGACTCGGGCTCCGAAGGTTGTATGTTCGATTCCGGGCCGCGTCCTTCATTTCACGAGTGCATTTTTTCGGAGACTCCCGAGGGTCGTCGCTGGAGCTACGGAGTTCGTGCTTTGTGCGACGCTTTCCGCGCTGCGGAAAGAAACTGAGCCATATGGGATAAAAGCCCGGTGCAATGCAGCCGACCCTATCGATGTTAAGCTACTTCTTTCATTGCACCCACTCCCATACGAATCCGGATATGCCTTGTGTGTCATCTGAATTGGCGGGTCTTCCATTACTGTAAACATAAATTTGTTAGCGAGAAATCACTAGTTGTTCAGCAAAACATCAAAGGAATGTCGCCGCTTTCGATGATTTAAGTTGTTTTTGGACCTATCAAAGACATATTCCTTGGGTGGGGGTAAATATAAGACGGCTGGAAAAATTTCATAACGATGCAACAGACAGTTTTCAAAATAATTGATCGTGAATGAAGGCATTCTTTGTGGGACATACTGTAGCAAATAGATTGCCTCAGGAGATCCAGAGATTGGATGGCAAGCAAGTGATCACATAAATCAGGAAAAGTGGGGGGTGGGGGGGGGGGGGGGGGGGCAAACGGGTAGAATGTGCCAAAAAGACAGTTAACAAAGTAAATCTGGAATGTAATGTAACAAAGAGTCGTGGGAATCCTGGGTTAATGGCCAAGGGTTAACTGGATTCTCAATTAACTAACTGGCAGGTTATATACAGAGGGGACAGGCTGGTCAGGGGCAATGAGTAACGGACAAGTTATGGGAACTTGGCCCAGAGAACACTCTGAGGGGAATTTGTTATAGTCGGTCTAAAGTATAGTCCAGTGTAACTATTTATGTTCACTATATTAAGAAGGCCTTAGAAGGCAGCGTTATATTTAAAATAGTGCGAAATAATTATGTACATTGGTGTCTGACTGCTCCTGGAAAAGTGCGTTGTCACCGCGTTTATGTAGAATTAAATAAACTTTGTGTGTGCAAACTGGTGTTCTCTACTGACTCATAATTGTTGATAAGTAGTTCGGCATAGTTTTCACACTGACATACACTAGACGTAACAACTACCACTTCTGTATGTTAGCAAGGATTGTGACTAGTCGTTACAAGTATATTGGAAAAGACTTATAGAAGATATCTTGAAGCGTTTACAACGAGAAGCGCAATGATAAAATAACATTTTGCAACATTGAAAATATACTCACCAATAAAAAGTTACCAACTACGGTGGGAAAACAGTGATAACGTGCTATACAGAGCCTATAGACGTGAGAGAGAGAGAGAGAGAGAGAGAGAGAGAGAGAGAGAGAGAGAGAGAGAGAGAGAGAGAGAGAGAGAGAGAGAGAGAGAGAGAGAGAGAGAGAGAGAGGGGGGGGGTTTATGCTTTCCATAGGGGCTTAACCATGTTAGTTAGTTAGTCGACAGATCATCCTCATTGCACATCGAACCATTCAATCCATAAGTGCTGGGATCCCCTCCTCAGCAAATCCTGCAGCGAGTAGCGGCTAACGACACCAGTTCTGTGTTGATTTATCAGTCTTCTTTGGCTTCCTGCGTTGTGTTCTTGTTTGGCCACCCCTCTTTTAATTTGCTGTTCTCGTAGTCTGGTCATGGTTGTAGATTCACAGTCATCACTTGGTTCATGCAAAAGTCAAACTTCTCGTAGAACATTCAGAATGTCAGCCTGGTCCATGGCGCGTCCACCCTCCACAGTAGCGTTACCTGCGAGCTTGTCAGCCCGCTCATTCCCTTGTACTCCCGCATGCTCTGGCACGAAGATGAAACTAATCTTTGCCAGCCGAGACCGCTCCAGAGACAGCAACTATTCTCGTTGGAACCCCCCTCCCCATCTCTATCCTCTTGAGCATGTTCATTGAGTCACTAAGGAAACATGCCCTAGTGAATGTCTGTGTCTCGAGCCATGTTATTGCTTTACTTACTGCCATGACTTCCATAGTCAAGCTACTTGTGGTCTCAGCAAAAGCACCAGAGTCTTCTGTCAGAGTCTAAAGTGTTGCCATCGGAGATGCAGGTACATCGTTACGCCCGCCAGGCGAATAGGCTCTAGCAGGGATGCCGTAACATCGTTACGCCCGCCAGGCGAGTATTAGTTACCTGCCTGCGAGGTTGCTGGCTGACGAGACAGCCAGCGGTCAGGCAAGGACAAAGCAAGACGCACGCTGACCCCGTGAAGCCACGTCAGGAGGGAAGGCGCGTTGCGAAAGATAGCCAGACAGCTGAGGGTACTCGGACCGACAGGACGTATGAGAGTGAGAAAGGCTTTGTGTAGTTCTGTGCCCGAAAGTCGAGTGCCTGTACATCTAGCGAGATAGACTGTGAGCTGTGGTTTGTGTGTAAGTGTATTGATGTCTAACTTATGTATTGTAACGATCATCACATGTCAAACTAGATCGTGTTACATGTGATCTGTAAATAAATCCATTGAACTTCGTGTCGTTTGTGTCTCGAGTCAAATCACATTGTACTTGTACTGTCTCACATGTGTTAGGTATAACGAGCCAGGTTTAAGACCCTGACACTTCCTTCACAATTCTCCCTCCGGCCTGAGCCGTATAGGCCCATGATCTTCTCACATGTCGGACGACCCGACCCATCTGTGTAAATGACAACCTCACCGTCTAGCGAATTCTCGAAAATCAACGCTTGTACTTCCCCCTCCACAGAAAACGGGTTTTCTTGTCTGCATTTTCTGTCTAGTTGGATGCAAACTGAAAATGATGTGCATAAATCTGTTGGCACTTGTACCCACTTCTCGCCAGGTTCTAAGTCCTCAAGTGAACACACCTGTTGAAGAATGTCTTCGGCTTGACCCATCCACGACCGTCCTCTTTTTAACCTGCTGCCCTTCACCTTCATAATTTAAATGTGCAGTGGATGTTGTGTGTTTGCGTTAACTCTGAGGTAGGGGCGAGTTCTGCAGACTTGTATTCTGTCTTCAATGGTTGAAAAATCAAGAAGGTAGCGCATCGCCCTGCAAACTGTATCTCTTGTACATCCAAGAATAATGCGCATAGCTTCATTCTGTATCCTTTCCATCCTTTCTATCTGCTTACGGCTGAGAGTCAGGATTGCCATCGCAAACTCAAAAACAGACATGACAAGCCCTTCGTATAGAAGACATAGATGCCACTGCTCACAGTTTGCTGCCGCCATCACCCGCATCGCAGCCAACCCCCGCTTGGCCTTTGTTATCACCTGGTCTATGTGCTCATTATAAGCAAGGCTTCGATCAAACCGTATCCCCGGGTAATTCATTGCCTGCGTTCTTTCCACCGTCTCTGAACACAGATGTACAGTTGGTGTTGGAGTGTTGACAATATGATTATTCAACGAGAACCAAGTCAATGTTGCCTTTGTTGGGTTGACCATTGCCCCAGCCTCAACACACCAAGTACTTATGCGATTAAGTTCGGTTTGTAGTTCCACAGCAACCTGATCTCTATTCTTACCGTGGCAATACATTAAAACATCATCGGCATATGACAATGTCCTGCCAGGTCCAGTTATCTGCTCACTGGTGATTCTCACTGTGTAAGCGTTGAACAGTACCGGAGATAATGGTGATCCCTGTGGTAGGCCAGGATATATTGTTGTTGGTTCCGACGTCCAACTGCAACATCTAAAAAACTGCTTTCCTTTGGAAGAGGGCTGCAGCGATCCAACTAAGGAGGAATGGATGCCACATGGCGTTTAGACTCAGTATAAACAACAGAGACAGCATACTAAAGTGTTGCCTAAACAACGGCAATGGGATTTGATAACAATAATTACGGCTCAGATCATAACTTTAGTAAAGTTGACCATATCACAGGTTGAAGATGTTGTCATAAAGACTTATTTTCGTACAAAAATATATGTTATGTGCAACAGTACATACATATACGCACAGCTCAAGAAACATTGTACAAACGGTTTCTTACGAACAAGAAGACATATCATAAACATGCATATCAAAGACAAGAACTGTATTACATACATACGCACAGAAGTCACAAAGTGTATCACAAACATACAAACAGAAGTCAGGAGATGCATCACACATATGCACGCTAAAGTTAAAAAGTATGTCACAAACATGTACGCACAATTAAAAACATACATTACTTGCGGCATTGCAACTATCCATTCACAAGTTGAAAGAAGATACACGCAAACCAGAAAGAAACTTGTAGATTGGTTAACAGAAACCAAGAAATACACAACAAACATTTGTGAACAAATCAAAACGAAAGTTGTAAACTTTGGCGTAAAGGCAAAGATGTACTTTACGAACTTGATAAGTAAATGCAGGGAACACTACAGACGACAAACTACACTTGTCTTTGCTTGCTGTAGTTATGGTTACTTGTCTTACTTCTGGTATAGATTTACCAAACATACCTCATTGCAGCGTATGCATTATAAAAGATACACAAGACTGAATACAATTACATTGTTCCAATCAACAAAGTTACAATGTACAAATATTGGCATGAGTGCAGAAGAGAGATTCTATAGGTCTGAAACAAAGAAAGAAAGATAGAAAATGAATGAAAGGAAGAATAAAAGAAAAGAATAAAAATAAAAAATAAAATGGGATGAAAGTGTTAGGTTCATTTCAACACATATTACACTACAGACACATTAGAGTCTCATTACTTAGTTGTGTTGGGTGTTACTGTTGTCTCACTATCTCATATTCCAATTCTCTATTGTCTGACAATGGTTATCAAGTTTACTTATAATAGAGAGCAATATTATTTTGTCTCAATATGTATTGTGTTGGTTAGGAAGAATACATTATATTTCTGATTTATTATCTTAGAAATCTTGAATCTTTGAGATATAATTCTTCACAAAACTGTAGGATCTACAAGTCAATTATAATCTTGCCGATATTCTAAGTCAACTATAAATATAAATATTTTATTCAATTTATCCAATTTTAAATTTTGTATTTGTTTGTTCATAGAGTGTTAGAAAATTTTTGGAAATAATTGTTAAATAGCACCGAGTTTATTGGCAAGACACACAAATCAACAATTACATATCATTAGTATTACAAATAGATAATTTAAGCAGTTGAGTACTTCTGTCAATTTGTGATTTTGACAGGATGATAAGAAATTTCCTTGGTGAGGAACTGAACACGCATGGGGAACTTTGACCTATGGGACTGTTCACCTGTATGGTTTTTTTTCACTGGGATGGTTTGTAACTGTGTGACTTTGAAATGAAAATCGATGAATGACACTGATCGGAATGTGTTATGACAATTGAACTCTGTTATAGTATTATTAGGTGTAGTACTAGTGTTATAGTGGTAATATGTGCATGTATAGTTAAATTAATGAATTGTATAATAATTGAGTAGCTAACGTAGTTAGAGTAAATACTATGTTAGTACAGTTATATTTTGATCATTGATCGTTAGTTATTATTACTTAATTATCCAGATCATGGGTCATAGGTTTTCACTTTTATTGTGATCGCCATTTCCAAGTATAGACACCACTACATATTTCATTATGAAATACGCTGTTAAATGATATTGTCACTCGGTCATTATTGCCACACCTACACAAAGAATGTATGATGAAGTCTCTAAGGAGCATTTACCTCGATTACGCCTAAAATTATGACGTCATAATACTAGTACCTCATCTACCCGTTTGATGAGATTAAGATTCACGACATAGCAGTCGGGATAATTGCACAGATGGTTACAAGACAATAGTAAATGCAACTTGTACCTGTTTATTCCTCACGTCCCCTTACTCCAGGTTTTGACCTAGAGAAGGACGCTTGTCCTTAGGGACAAATGAGGGACTGATCTTTATGATTAGTTAGTACAGCCTCCCCATGGGCTGTATACATGACATCTACCGTCGGTGTGTAGATTAGAGGGCGTGCCCGTTACATACTATTTTTTTATTTTGTGGGTAATCGATAGGTGTCCATAGCATCTTGCTAGTCCCATAAAAGTCATTGTGTTTACACTGCTATGTGTCAGGTTAATTCTCTTGATGTAAAAAAACAAAACAAAATGATTACATCATTTTAAAAGGGAGGGGGGCATACTGCCACATGGCGTTTAGACAGAATGACGTCATCGGAAAAGGCGGTAGAAAATCATATAGGGAAAACCCCACAAGAAGCTAGGAAACTGTCGGTAAACAACAAAAACGTCAGGGTGACATAAGAGGACAACACGAGATCTTCGGGGAATTCATCTGAGGCGCGGACATATTGTGTGAAGCCCGTGTTCAGTTTGGAGATTTGGTTGTGAGAAGGCAAAGCTTGACTGGAGATTATCAGGTGGAGGGATATCTGACGAGAAGATTGTCAATATCGACTAGAAGACCCGAAGGCAAGGAATACCGAGACAATGTTTCAGATGAGAATGGCGAGATAAACTGCGATCCCAGGTAAAGTCAGATTATACGTGGATATAGTTTGCAGATATTGTGTAAATGCCATCCCTGCGTTAAAGGGGAACTTTTACGGTCTGGACGGCCACTGTATTGATCTAGCACCACAAATAAACTGTGAGTGTAAGTACTTTCACTTCGGAATGGCGTCGGTTGATTCTTCGCATTTCATTTTCAACGTTTGATGCGAAACTTTAACTGTTGTTGAGCCAAAGCTTTAACGTTGACATTCCAGTTAATCGTTACGGGAGTAGTTGAGTTAAGGCAATGGACTTATTTTAGGTCTTATTGTGGGCTTAACCATATACAACCATACCTGTCTATTTCATTCTTTAATTAAACCTGTTTCGTTTAGTTGACCAGCGAGGACAAGTGACTTTGTTATAAGTATACATAGGTAACATGCCCTTCCAGTTACCAACTGGTTGGGCACTCATCCACCATTGTTATCAGGGAGGTGAAGTATGTGTTTTCTGGGGTATTTGCTTATGATTAATTGTTAATATACATATACATTCTTCATATCTGGGTTCGGATCCCCATCGATATTAGGGTTGGTTAAATTGAACTAGGTTCCCACAATCGACCTGTTATAGTCCTCTGTTTCCTTCACAACACAATCTGGGTGAAAAGGAGAGTGGATTAAACTCGCTGGTGCGTTGATATATGGTAAGTATTTCATACGACAAAGTTATAACCACGGCCATTGGGTTCATCCCCCTTGCATGTTACTCATAGAAAACCCACACGCGGAAAAGAGACACTCTTTTAATTCCCACCTCAGACGGTCCACCGATAGCCACCCCTCCCAACTCGGCCATCTCGTCGCCTTAACAAGGAACGGAAGCACTTATCTAACCACTTCTCCACTCTGTCACCTCGGCTTTTAACAAGGAACAATCGGAAATGATTTTTCGTATCCATTCCATGCCTCACACGCCATAGCCACTTCTCCCACTCGACCACCACGTCCCCTTAACAAAGGATAATAACAGCAATTTTTAATGTTCAATTTTTTTGTACCCGAAACCGATAGTAGTTAAGGCAACCGGAAGCAGTTAAGTTCAGCAGAGCGGGGGATGTGAAAAATGTGGATCTACTGAGCCACATTTTCAAAAATTGCCCCCCTGACATTACAAGATGTATATAAGAAGATATATAGGCACATGAATAACGTCAGATGGAAGATGCATCACTGAGCTAAAGAGCAGAATAGAACACCCCCCCCCCCCCCCCCCCCCCCCAAAAAAAAAAAAAAACTGCATTCTATCAAATGAAGAACGTTTTGTCTAATAAGTCACTGTCCTTGAGAGTCAGGAAAAGTGAGTTGCATGTTACACAGAAACAGTTTAACATACGGCTGTGAGGCCTGGACAATTATTACATATATAATAAAGAAGCCTTGGAAATGTGGTTTTATAGAGTATTGCTGATAATTTGTGTTTTTTTCCCCTTCATATCCCTTACAGGACGTTGCAGTCAACATCAGCATTTTCCAGCTGTTGTTGATGTGCTAAGCATGACTACACTCAGTAGTTTGCCATTGCTTTCTGAGCGACCAGCTCACATACCCCTAAGATACCAATGCAGCGAGAACCGCTGCCGATTCTCGCGCAGGTTACGTTACTCACGAAGATTATACGGGATTACGGAGAAAGACGTTAACGCTTAGGCCAAGGAGACCAGCTTTTTTCGACCGAAAATTAGTTAGCCAAAAAAAAAGGGGGGGGGGGGGGGGGGAAATCAGTATGTTTTGAGGGAAGCTGAGTTACAAAGACAACTTATCACAGACATCAGAAAGAGAAAGTCCTCGTGTTTTGGCCAAGTTATAAGAAGACAAAAGCTGGAACATGTTGTGACAACCGGAAATATTTGCGGGAAAAAAAGAGATAGAGGAAGACAGTGTGAAAGTATTTTTGATAGTTTTGTGTCATGGCACGGAAGGGAGTCAACACACAAATTGATCCATGTCGCTGGAGATCGTAATTTGTGGAGAGGCATGATCACCCACGCCAGCCGGCAAAGCACTGGATGATGATGTTTATGATGATAAGAAGAAATAATTGTGTGGCTCGGAGCCACAATACACACATGTTTTGCGCCTGTATTACCACTCCCGGTCTTTTGTGTTCTAGGGGTGGACATTCCCAATCTTTTTTGGTTTGTCATTCCCAGTTTAGAAGGGTATTATTACCCCTACAGGCCCTACTTCACTCATGTAATATAGCCAGTCAACCAAGACTTTTGCCAGTGGTTTGGCCACCGCCGTACACAAGCGGCATTCGTGGAGCCATACATGAGCTAGGTAAAGAGATGGGAACCAAATAATATTATTAATAATAATAATAGGATCCTGGTCTATCCCTTGGGACATGGTGCCACTCAACCTGGGTTCTGCACGGTGCAGAGAAGCATGATCGCCAACGCCAGTTGGCAAGGCACTTGGTTATGTTTATGACCAAATCTTACATTAAATGTTGATATAACTTAATATAAGCATCATTTTCTAATGGTCAGGATGGTCAATGTTTTATATGAAGAAGTTATACAACACTTTGTTATCGACCAACAACCAACATTGTTTCAGTTACATTTGGTTGTTGGGCGAAAACACCGTATAGTTTTTGTATTAACTTCCGGCATGTTAGGCAACAATATGTTGATGTTTACTAGCTGAAGACCGTTCTTTCACACTGTAATGAGTAATGGTGTTGAAAATGAGAGTTCTCACAAGTTCTCACATTTTATTGAACTTTAATTTTAATGCAGACTGCAACCAATATAGGTATTTTCTTAAACTGTCTGTATTTTGCTGACCAAAAAAAGGTATATTTTAAAGCTTATATATGAGAATCGTGACTACAAGAAAAATATTTTTATAGATTTATTTTATTAACGGTGTGACTATACACAGACTTTTGTGGGTAGTACGAGCCGCTATACACAAAAATTGGTACTGATCACGTGATTATTCGGCTGGTCACGTGATGTCTACTGCTTTTTGACTACATAATTAATGTTTGTGGAACTATCATCGTGTTCTCGGTACTGTAGTGGTTAGTATCTCTGCCTGTCGCGCGGGAGACTGGGGATCGACTCCCTGCTGGCAATTTTTTTTTTAATTTTTAAATTTTTAATCAGTCAATCAGGTCTCCACAATGAAGGTTGGCTGCAATGGATCTCCAACACTGTCTGTCTTTCGCCTTGGCTGTACATTCTGTCAGGCTGATGTTCATCCATCTCTTGATGTTATCTTCCCACTTGTATCGTCTACCTCTTGCTCGCTTGCCCTCAACCTTGCCCTCCAGTATGGTTTTTATAAGAGTATCATTCTTTTAACAATAACATGGCCGAAATATTTCACTTGCCTCCTCTTTATTTCTTCTGTCAACTCTCTCTCTCTCTCTTCATTCCCAGTTTTTCTAGAACCTCTGCATTTGATTGTTTTGTTTCCATGAAATAGCAACATATTCGTCTGTATATCCACATCTCCAGGGCTTCTAAGCGACTTTCTAGTTGCTTGTTTTAGGAACTAAAATATAGAACTGAGAAACTTGAAGCATCTGAATAAAGTGTTCTCTATGGATCTGCGGTAGCTGCCGGGGGGAGCATCCCCCAGGCAACGACAGAGTGATCGAGTCTCGGATGAATCCAATAGATGTCTTTGTTTAACGTGAATTTTATTTGCCAAATAAAATATCACTGTACGTAGAGTGTGTCCTTGTCGACAAATATTGTCTTTGTGAGGTTTGAAGAAAAAGAACTTGCAAAAAAAAAAAAAAGACAGACGAGAAGAGAGAATAATAGTCTTCTTCAAATTTTTGTGAATAGCGGCTCGTACTATTCACAAAATTTTGTGCCGAATAATCACTGTGACCAGCCACAAATTTTTGTGTATAGCGGCTCGGACTATACACAAAATTTTTTGTATAGCGGCTCGGACTATACACAAAATTTTGTGTATAGCTTCTCCCTTTTATTAATTTAAATGTTGTAATAATAATTATAATATATTAATTAATTATTATTATGCGAATATGATAGAGTGTGGAGTGGTGTGATTATATACTGTTGTACACACGCCAGCAACGACTGCCATTCTTCTCTTGACCGACATTGACAGATCACCGTTTTAAGGCTCCGGACGACATAGCTGTTTGTATTGTTTCTGTTTCTGAGTGACTGACATCTTTTCTCATGGGGACAATGTACAAACTGCGGAGAGAGCGTATTCTCCAGGGTTTCCCCCCAGTACAGCAAGCTGAGAAAAGAATACTGGCCTAGTGAGATAACATTCAAAACAGTATTGAACAAAAGAGAAGCTCTGTCTGTTGACTGCATCACGAGAACTCATCTGTCAGTGTAAACATGAAAGAACAAAGAAGCTAGTATAAGATAATAAGCCCTTGGCAGATATGGGCAATCACTTAAAACGATTAATCATCCCATTGACATTAATCAGTTAAATGTTGAATGTCATTAAAACAAAGGTTATGACCATCACAAGATATGAAATGAATAGTAGCTCAGATCCTGAACACAAATCCTCAGCTAAAGCAAACATGATTCACAAACATGGGAGCATGATTTCATTTGGTTGAAGAATGGCAACAGTGTAGTCACACATAATTCAGAAACATGGGAGCATGATTTCATTTGGTTGAAGAATGGCATCAGACAATCTTAGCTGAAAATGCAACCCATCAACATCCAGAAACTATTTTGTGTTAATTGGTTGAGGGTGAGTGTTCTATTGTTAGGTTAAAGGCAGGAGAACATTTCAAATATTTGTTATAATAAATAATAAAGAAAACCTCAGGCACAGAAATTGATCACTGTTTATTGATTGACTCCAGGAAATATGGAATCACACAGTTTGTTATCAAGTCACAACATAAAACTGGAACCAGTTTCTGAAGTGAGTAATTTTTGTTTTATTGTTATCGAATACTGACATGTTACTAGAAAATATTGATGCCCTTTCTCATATATACTTGTAATCATTCTTGTGTAATGGTTCTGCTTTCTGTAATGTTAGTTGCATATCGTTTACAGGGCATCACAGTCAACCCCAGCATTTTTTGGCTGTTTGTGATTTCCTGGCAAGTTTATGTTCAGTAGTTTGTCATTGCTTTCTGAACGACCGGCACTCATACCATTTTATGAAAACCAGTGCTAGGTGGTCTGCTGCCAAATCGCCTGCAGCTGTGTTTTGAATGTGGGATTACGAATCGTGACTTGACCCCTTCACCAATCATGCTACACACTGCACTATCATGGCTCCCTAAATCAGAATCTGCTAGGGATATCTATCGATATGCTTGACCATGATGTGTCTGAGATTCTTCATCTACATAGTGGAGTAGCAAAAGTAATGCAGAAAATGGGTATAACCTAATGCTATTTCCTGATGAACAATGCCTCACCAAATACAGCAGATGAATTACAATAGCATATTTCTTATGAACAGCTAAAAAAAAACTAATTATAAGATTCAGTGCCACACAAAAAGTATATTTGGACTTTTAAAAAAAAGAATGGATGGCGGAAAATAGGATGTGATGTTATGTCACAGTTATGACTTAAATGTTGTTAATATGTTAGCAGACATGCTGTATTATACATCTAATTATACTATTGAATATAAACCCATGACAGATATGGGAAGTCGCTTAAGATGATTAATCATCCCATGGAAATTAATCTGTTAAATGTTTAATGTCATTAAAACAAAGGTCATGACCCTCACAAGATATGAAATAGTAACTTAGATCCTGAACACAAATCCTCAGCTAAAGCAGGCATGATTCATAAACATTGGGACCATGATTTCATTTGGTTGAAGAATGGCAATAGTGTTGTCACACATAAATCACAAACATTGGGAGCATATCATTTCGTTAAAGAATGGAAACAGTAATTAAATATGGCACTGCCCGGGCAAAATTTTGAGTTAAAAATCTACCCAAAGTATTTCAGGATCCTTGTCGGTGCTATAGAGTTCATGCACTGAGCTGAGATTCTCCAGACTCAGGCTTGAGTTAGGAGTAGAACGGAGCCCTTATGGGTTACACCTGTGTGCTGTGATGTTGATCCGTCAACTAAAGTAAACTAAACTGTAATTAAATAGAATGACATCAGGCAAATTAAATTATTATTTGTGAGTTACATATATTGCAAATTAAGGTAAGACGGTAAATAAAACAAACAATTAAAACAAAAAAACACACGCACACACACACACCAACCACCCACATACACTGACCATCACAGTAAGCTTACATCGTTATAAATATCTGACTTGGACACACAATAAAAAAAATTAAACAATAGAAGGAAGCTCAATTAATTAGAAGTGTCAAGATTATAAATTATTTACATTGGTATTATGATGCTTCATTAGTTTAAGAGAAATGTTACAATAGACAGCTTTGTGTACATATATTTAGTCCTGAAATAACATTTGATACCTCTAGTTGCACAAATGTGACAAAATTTATTATATCTATTTAGTGAGTGTGAGAGTATGTGGTACTTCTAGTGTTTTTTTAAAATTATTATTTCACATATCCTTTACAGACCATCGCTGTCAACATCAGCATCTTTCAGCTGATTACTGATTTCTTGGCAAGATTACACTTTGTAGTTTGCCATTGTTTACTTAGTGACTGGCTCACATACCCCGTAAGTTACCAATGCGGCGAGAACCTCTACCGATTATTGTGCAGGTTACGTTCCTCACATGAATATATGAGATTACGGAGAAAGACGTTAATCCCTAGGCCAGGGAGACTGGCACTTATAGTTAGTCAATTGAAATAAACAAGTGTGCCCCTCATGGAAGCTGGGATAACTGAGTACCTCTGTGATAACACAGCACTTCTACATTTTCACTGGAATCAACACATGTATTAATAATACTTTCATCATTTATCAGTAAGCAAGAAATCAATTAATGTTATGGTCAAAATGTCTATTTTTCTTTCCACCAAATTTCCTGCCATGAATTAGTGCAGCAGGTATGTTTAAAATAATTACATCACAGAGTATCTGTCTGAATAATTATCTCCTTGACTGCTGAAGCACCAGTGATTAATCATTAATGCCTATAAAATATACAACAGTCCTTAATATGAATGACTGTAATAGGCTGGGAGAGGGATAACAATTCCCTGTAGTTATAACCTATATTGATATTGGTTAGAATTTCTGTTTACCTGTAATTTAGTGTCGCCTGGCTGAAGATACCAGACGCCAGACTCCAGATATAGGTTACTATCCACGACAGACACCTAAATTACCACTACTAAAAACTCAACTTTGAGAAAATAGAAAATGGAAATCTTTATTAGAGACTGTCTCTATGAATGAAAAGGTGGTTGTGTCGGGCTGAGAATGGTCCTGTGGACTGTGTCATCAGCAAGCCATTTGAGAGTCATTAGATCAACATCCTTAGTACAAGGCGACAGATGTAATACAGTTAGTACTTGGCCGACCTGTCATTCACAGTGAGAGGACACAGAATGATCTTCCCTGAGTGGGCCCAGATGTTATATCTGACTAACATTAGGAAAATGGAAATTAACTCTGAGACAATCTTGAATCAAAGTGAAGAGAATGCACCATTCACGAATTCTCTTTGGACTGCACAGGTTGGACTTAATGCATTTATCCATGTGCATTCCCACAGATTACGTCTGTTTTGCGGGGTGTTTTGCGGGGACTTGTGAGTTTTACATAGAGAAAAGTGTCCCGCAAGAAAAGGGAATTGCATGCTCAGAGTGCTCCTGCATGGTAAACAAACAGAACCGAATACACAACATGATCCCTGTGGTAAAGCCACACAAATGGGGTAGTCAATATGAGTATGAGGAGTCAGTTGACCTGACTGAGACACGCTCACATTTCGTTACAATAACCTGGACACAAATGATGTATAGCCTGGCATATTTTGCTGCATATCATCAGGTACATACTGCAGAAATCACACAACATAAATTAGAGAAATAAGAGGAATCCTTCAAGCTAAAATACGTAAGACGCACATTTATTTGCTTTTATTTAAGTCTTTTATTTTCTGTGTGAAGATTAATATTACATCTTCTTGCCTGCTCAGTCATAAATCAGTCAGTGGATGTGAGTAATATTGATTCATATATCATGTTTTCACATGAACCTGAGAAATCTTTATATTAATGTGTTACTGTCTCAGCATTGGACTGGGGTTATCTAACTATGGAACACCCAAAAGCACTGGAGAAAACATCAACCATGCATATTTCTCTGCACCCCATCAGGTGCATGCAGAGTTATATATCATACGAAGTGAATAAACAAATAAAACTTTGGCTGAAATACTAAATACAAAGTCACTGATATTGTTTTAATGTGGAGTATATTATCCCTATGGAAGTCTAAGATTTATCCGGAAGTCTTTCTGTTTGCTGTGGAAAATGTTCTCCTTGAAAATTCTGATAAGCCTCTCCACAGATGTGGTGTACCAGAACCAGTTTTGCATGCCCTGCTGACATCTGACCCTCGGGAGGTCAAAGAGAGATCTATGGCAAAGTCCATTGATATCATACTATTGTACCATGTCTGGAGAAAACATGACATCAAGCTCACTCTGGTACCATGTCTGGAGAAAACTAGACAGCAAGCTCACTCTGGTACCATGAGTGGAGAAAACTAGACAGCAAACTCACTCTGGTACCATGTCTGGAGAAAACTAGACAGCAAGCTCACTCGGGTACCATGTCTGGAGGAAACTAGACAGCAAGCTTACTCTGGTACCATGTCTGGAGGAAACTAGACAGCAAACTCACTCTGGTACCATGTCTGGAGAAAACTAGACAGCAAGCTTACTCTGATACTATGTCTGGAGAAAACTAGACAGCAAGCTTACTCTGGTACTATGAGTGGAGAAAACTAGACAGCAAACTCACCACTGGTACCATGTCTGGAGGAAACTAGACAGCAAGCTTACTCTGTACCATGTCTGGAGAAACTAGACAGCAAGCTTACTCTGGTACATGTTGGAGAAAACTAGACAGCAAAGCTCACTCTGGTACTATGAGTAGAGAAAACAAGACAGCAAGCTCACTCTGGTACCATGTCTGGGGGAAACTAGACAGCATGCTCACTCTGGTACCATGTCTGGATAAAACTAGACACTAAGCTCACTCTGATACCATGTCTGGAGAAAACTAGACAGCAAGCTCACTCTGGTACCATGTCTGGAGAAAACTAGACAGCAAACTCACTCTGGTACCATGTCTGGAGAAAACTAGACAGCAAGCTTACTCTGGTACCATGTCTGGAGGAAACTAGACAGCAAACTCACTATGGTACCATGTCTGGAGGAAACTAGACAGCAATCTCACTATGGTACCATGTCTGGAGGAAACTAGACAGCAAGCTTACTCTAGTACCATGTCTGGAGGAAACTAGACAGCAAGCTTACTCTGGTACCATGTCTGGAGAAAACTAGACAGCAAACTCACTATGGTACCATGTCTGGAGGAAACGACAGCAATCTCACTATGGTACCATGTCTGGAGGAAACTAGACAGCAAGCTTACTCTGGTACCATGTCTGGAGGAAACTAGACAGCAAACTCACTATGGTACCATGTCTGGAGGAAACTAGACAGCAATCTCACTATGGTACCATGTCTGGAGGAAACTAGACAGCAAGCTTACTCTGGTACCATGTCTGGAGGAAACTAGACAGCAAGCTTACTCTGGTACCATGTCTGGAGAAAACTAGACAGTAAGCTCACTCTGGTACCATGTCTGGAGAAAACTAGACATCAAGCTAACTCTGGTATCATGTCTGGAGGAAACTAGACAGCAAACTCACTCTGGTACCATGTCTGGAGAAAACTAGACAGTAAGCTTACTCTGGTACCAGGTCTGGAGGAAACTAGACAGCAAACTCACTCTGGTATTATGAGTGGAGGAAACTAGACAACAAGCTCACTCTGGTACTATGAGTGGAGAAAACAAGACAGCAAGCTCACTCTGGTACCATGTCTGGGGGAAACTAGACAGCAAACTCACTCTGGTACCATGTCTGGAGAAAACTAGACAGCAAGCTCACTCTGGTACTATGAGTGGAGAAAACAAGACAGCAAGCTCACTCTGGTACCATGTCTAGAGAAAACTAGACAGCAAGCTCACTATTGTATCATGTCTGGAGAAAACTAGACAGCAAGCTCACTCTGGTACTATGAGTGGAGAAAACAAGACAGCATGCTCACTCTGGTACCATGTCTAGAGAAAACTAGACAGCAAGCTCACTCTGGTACCATGTCTAGAGAAAACTAGACAGCAAGCTCACTCTGGTACTATGAGTGGAGAAAACTAGACAGCAAACTCACTCTGGTACCATGTCTAGAGAAAACTAGACAGCAAGCTCACTCTGGTACCATGTCTAGAGAAAACTAGACAGCAAGCTCACTCTGGTACCATGTCTGGAAAAAACTAGACAGCAAGCTCACTATTGTATCATGTCTGGAGAAAACTAGACAGCAAGCTTACTCTGGGAGATTCAGGGATGTTTCCCTGCTTTTTTGATCTGAACATAAATGCCTAGGGCACACAAGTCTTGACTTCTGGAGGATTTGCCACACTATCAAATTCATGTACATACTTTTTTTATCTTTGATTAAATATGTCCTACCCAAACCTTTCAGACTGACTGTGTTCACAGTTCTGCCACAGAGGTTCTTACTGAAAGTCCAGTCTTTGATCAGATGGACAGTAAAATACCAGCAAGTGTCAAGATAGAACAACCTGAAGTATATGTAGATTACCCAGGTCAAGGTTAGAATAAGTGAAATATGACATATTTGGACATATATGACATACTTCTTCTTGTCCCCTGGCTCCATCTCCATCTCTTTCTTTCTTTCTTTCTTTCTTTCTTTCTTTCTTTCTTTCTTTCTTTCTTTCTTTCTTTCTCATTCATACTATTTCTTCTTCTTTGTATATTTTCCCTTTCTCGTTGATTTAATGTAAATTATTCAGACAATTTCTCATGATGGACTCAATGATTTAAAAATAAAATTCCTTTCTGTTCCTTACAACTTAGAGTTCAGTGTTGGCTCAGTTAGGCAACATACCTGTCTTCACCCAGTGTACAAAGGGCACTTGTGTATAACATGATCAAACAGATTGTTTGATTGTCCCAAGTGTGATGAAGCAGACAGACAAAGTCTATGCATGTGTTTATTCAGTCTGTTATGCCCCATCCTGAGACAAGGAACAGTTATCTGTCCCTACCCATGAAGAACAGTAGTAATCTTTTGGTTAATAAAGTACCTTTCTGATAGCGTGGATAGTTCTCTTTTTCTTAGAGTATGAGTCTTCAATATTTTCTTGTCACAATCTCTTTTGGTGTTTGTGTGTCTTCTGTATATTGTTTATATGTAAACACAGAAGCCACAAACAGTATGTTGCATTATTTATTTCCTGGCATATTTTGCTGCATCTCGTCAGGTTCATACTGCAGAGTTATGTATCATATGAAATGAATAATACTTTAGCTCAAACAAGTAAAACACATAATCACAGTTATTGTTCAAATGTGGAACATCTGTTGTCCCCCCGGTAATTTCAAATTTAACAAAAACTCATTATGTTGCATAAATTCAGCTGGAACTTGCAAATTGCAGACGTCTCACTATATTTGAGCAATAATTTATTATTCATGAAATGCAGTATTCAAAATCCTCTTTTTGTGTTTATGTTATGGCCATAGTTTATGAGGTTTTGAGAAATTGACGAGAGGACGTTGTAAAGTGTTTTGACTGCACAGAGGTTCCTGAGGGCTGAACTCTGAAATAGGAAATTACCGTGGGGATAAGGAGTAACATTTCATCAACACTATCACATCTGTCTGTAGACTGTAAACTGGTATATCCTGCAATTAACAATGTATTTACTGTGGTGTGTTTCAGAAATACATCCATCTTCTGAAAGTTATCAGTCCATCTCCATACAAGAGCATTCACAAATGGAAATGTATGGTAACATAGAGGTTGTGAAGCAAGAACTGCCAGACACATTGTGTGAGGACAGAAGTCAAAGATTCAGTAAATTGATAGACATGACAGGTTGTGACATAATTTCAGCAATGACAGGACACAGAACAGAAATAAGATTGGCTGAGAATGGTTATAAGGCATCAGCAGACCATGAAAATTGTCAAATGTCAGAGAATATGTTTCCTGTGATTGAAGGCAATGTAAAACTATCTTTGACTAGTGAGAATTGTCAGTTACAAAATCCAGACAGGCTGGTAAAACATACACAGACCTCTGTGAAGCCTCTCAATGATACTATTGGTTATGCCAGTTCTAGTTCTCAGCGATTACAAGAAGATGGTGCACCATACATACCTCATGTTTTTGATCAAGGTTTTGATGTAAACAAACACATGAGAACACATATAGCACTGAAACCTTATAAGTATGATGTTTGTGGTGCATTCTTTACTCAAGCTAAAGGTCTAAAATGCCACAACAGAACACATACAGGAGAGAGATTTCATAAATGTGATGATTGTGGTGCATCTTTTACTAATCCTGCACATCTTATTCGTCACAAGAGATCACATACAGGAGAGAAACCTTACAAGTGTGATGAATGTGGTGCATCTTTTACTGATGCTAGCAATTTCAGGCGTCACAAGAGAACACATACAGAAGAGAAACCTTACAAGTGTGATGAATGTAGTAAATCTTTTATTCAAGCTAGCCAATTGATCAGCCACAAGAGATCACATACAGGAGAAAAACCTTTCAAGTGTGATGAATGTGATGCAGTTTTTACTGATGCTCAAATTCTGAACCGCCACAAGAGAACACATACAGGAGAGAAACCTTACAAGTGTGATGAATGTGATGCATCTTTTACTGAAGCTACAAGTCTCAAGTGCCACAAGAGAACACATACAGGCGAGAAACCATTCATGTGTGATGCATGTGGTGCATCTTTTACTGAAGCTAGCAATTTGAAGTGCCACAAGAGAACACATACAGGAGAGAAACCTTACAAGTGTGTTGAATGTGATGCCGTTTTTACTTATGCTCAAATTTTGAAGCGCCACATGAGAACACATACAGGAGAGAAACCTTACAAGTGTAATGAATGTGGCGCATCTTTTACTCAGTCCTGCCATTTGAAGTACCACAAGATAACACATACAGGAGAGAAACCTTACAAGTGTGATGAATGTGGTGCATCTTTTATTCAACTTAGCAATTTGAAATGTCACAATAGAATACATACAGGAGAGAAACCTTTCAAGTGTGATGACTGTGGTGCATCTTTTACTGAAACTAGCAGTTTGAAGCGCCACAAGAGAACACATACAGGAGAGAAACCTTACAAATGTGACGAATGTGGTGCTTTTTTTACTCAAATTAGCAGCGTGAAGCGCCACAAGAGAACACATACATGAGAGAATTCTTACAAGTGTGATGAATATGGTAAATCATTTATTTGAGCTAACCATTTGAAGATTCACATGAGAAAAAAACAAGAGAGAAACTTTACAAGTGTGATGAATGTAATGCAACATCTACCCATGTTGAAATTCTGAATCGCCACTTGAGAACACACGCAGAAGACAAACTTTATAAGCATGATGATGGTGTAGTGCATCGTATACTGACACTACAAGTCTCAAGCACCACAAAATAACACATACAGGAGAGAAACATTACCAGTGTGATGAATGTGGCACATCTACTCAAGCTTTGGTGCTTGTTGACACAGTTAACCTTCCCGTGTGTTCCATAGACCGTTCCACACTCTTAGTATTGTGTTGTAATCTTCACTCCTCAAACTATGGGAGGAGCCCCAGTTAACCCATTTAGAGCAGCTTAACACATCCTCAAGAGAAGGTAGGGCAGACAGTGGGCATTGCTGCCATCCAATGAGGCTTTCATAATTGCAGAGCTGACACATAGTGCTTCCTACTTTGTTCATCCATGTTTCACAATTCACTGCCATAGAGCAAAACAGGTTCTATGTATTGTTACCTGGCCAACATGTTGCATAGGCAGGCAGGCTGGTAAGATCTTTGAGAGCTAATTGTCTCCAGATACTGTTAGAAAGACCTACAAAGTAACAACAGTTCTGTACTTGTTTCATAGACTAAAAACAATGCGTTTGGCAATGTGAAACGTGAGGAAATAATCACAACTAAGCATTGATGGCAAAGATCTGCAAAGAATAAACATATATTAGTAGCAAAAAGCAGTCTTAAGAATCAGCCACCTTTAAGAAATATTTCAATGCATAACAAAGGGCGTCAGAATGAGTTGAGTTAAGAACCGATATCAAAGGGCCCTGACCATATCTGCGCCAGCATGCACCACTACCCCACCAATTAATGCAGACCCAACCAGTCTGCTTGCATGCACCACTACCCCCCCCCCCCCCCCCCCAATTAATGCAGATCCAGCCAGTCTGCCTGCTCATTTTTCCACCATACCAGCAGGTCCTGGAGGGAAACATCCAACAAATACTCTCTTACTCTCTACTTGTGATTGTTGAAGGGAAGCCTGCCACTCTGCCTGAAATATATCTGTCTTCCCTTTCTCATCATTCTTTGTGAGTCTAACAATCACGACATGAGTGTGCTGTTTGTCCTCCAGCCAGCATAACGCTGCTGTGACTGCCTGCACCTCCATTCTCAGATTAGATGTAGCGGTATCATATACCAGACTCTCCTGCACCAAACACTGTCCACCAATCTTCACCACAAAACCTCAGGCACTTCTTGTACTTCTTAGCACAGAGCCATCCATGTAGATAATTACACCACCAGGTCACAATTTGTCGTGGATCAATTGTTGCACTTCTTATTCAGTGCAGCCTACCTGCAAATCCCTGAATTTCCGATCCAATGTTATTATGACCCTGCACAGGTCTGACTGTTCCACTGGCATTCTGACTCACTCTTCTCTTTCCCAATGCTCTCAAGCATGCACACTTCTCTGATTGTGTCCTCTGTCTGAGGTGTCCATGATTTTTCACCTGATTAGCCTGTGACCTTTAACTGTGTTCAGGGCTTCATGCAGGGACTGCTTCTTGTCTGCAGTCACTTGGAGACCTGATTTATCCCACAGCACCTTGAGCCTATCTGCAATCGTGGGTAAGGTTTGGATGTAACACACACTACTGGCATCCCACTATCATCAGCGTTCATTCTGTATCCGCTCTAGTTTCACCAGCTGACTCTTTAACATTGTGAGCAGTCTCAGTCCATACTCTGTTACTGAAAGAATCAGATGTTGGTAGAGTTTGAACAACATTCTTTCTTAGATCTCCTAACACAGTGGTTCTCAACCGGTGGGGAATTCCCCCCCCCCCCCCCCCCCCCAGGGGAATTTTAGGGTTTCCAGGGGGGAATGAAGATCATTTCAAGATCGCGTTAATACAAGAACAAATTACTTGATATTGCTTTTCCCTTCATACTTTACAGCTATGCATGTCTCATCCTTCTAAAATTCATTTTATAAAGTAAGTAGACCCACAAATCACGTTTTATGTGGATGCCTAGACCTGTTTTAACATATTTACCTTCCATTTTTACGTATACTGTGTAGGGGTGGGGGGATTTTTATGTAGGGAATATGAAAAGTGGGGGGGGGGGGGGGAGAATGACGTTCTGAAAATATGGTGAAGGGGGGGCACGGGGCAAATTTTTGATAGGAAGGAGGGGGGGGGGGATGACGTTCTGAAAATATGGTGAAGGGGGGCACGGGCCAAAAAAGGTTGAGAACCACTGTCCTAATAGCTTCTTCCATATGATCCCTGAAAGGCAGACTTCTTTTGAAGGTGTTTCCCGGGTATCTCAGGTTACTCTCTCTCTTAATATTTCTGTCATTTAATGTAAGACTTGGAACGTCAGCCCTAATGTAATATCTCCTTATTTATGTTCATTGTACAGTGAACATACAATGAGATCTATAAAACGTATGCCAGGGATACTGATTGGTGGACATAGTATAAATAACTTAGTTATGGCGTTGACACTATCTTAATAGCAACAAATCAGAGATTGATTGAAGGAAGTGAAAACATGGGCCTTAGTTTGAATAATAAAAAAGCAAAAAAGTCATGGTATTATCAAAGAAACAGATTGTGCCTAAATGTTCAGTTAAAGTAAATGATGTTGTTTTGGGAACAAGCGCAGAGATTCAATTATTTAGGAATATGGCTAACCTCAGATACAGAGATAAAGAACAGAATAGGATGAACAAACACTGCATTCTATCAAATGAAGAATCTGTTATACAACATGTGCTTGTCATTGGAGGTTAGAACAAGAATTCCTGCATGTTCTAACATATGGCTGTGAATCATGAACAATTGGTAAACACGTGGGGAAAATAAACCTGGACGCTTTGTAGATGTGGTTTTATATAAGAATGCTGAAAATTCCCTGAACAGCCAAAATGAGTAATCTAAACATTTGAATAACGAAGACACAAACAATAGATTGCACGATTTATTGCCTGGCATATTTCGCTGCATCTCGTCAGGTACATACTGCAGAAATCACACAACTTACGTGAATTAACTAGATAAATCCTTCAAGTTGAAATATACACATATTCGCACAGTAATGTCACTTATCTACCACGGTAATTTTAAGCTGACTAACATGTCTTTCTGTTTGCACAATTCTGGCTTGCGTTGATAGATCATAATTGCTTCTGCAAACTTTAACAAGCGAGTATTTTGTGTGTTAAACAACACGCGAAAGGCAGTGTCTCTGTCCACCACATGGCCACTTTCGGTAATGTGCCTACCAATTGAAGACGCCGGGGGATTCCGGTGTGTCGGCCCCACGAGGCTAGCATCTCCTGTGTGTTGTATCTTGTTGACCCATTGAGGTATGTGTTCTGATACCCGTTTATTAAGCTGTCTCTCTGTTCTACCAATGTAAACGGCCTGGCATCTACATGTGAATTGGTAAATACAATTGTTTGTGGCATACAGAGGAACAGGCTCTTTGACTGTTGGTGTAGGAATCGGTACGGTTTTATATCTAATGACTGGAGTTGCAGCACCGAATGTTCGGCCTACTGCTGTAGTAAGCCGGTCTTGTAGACGTTGCATTACGTCATCCCCTCGAAAGGTTAGCTGGATGAATACCTTGAGTTTAGGGACTGTAGTTACATCTGCTTTGGGTTTGGGCTGTTGGCAGTGGCGCTTTATAAATCCTGTGGAGTACCCATTTAGGTTTAAGACATTCTTCAGAGTTTCAAATTCCTCTGTCAGTGTGTCCTGGGTGCATATCTTTCTGGCACAGTCAAACAAGGTCCATACTAAGCCCCGTTTGTACTGGACAGGTGTGAAGCTCTGAAAATTCAGGTATTGGCCAGTCTGGTCGCAACGAGAACTTATCACAAAAATCTGAAAGAGGCAGTCATATTTTGGCCACATTATAAGAAGACAAAAACTGGAACATGCAACAATAAAAAGATTGGTGGAAAAAGAGGAAGTCAACGAGAGAAAATTCTTGAGAGTCTTGTGTCATGACACAGAAGTGAGTAAACACACATTAATACATGCTGTTGGAGATCACAAGATCACACACACCATTTGGCAAGGCATTTGATGGTGATATGCATGCATTATTTGTGTTTTATTCCTTCAACAAGTCTGCACTGTTCTTCAGTAATTTTAAATTGCTTGCTTTCTTGTTCTTCTGTAATAATTCTGATGTTTAGTGGTATGATTGTCCACTATTATTTACATTCGTTTGCTCCAGGTGTTTTAGGTAGCAGCTATAAATACAGATTTCACTAGATATATGTCCACTTTTGTAAATATTATTCAACATTTTAGTTAGCATTTCTAATTGAAACTCTCACAGTATCTTTAATTCTTCTATGGTGATTCCATCTGACCTTAGTGTTTTTCCTTTTTATATGTTAAATGCTCATTCCATCTATTTATGATAGCACTTTCTTGCAATATATGTCCAGTTTGTTTATTCAGACAATGTGTTTACTCTTATTTGTCTTCCTGTCACCTCACTGATTTGTCTGCGCATATTTGTAAGCAAAATCTAACAGGAGATAACCTTATATTATCCTGCATTTACAAGTATGAATCACCACATGAGAACACACACATTCCCAACAAATGTTAAAGGTGTATTATAGATGCTATTTCATTCTTACCAAGAAGTGCTTGTAAGCAATGTAAACCATACCGGAATGGTGAATTCATAACTGTGTGATGATGTGGAAACACCAATAAAATAGAGTGTAAACCATATCAAGAACAACACAATATATAACAGTATGCAAGGGCCAAGTTGCAGGCTAGATGGAAAACTAGTAGGCCACAACAGAACCTCTTAACTTTGAATGAGACACACGTTTTAAAAGTTAGTAAAATAACTTAACACTGAAGGCACGGGGAGAAACTCACAGAAACAATAGGCAAATAGCCAGCTGGCCATTTTTGCAAAATCATTTGATATGAACGAAAACTTTGAAACCAGCCCTCAGAGATGGCAAAGGATTTGAGAGTGATGACAACATACAGGACATGATGAAATAGCACAGAGACACTGGATGCACCTAATATACACAGTAAACAAGAGCTAATAATATCAAAACTGAAAGTGAGAAATATCACAATGTGTCAATGGAATGCCCAATATAAGATCAAGAACCCAGGAAATGACCAGGTCCTTTTAAAGTGTGCGCTTTGCTCCATGTCCTCTGCTACCATTACATTCTTGGTTCCTTCCAACACTTCCCAAGTATGATCCTCAAAGTACAAGCCTCTATCAAATGTTATTCCCAGGTTAGAAAAGCACTCCCTCTATTGATCACAATGCCGCTCGTGATGATACTTTACACCTCATCCTTGATAATTATGTTGCTCAGTGAAAAACACAGTACATATGCTTTATCTGGCTTAATGACACAGTCTGTTTCCATGCACACCTCATCTACTTTGTCTACAGAAGCCTGCAATTCACTGTGTCTCTACTGCCTATATATGAGGGCGTCAACAGCAATACTTGAAGTTCCTATGGCTGCTATCTTACGTATGTGGTGAAATTGCAAGTCCCTGGGGTAGAATGATGCAATAATGCATGGCTCAGATTTCCAAGTGAACATGTTGTCAAAGACTCAGTTATATAGGAATGAAGACCACCCTGAAAGAGTGGTCTACCTCAAGTAGAATAGAGGTAACCCAGTGCCCCTGCATGAGGGCAGGGTAGGTGTAGGGAATAAATAAGAAGGGGAACTATTAAATAGTTCTCTCATGGGACACGGAGGTGTCAACCAGAGAGTAAGCACTCTGGTCACGGCATAATCACGCCAACGTGATAGACACGGAGAACTAAACTGAAACTCAAGAGAGGCCACTACTCTAGCGTGCTGAATGATGCCGCACGCAAAAGCCGTAGTGCGCCCCAAGTCCTTCCGCGTACTTGTGTAAACAGCACGGGAGGAATGATGAGACGGGACACAGACTTCGTAGTGAACGCATCGCTTAGCGTCGATGCTTATTTCGTTAGCCGAGTAGATAGATTAGCAATAGGGTTAGGAAATGACTAGTGATAGGCAATTCTGTGCATTTATTCTTGTGTGATTTGTTAGCGACTGTGTGTTGGACATTGATGTGATGCAAAGAGCCAGTGGCAATAAAATGTGTAATCAATTCCTCTCGTACGACTAACAAGTCTTTTTGTGTGGTGCGAGAGAAGTTATCCCGGAATGCCTGTGACATCGGTTGATGACAGGCTAGGATAAAGTGGTGTCAGAAGTGTAGCTTGGACAATTGTTCAAGCTAAAACACTCACCCACGGCTCTAAAATAATATTACGGTTAGATAATCACAGGGGTTAATTTATGTTAGTGATAATGGCGTGTGCAGACAGAACAAAGTGCGAGCTGTGCCCATCGTGACCAAATTATGTTTATTTATGCTTACTGAATTATTTTGTGCTTATGAACATGTTTTCTTCTGATTTGTAAGTATTATTATTATAGTTTTGTATCATTTATTTCTGCAATTACTTATTTATTTACGAGTATTTGTCAAATATGATTCACGGCGGAGCGATACACAAAAATGAGCCGACAACAATATCGATTTTTCCAATCTAAACATAGCGCTGCGCCTGTGACGTATCGCGACTGAAAAACAGCTGCGTTACGCCATTTGCAATCAGCGACTGATTGTTGACAAATCGCAAAGCGGCTGCTCGCCTGAATCGTTGACTTATATCAAATATTATTTGTTTATATTAGTGAATTATTGAATATATTTATTTATTTGAACAATATTATTACCTTTATATTTATTTCAAAGCATTTATTTAATTATTTATATACTTTTTCTATTTCTTGCCGTCGCGATGGCACTACTTTTGCTATGCAAATAAGACGCAGTCTGCACAACACTTCCATAAATTAAACAGCTAGAGTTAGGGAAGGCAGAAGACGTTAGAACGAAGACAGGACAGTGACATTTATTATTAATTAAACCACATTGTATTGTCCTGGGGCATGTGATTGTACAAAATTGTCTAAAATTATGTATCGTTTACAAGTGGTTAATTGTTGATGCTCTTGATAACCAGGCAGAACAACAGCTGGTCATAAGCATAACGCAAGCTGTGTGTGGTATTGCCAGACGATTGGACTTGAGGTGCCAAACGATGGTACATGATTGATCTGGAATGTTAAGATGAGTATACCCAAATGATTTTGCATGCAATATAATTAATAATGCATCTCTTTTTCAGCGTGTGATGTATTAGCATATTTTGTATGATCTGTTTTTCAGGGTATAATCTAAGAGTATATTTTGTGTACTCAGGGACTTAAAAACCTAACATATCTAATATAAATAAGTGAGTAAATATTTGAGTGCCTATCAACTCTATCTAAGTACCCAACAACATGGCAACATTAGCTGATTTCATAAAAGCAGGCAAAGAATTAGAATACACAGGAAAGGACTTAGAGCAATATGCTGATAAAAAATTTAAGGAAGCAAAAGATGCTGAGGGAGATGAACGTGCACGAGAAAGAGAACATGATAAAGAGATTAAACAAAGACAATTAGAACAAGATAAAGAGATGAAACAAAAACAATTAGATCAAGATAAGGAAATCAAACAGAAGGAATTAGAATTAAAACAAAGAGAGATAGATGAAATGGCAAGAGTAAAAGAAAAACAAATACAAGTTGAATCAGAGACACAGTTAAAGATGAAAGGTATGGATGTAGATTCACACTTAGAGATCTCCGCTACAAAACTAAAAAGTCAACAAGAAGAAAATAAATTTAATAAGTACAAAAACATTATTAAGCCATTCTGTAAAGAAGATTCCATATCAGCCTGGACAGAAAATGTCGAGTATCAGCTGAAATACCACCAAGTACCAATCGATATGTTGGCCATGATCTACATGAAGAACCTCAGTGGGGAGCCCCTTAAAGTGATAGAATCAATACCAACTGATCTTAGATCTAACTATCAGTACATCCACGATAGGATAATGCAACATTTCTTACTTGATGCCCCTGGGTATCAAGTACAGTTTTCCAACTTGAAACCAAAGCCAAACGAGACCTTTATCGATTATGTCTCAAATGTCCAAAGCGTACTAAATAGATGGCTTAGTGCATCAAAAATAGGAAAGGATTTTGAAAAACTAAAAAATTTAATAGCCATGGATAAAGTCATATCCACAATACCATCTCCTTTCGCTAAATTCCTGCAGCAGTCAGACATCGAGACCATAGAACAATTTGAAAAGAAAGGCTCTGCATATTTTTCCTCAAATAGAGATATTTTTAAGACATCAAATAGCGACTCTGAAATAGTCTCTTTTGTTAAGGACCAACCTAAAAGCTATCAGAGCAATAAAAAACCATTTCATAGAGTCGACAAGAAAGATAAAAAAGTGTTGAAATGTGTCTATTGCCAACTTTTTCATGATACTTATGCTATGTGTGATAAATCACCAAACTATCCAACACATCTTGAGATGGTCATTAAGAAACAACAAAACAAAAGAACTGCATACAGGCATGCAGTCAAATGCTTCTTCTGTTCAAGCTACGGGCACTATTCCAATAAGTGCCTAGGGCGCCAAAGAATGAAGGCCAATAATGCAATTTTGATTGATACATCCTCTGATAGTGGTAGTGAGACTGAGTGTGAGGTCGAGAATGAATTACCGTTTAACCAATCTGAAGATGTTTGTTGTGTAAACGATATATTAAACTTTGACAGTTGTGAGCAATGTCACCAATTTCATGCAGACGGCAAACTTACATGTGGACATATTGTAACATCCTCCTTGGAGAATGCAAATGCAGCTGTAGCCTCCAGAGGCAATCTATTGTTTCACTCTGCAATGGTCAATGAGAAGCCATGCCGATGTTTGCTTGACAGTGGGAGCTCTATTATTGGTATTAAAAAGGAACTTGTTAATCCAAAGGATTATACTGGTGACTCTGTAAAATGCCGTACTTTTTCTGGTAATATAGAAACCTATCCTCTGGCAAGAGCCCGTATAAACACCCCGTTCCTTTCTGGTACCTTTACATGTGCAATACTAGACAACCCTTGTACTGATTTAATTCTTGGGTGTCTACCCCAGCTAAGGCACTGCACAGATGAAGAAATATCCGCATGGGAGGAGGAAAATGGACTAACTCCAGTGAACAGTGCAGATATCCTCAAACATCACAGCCCCAACAAAGGTGCTAGAACTATTAATCTTGAACCAGATCAAGACATACTGCTTTTACTTCCAGACAAACGGAATTTATTATTGACCTCATGGCAAGGGCCATTCAAAGTGGTACGAAAAATTTCGGATGTCGATTATGAAATATCGATAAACGGACACTTAAAGATATTTCATATCAACATGTTGAAACCCTACTTTTCACGACAAGAGACAGAAGTAGAGACAGACGAACACAATGCACCCACACCTATGGATGAGACGACAGACGTACACAACGCAACTACACTAGTTAGCGAGACTGGCAAAGCCGACGAGATGCATACACTTAGTGAGCTTACAGAAAACGCACTTAGCACCACAACCGTACTGAATCAGGTAGACGACGACGGGATGGAACGACCTGTTCCAATTGTAGACAAGACTGCGACATTAGAGTGTATACGATTAGAAACGGGACTGACAGAAGAACAACGACGACAGATAATAGAATTAGTGACTGAATATAAGGACATATTTTCCGACATTCCAGGTAGGACGGACAGGATCGAGCACTCCATCCTTCTTTCGGACTCGAAGCCTATCAAATGCAGGCCGTACTCTATCCCACTTAGCTATAGAGAAAGTCTAAATAAGGAAATTCTTAATTTAGAAGCTAGTGGAATCATTCAAAAATCTACATCTGGGTACTCCTTTCCAATCGTCCTGGTCAAGAAAAAAGACTCCACCATTCGTCTTTGTGTGGACTATAGGAAACTCAACAATGTCACTAAGATCAACGCAGAACCAATTCCTTCCTGCGAAGATCTTATTCTTGATATGTCCACCTCCAAAATCTTCTCTAAATTAGACCTTACTAAGGGATATTGGCAGGTCCCTATGCAGACTCAATCTATCCATCTTACTGCATTCTCAAGACCTCTAGGTTTTTACGAGTGGCGATTTCTTCCTTTCGGACTTCGTAATGCTCCTGCCACTTTCGTACACTTAACTAGAGATTTACTACATGGAGTGATGAATACGGTGACATATATAGATGATATTTGTGTCCATACAGATGACTGGACAACACACTTACTGAAACTCAGACATGTCTTCGATAGGTTGCGACTCTTCGGTCTCACTGTTAAACCAAGCAAAGTCGAATTGGGCCTACAAGAAATTGATTTTTTGGGTCATGTCATTTCACAAGGACAACTGAAAACTGACAATAGAATTATAACAAAAATTATGAACCTGACCATGCCTACAACAAAGAAGCAGGTCAGGAGCCTTTTGGGTTTAGTAAATTATTATAGCAAGTTCATACCGAACTTAGCGGAAATTACAAGTGTATTTTCAAATGTTTTAAAAGCATCAGTAAAATTAGATGTCAAAGATGCATTATTAATTTCTGCATTGTCAAAATTGAAAATCCTATTTAGTAATGTGCCAATCCTCCGTTTGCCTAATCCTAGGCTCGTTTATTATCTTAGGACAGATGCCAGCAGGATTTCCATCGCTGCAGTACTAGGCCAGTTTATGATGGCATCTTCCATCCAATTTGCTACGTGAGCCGCAAGATCACACCGGCTGAGTCCAGATATTCCATATCAGAGTTGGAAGCCCTAAGCGTCATCTATTCAGTGAGGAAATTGCATCGATTTCTGGCGGGTAATCACTTCGTAGTCCAGACTGACAACTCCCCAATCACGGTCATGCAAAGTGGGGTACATCGCAATGACCGCATCTACATGTGGTCATTAATATTACAGAATTATACTTTTAGTATAGAACATATTAAGGGTAGGGACAACATTCTTGCTGATACCCTTAGTCGACCATCTGAGGTAGAAATACCTGATATTCCACATGAATAGGTAGTGTAAGAAATGTTAATGTAGTACACTTAAAATATCCTGTGTAGAATATACTATTGAATACATAGACATCAGGATCAGGACTGTGTGCTAAGAACAGTGAACTACCATGTGTCCGTGGACAGCAGAATAAGAACTGTGCGCCAAGAACAAGGGAATCACCGTGTGTACATAGACAGCTCGTTACTTACTATGCTCCATTTGTGTTCCGGTGAATCACCTGTGTTAATCACATAAAAACAGTGTCAGAACATTGTAAAATAACAGACACGAATATACTTGGCTACGACACCAGCGGACTCGACGAGTGGAAGAATACCCATAAGACACAAGTATGACTGTGTAGTGTAGTTAGTATACCCAGGATAAGTGTGTATATATAAACTATGCCAACGAAAGCAATTTCTATACGTTATGGCAACCACTAACCTGAGGTAAATAGACAACATGTATATATATATTTATTGTGATATGTAATATAACGGTTTTAAGATAGTGGTAAATTATAGTTAGGTTAGTTACTTTAATATAGAGTTAGATTAGATTTAGCGAATATAAGAGATTTTTTTTTTTTTGTAGTTTAGATAAATCATTAATTTACCCACTTACTTAGCATAAAAGTAGATTAGGATAGTACTTTAAACTCAATAACAGCGAATTAAATATTAGTATAAAAAGCTTAAGATAGGAACAACACCATGTAGTCATTTAATTTCATTTTATTTCATTCCATCTTTATGTACACTTTAACAACCTCATCATTTAGGACTAAAATTAGGTTATACTTTATAGGATAAAAGGATTATACACATGAACATACATCATTTATACCATATAGAATAAAAATATCCATTATATTTTTCATTTAAACATTAAAAACATTATTTAGAATTTTTCTTACATTTCACATTACCCATTTCATAAAGATACATAACTCATCTCACATCATTTTCATTTTTGTAGATAGTTAGATTACTTCCCTTAAATTAGGTTAATTTTGTACAACAAAATAGAATATAGATGTTGTTATAGAATTAGTATTAGTATTTCAATAGAATATAGTGTTTAATAATATCAGGGTACAATCTATCAACCCTATTTCATCCATGTAAATATTTTGTAAATACATGACTCGTGCAGTAAGTTACGCTCAACTCTTTTCAAACTGAGCCAAACTTGTACAGTGTCACTTCAAGGTTTTTAAATAATTGTGAGAATAAAAGATGTGTCACAGAAGTGTGAAAGTGAGAGAAAATGGTAAATATACAATGGAGAGTGAAGGCAGCCAGCGGATTTTTTCTGCCGCTCAGCGCGACTTTTTATTATTTGTCTGCGTCAAGCGTTTGCTTTCAATGTTGAAATGTGCTGTCTCAAATGTGTTGTGTGTAGTTTAGAGTAAACCTTAGAGAAAGTATTTTAAGTCTCATAAGACGGAAACGTAGTCACGAATTAGTGTTATACACTTGTTTGTGGCCACATTTAACCGAATTATGGCACTTGAAAACTAACTTACATACATATGGATAGACAGACACACATGTTAGAAGCTAAATTATATTATTAGGTAGATTCAAACACGCAAACAACCAGGAAAACACACATGTAAAGCACATACATCTTTTTAGAGCAAAGGGATATAACTCCGGGTCAGGGGACACAATAGACAACGAAACACTAACTTAACAGTGGAAGATAACTTTACACGCGGAAGCGAGATAGGTAAAACCTGACGCACACAGCTTGTGCAAGGGTTGTTTAATATTATATGGGGGACATGAAGCAATTCATGTGTTGACCCTAAGAAAGTCAACTTTGTATGGGTAGTGAGTGAATTTACTATTTGAGGGCAGGTCTTATAAGACAATGGTCCGGTTCAGACAAACCTCTAATTAATATAATATTGTAATTGAGAAGAGGGCTCACGCCAACCAGACAAGTTTGTGGCGATCACCAGTAGCCAAGTAAAGTGATACTACACTGTGATAATAGTCAGTAGAAGTCTATTGAGGTACCCAGAACCAAGTTATCAGTAGTCTTTGACAAAAATTAGCTTCACTAATTTTTATAAACCTCTTGCGTCACAACCATGAGTCAACACAGGAGGGGAGGGTGTGTGTCAAAGACTCAGTTATATAGGAATGAAGACCACCCTGAAAGAGTGGTCTACCTCAAGTAGAATAGAGGTAACCCAGTGCCCCTACATGAGGGCAGGGTAGGTGTAGGGAATAAATAAGAAGGGGAACTATTAAATAGTTCTCTCATGGGACACGGAGGTGTCAACCAGAGAGTAAGCACTCTGGTCACGGCATAATCACGCCAACGTGATAGACACGGAGAACTAAACTGAAACTCAAGAGAGGCCACTACTCTAGCGTGCTGAATGATGCCGCACGCAAAAGTCGTAGTGCGCCCCAAGTCCTTCCGCGTACTGTGTAAACAGCACGGGAGGAATGATGAGACGGGACACAGACTTCGTAGTGAACGCATCGCTTAGCGTCGATGCTTATTTCGTTAGCCGAGTAGATAGATTAGCAATAGGGTTAGGAAACGACTAGTGATAGGCAATTCTGTGCATTTATTCTTGTGTGATTTGTTAGCGACTGTGTGTTGGACATTGATGTGATGCAAAGAGCCAGTGGCAATAAAATGTGTAATCAATTCCTCTCATACGACTAACAAGTCTTTTTGTGTGGTGCGAGAGAAGTTATCCCGGAATGCCTGTGACATCGGTTGATGACACATGTGAATAACAGCCATGCGTTCATATGGGACAACTGTGGTGCATTTCATGACACAGAGACACACCACCATCCATATCCATAAGCGTTTGCTTCAAACAGTCATACTGAACTCTATTATATGAATCTTCTAGATTCGATAGTAGTATAGTAAGCGCATTTCGGGTATGATTTGGGGGTCAACAATTGTATGCTCAATCATTTTTTTAAGGGGCGGGTTGGTTGTTTTTAATGTTGTAGCGTCCTAAGCATTGTAGGTATGATTAGTGCATAAACATCATCATCATGCACTTTCCACACACATAGACAAATTGACACAACAAACAGTGGTGAAAACGTCAAATCAATCCATCATAGCAATTTCAATCATGGACATCTAGCAAAATAATATCGTTTAGGTTAAGCAGGGGGAGAGTGAGCATGGAGGTGTAGTGTTGGGGGTTTATTTGGAAAATGTCTGCCCTATTTTAATGTATTAGAAAGCAATTCTTTGGTGTTTAGTTTCCTTGATTGTGTTTGCATATTAAAAATGTTCTGTTTCTTGAATGTCGTGTCTGCATATTTGGGGTGGTGCTATTTGCATAGTAGATGACTGGTAAGTAGTTGGTTGGTGTGAGGGTGGCATATATAATCGATTAGGTTGGTCAAGGAAGATGAAAGGTAGTAGCTCAGGTGGGGCAGGTATCCTTTCCTGCATTTTATCAATTATTGGTGTGTCTAGCATTGGCTTCAAAAATGGCCATCTTGTGTTAATGTGTGAGAAAATCAATATTTATCCTTATATAAGTCGTGTAAGCTGACGTCACAAACAGTCTCTCCAAAATCAATCATTAATGGGGCGTCAACTCAGTTGTATCATTGCTTTCTTTGGGTTTGGTGTACTTGAAAAATAAAATGTTGTAGGTATGATTAGTGTATAAACATCATCATCATATTCTTGCTACAGGCATATAGACGAAAAGACAACACAACTTGTATCCCCACACACACACGCAAGTGCGCACACACACACACACACACACTGTTTAGTAAAGCATGGGAGGTTGGTTCTTTGGTTTTGTCCATTAGTGGGGTATGAGCATGGGGGATTGTTCAGTGGTGGGGTGTGAGTATTTGGGAGTTAGGTGGAGTGGCATTGTAATTATCATTAGCTAGTTGGTACCAAGTCATGTATTGTTGGTAGTTTATTTGAAACAAGTCTGCTGTGTTGTAGTGTAGGAGAAATCGATTCTACCCCTTCATCGCAAGGCGTGTAAGGTGAGGTGACATTGATTATTGTATTGTGTGCTTATTTGAGTGGCCAAGTTTGGGATAAACCATATTAGGTGTCTGTATTCTGCTAATACTACAAAAAGTTTTGTGTAATTATCTTTTGTGGTTGTAGTTATTGTGTCTTAGTGGAACCAACTTTCACTTTATTGGCTTTGTCTTCTTTTGTAGTGTCCATTGAGGTGGGGTGGCGAGAGGTGGTGAAATTAAAAAATTGTTCCTCCGATTCTGTCTTCTGTGTTTGGTATAATCTAGTTTTAGGGAGACACTAGTAGTTGTTTGGTTTCAGAGTAGTGGATAATTGTGGGTCTGGAAGTATAATCAATAGTGACAAATATAAATAGACAACAGACTCGTAATTCTCCATGGAACTGTAACCAACTATCACTTTATTGACTTTGTCTTCCTTGGTAGTGTCTAGTAGTGGGTTGGGGGGGGGGGGGGGGGGGGCTGAGAAAGGTGATGCCATCGCACACTGATTTTCCTTCTTTGGTAGTGGCCAGTGGTGGTGTTTTATTTTATGGTATGTGAATGAGAAAATGATGCCTCCTCTGCTTAGCTAAGGCGTTACAGTGTTTTAGTGCAAACAGCACAATGAAAAACACCACCATGTTTCTTTTCTTGTATGGTGTGCGGCGTGTTGAGAAAATGAATTTTATCTTCTTTAGTTGTAGGTATTGTGTGTTAGGAAGGTTGCTTATGTATGTTTCAGTTTTGTTGTTGTGTATTTCTATTAGTTTTAGTGCTGTCTGTGTGGTTGTGATTGTTGGATATGTATAGTAAATATGTTCTGATGTGATACTTCTGCATAATAGATATAAGACTATCTGTCTCAATCTGTATGCTTCTGCTGGTATTGTAGGTGTCGTATTAGAGAACAGCTTTAGGGGTGATGCATTTGGTTTGTAAGTTAGTGATAGTACAGTTATAATCTTTAATGTATTATGTGTATCCTCTTTTGATTCTCTAGTGCAATGTTGGTGATTGTTGTTTCATTAAGTATTTGTATATCTGCATGGTTGTCTGTTGTGTTGAATGGTCTTTGCTGTGTTTTGCTTGCATGCATATTCTGTAGAATTGGGTTAGTGTGCCATCATAAGGTGCTCCTGTGTTATGTATCAGCTAGAGATATCTTGATAACAATAGGCAAAGATCTAATTCTAACAAAGAATAAGCAACATAAGCCAGGGACACATCAGATACGTTAGAATTAATAAAACAACGAAGGGAATTGAAACATACAGGAGAAGAAACTGATAACAGCAGGATGAAGTATAAATCCGTAACAAAATAAAAAAGAAAGAACACAAAAAAGGATACAAACACCTGTACAAACAAGGTTGTTGTACACGAATATAGCAATATCATAAGAATGGAAGAAATTACACAATGTTCAAAGAAATGAAGTTATTCACAAAGAAATGTTCAACCTCAGTTAAATGTTATCTGTGACAAGTTGGGAAATACCCTAACAGAATCTGGAAAAATCCTAGAAAAATGGGAGGAATACTGCAGTGGATTTTTTTTTTTTTTTTTTTGGGGGGGGGGGGGGGGGGGGGGGGGTGCTCATTCACTGTGAACTCAAGCGTAGTTCATACACACTACTTCTAGTAGAGCTGGACTTAATTTTGCGTGTGGATAAGCTTTCCATATTAACCGTGTCCCTCGCCATCAGGTGAACCCGATCCGACTTCAGAGGTTCTTGTAATTTACGTCCCCAAGTTGAGGAAGACAGGTTAAAATGTTAGTCCAATTGTCTGTCTGGTTTATGCCTACTGGCGTAGGGGTTAACATCTTTCTCCGTAATCCTGTATATTCTCATCAGTAACACAGCTGCGTGAGATTCGTTAGCGGATCACGCCACATTGGTTATTTACGGGGTATGTGAGCCGGTCACTCAGAAAGCAATGGCAAACTACTGAGCGTAATCTTGTCTAGTACATCAACATCAGCTGAAAGATGCTGGTGTTGACTGCAACGTCCTGTAAGGGATATGCAAAAAAAATGGTCTGGTTCAGTGTTTCCCAACCTTTTTTGTGCTATGCCCCACCTAAGCCTTTCTAAAATTCTTATGCCCCGCCCCTCCCCCCCCCCCCCCCCCCCAAACATATGCATCATTTTTAATATTCAAAAATTGAAATGTTCACTAAAGAAACTTGAATTTTTTTTTTTAAAGAAGGGCTCACGGTTCCCAGAGGGGCCAGAGCAGCTCCCCCAGGTCCCGCGTCCCTGTGTGTCGGTTGTGTTGGGTAAATTTTTTTATTTGGTTTTTGCTTGCTTGCTTGCTTGTTTCGTTGGCTTGAGCTCCAACGCGAAGTCCTGTATGTCGGATGAAGGCATCCTGTTGTCCAACATCAGTGTGATGTCATACAGGACCTGAGGTTTGCGTGAGTATCCGTTGTCCCATGTCTGGCTTATTGGTGTGCAGACTGGTGGTTCCTCGCCGTACAGGCAGACACTCTCCGACTTCGGAGGAATCGGCGATCCTACTGACTTTAGCCAGGACCCCGAAGGGACCTGTTGCCCAGGACGCTCGACGAGGACGCGTCAATAGGTCTTGGCCATATATAACCCGGCCCTGGTGCCTTGGAAACACCTCTGCGTCCCTATTTTTGTTTTTTTGGTTGGCGTTACCCCAGACAAGCTGGTTCCCCCGCCTCCCCCTTTTTTTTGTGTGGACCCTTAGTCTCACTGTGAGCTATTGCCCACAGTGGTCCACCAGGCCCACATCTAAGGTGAAGATATGTGATGGGTTTTTATTTTTTTATTTGATCATCCCGGCCCCCGACCATTCCAGGCGCACTACTGGGAGAAGGGGGGGGGGGGGGGAGAACAGCAAATGCTACCCGATCCTAGCCAAAGGACCGGTAGGTTTTAGGAAGAAATCACTAGGAAATTATTGAGCAAACACAGTAAGTAAATTTTCAAAACATATAATGGAGAACTGAAATTCAAGTACAAAATAATTTTAATGAAAGATGTTTCTATATTATTTTAATTATTAGTAATTATTTAAATTTAGTGAGATCCTTGCGCTTGATGCTTGCTGCAAAGAGATTTTATGTCAGGTTCCAATTTAGTTAACTTCAGTCTCAAGTCTCCCCGTTTTGTTATATCCAGCCCACAGTGGTCCACCAGGCCCACATCTAAGGTGAAGATATGTGATGGGGTTTTATTTGATTCATCCCGCCCCCGACCTATTCAGGCGCACTACTGGAGGAAAGGGGGGGGGGAGAGAACAGCAAATGCTACCCGATCCTAGCCAAAGGACCGATAGGTTTTAGGAAGAAATCACTAGGAAATTATTGAGCAAACACAGTAAGTAAATTTTCAAAACATATAATGGAGAACTGAAATTCAAGTACAAAATAATTTTAATGAAAGATGTTTCTATATTATTTTAATTATTAGTAATTATTTAAATTTAGTGAGATCCTTGCGCTTGATGCTTGCTGCAAAGAGATTTTATGTCAGGTTCCAATTTAGTTAACTTCAGTCTCAAGTCTCCCCGTTTTGTTATATCCAGCCGATTTCTTCCATTTTCGAATTGCCCCCCTTAACAATCGAATTGCCCCCCTGTGGGGCGTGGGCCCCACGTTGGGAAACACTGGTCTGGTTGAACACGCGCTCTTATCCATTTGACCATGCTGAACTCCCACTTGAATGTATGATATCAATGATTGTAATGATATGAATGAGATACATAAACCAATGACAGCAAAGACAAAACATGCAATTATATAAACATGTGCAATTAAAACCTAAAACACCAGGGTGTGATGAGATACCAGCTGAAATAATTAAAACGGGAGGAGAAGAGAGCAAACACATCTATGACGCACAATGTGCAAAGATGTGATATATGGCCAAAATATTGGAAGATAACTATCTTCATTCCAATAACAAAAGAGCGCAACATGAAATTATGCAACAACTGTAGAACTGTTGCCCTGATCAGTCATGCAAGTAAAATTCTATTAAATATCATAAATGGAAGACTTCGTAAGAAAATGAAAAGGAGAGATTAACAAGGTTCAACCTGGATTTAGACAAGGACTAGGAACAAGAGATAACAAACTCAACATGCGTTTAATAATAAAGAAGTAAAGAAATTAACGTAAACCTATTTTCATCCCATCTCATCTCATGATTCCTCTTGTACCTTGTGATGTCGAGGTGAACTATAAACAGCGGGAAAGTGCCGGCTTATGGGTTTCATGTATCGATATTCCCACGGACTATGCTGTTCCATCCGTCAATCTGTTACGTGATCGGCCTCTTTCTCTGCTTCCATTTGGTCTGTACATCATTTCTTTTTGTGGTATATTGTTGGTAACCCACTTGCATGGCCAAACCATTTTACTTGCTGCCTTCTGATAAAATCTAGCGGTGCTATAACCCCGACTTTAGTGATTTCTTCATTGTTGATCTTAACTCTATTTGATTCATTGAGTATTCTTCTCAGGAATCTCATTTCTGTTGTGATTTTTTTTTATTTTCTTTTTCTATCATTGTCCAGGTTTAGCATTTGGTAGCATAGAGTTGGTAGAGAGATTGTGTTGTAAAGTGCTTTCTTAGTAACTATTGATACATGTTTATTCTTTAGTATTGGTGCCATTTGTATAATGAGTTGGTTTGACTTATTGCATCTATTTTCGATTTTTACTAGTGCTAATTTTCATGTTATGTTCCCTACATATTTCGTTTAGACTATTCATGTGGTCTTGTAATACATCTTCTGTTTTTGCTATTAGTGCTTGGTCATCCGCAAACAGGAGTTCTCTAATGGTGTAACTTGCAGATGGTTCTTCTTCTGTGTTCTCGTCATGCGGCCTCTGTTTGGCTAGTTTCTTTACATATGTTATCTATATAGGTTATGAACACGAGAGGGGGCAGGACGCAACCTTGTCGTACTCTGGATGTTATGGTGAAGGGTTCTGAGTGTCCTTCTGTTTCTCTCACTATGCATTCACTGGTGTTGTATAAACTTCTAGCCGCAAGGCACCTGATCCTGACTCCATCCCAGCAGAGATATACAAGGCAGGTGGGCCGGTCCTAACAGAGCAGCTTCACCAAGTCTTCACAAACATATGGATGAACGAGACCATGCCACAAGATTTTAAGGACGCGTCAATAGTCCACCTTTACAAACGTAAAGGAAACCGCCAATCCTGTGACAACCACCGAGGCATCTCCTTGCTTTCAATTGCAGGGAAGATACTCGCCAGAATTCTTCTCAATCGCCTCACAGCCCATCTCGATCAAGGTCTTCTTCCTGAGAGTCAATGTGGCTTCAGAAAAGAACGTGGAACTGTTGACATGATTTTCGCTGCAAGGCAGCTGCAAGAGAAATGTCAGGAACAGAACTGCGAAATGTTCTCCACTTTCATTGACCTTACCAAGGCTTTTGATACAGTCAGCAGAGAAGGACTGTGGAAGATTATGGCAAAATATGGCTGTCCACGAAAGTTTGTTCAAATAGTGCGGCTATTTCATGACGGCATGCAGGCAAGAGTACAGGAAAATGGTGAACTGTCTGAACCCTTTCCTGTCACCAATGGAGTGAAGCAAGGATGTGTCCTGGCACCAACACTGTTCAGCCTCATGTTTTCAGCCATGGTGATGAATGCCTTCGAGAACGACGACATTGGAATAGACATCAACTACCGTATGGATGGAAAGTTATTCAATCTCAGAAGGCTGAAAGCTAAAACCAAAATTAACAGCGGCACCGTCAGAGAGCTCCTGTTTGCTGATGATTGCGCTCTATACGCCAACTCAGAGGCGGACATGCAACATAATGTTTCAGCTTTCTCACATGCCTGTGCCAACTTTGGGCTCAATATCAACTTGGAGAAGACTGTAGTTATGTACCAGCCAGCTCCAGGGAATAATCACACTGTGCCGAATATCAAAGTGAATGATCATAGACTAAGTGTTGTGGACAAATTCACCTATCTTGGCAGCACCGTGTCACAAGCTGCCACAATCGATGACGAAGTGAATGCAAGAATCTCCAAGGCCAGTGCAGCCTTTGGCAGACTGTACAAGAATGTATGGGACAGAACTGGAATAAGCCTGCAAACAAAACTAAAAGTCTACAAAGCAGTTGTATTATCCACACTGCTATATGCTTGTGAAACCTGGACTGTTTATCAGCGACACGCTAGGAAATTAAACCACTTCCACACAGTCTGCCTAAGGAAGCTACTGAAGATTAAATGGCAAGACAAGATTCCAGACACTGAAATCCTAGAAAGAGCATCCATGCCCAGTATCCACACTCTACTGATGAAGAATCAGATTTGCTGGGTTGGTCACTTGACTCGCATGCCAGATCACAGGCTCCCTAAACGAATTTTTTATAGCGAACTGCGTTGTGGTAAACGCTCCCAAGGTGGCCAGAGGAAACGTTTTAAAGACACTCTGAAAATTTCACTGAATGCTTTTGGAATTCATCATGACACCTGGGAGGCTGCAGCCAGAGACCGAAATTCGTGGCGTGCATCATTGCGCAAAGGTGCAGTCACGTGTGAGGCAACCAGGACTGCAAGAGCTTTGAAGAAAAGGCAGGGCAGAAAAACCACTGCAGGAAATCCTCCTCCAGAGACGTCAAGCATTCTTTGCCCACATTGTCAAAGAACATTTCGAGCCAAAATAGGCCTTATCAGCCATCTTAGAACCCACGGCTCCACACCTTCAACCCCACTGGATGAAATGAATGGTCATCATCATTCTTGATGGACAAACAACAACAACAACATAAACTTCTACATAGGTTTGTTTGATGTGTACTCACTCCATATCGTTTAAGGATTTTCCCCATCTGCTCTATCAAACGCCTTTTCTTGGTCTACAAAGGCTAAGTAGAGTGTTTTATTAAATTCAATTGGTTTTTCTATATAAGTTGTCTAAGAGCAAAATTGGCATCTGTGCATCCTTTGTTTTTCCTAAATCCATGTTGTGTTTCGCTTAGCTGGGGTTCTGTAGTAGTTCGTAATCTTTTCTCAAGAATTTTGCAACATATTTTCCCAGTATGACTCAAAAGGGAAATCTCTCTGTATTTGTGTGCTGTCTCTTTTTTTTTCCCTTCAAATTTAGATAATTAGGGCGTTTCCCTAGTCTCGTGATGTCTGTTGTTCTACCCAAACATGGTTGAATAGTCTATGTAGACGTGTTATTCCTACTTCTCTTGCTGCTTTAATTAGTTCATTTGGTATTTCATCTATCCTAGTGTTTTGTGAATTATTCAAGTGCTTTTGACTGTGTACAAGACCAGATACTTTGGGAAATCATGAGGTAAATTGGCTTTCCATCACATGTAGTAATTAAGTTGCATGTCCTTCACAGGACGTAGCAGTCAACCCAGCATTTTCGCTGTTCGTGATCCCTGGGCTGTGTGTCAGGTCTTAGATATGACTGAGCTACCGTATAACAGTAGACGGTACTACCTGCTTTCTGTTAGCGCCCAACTTTGGGCGGCGCTTACCAAACCCGACACCCCACATTGTGCCAACGGCTTCGGGCAGAAGAGCGCAATTGGGAGGGTACAAGCCTTACCCTGGTGTGAGGAAATGCAAAATAAAGACAAAATGTCATGGCAGGGCAGACCAGGCCCTAAGCCTTGGTTGGCGGCTGGTCTAGGATCGAAGCTCCGACAGGCGGACAGTTAGAGCATTGCTTTGCTGATCCGGCAGCTTCTGCAGCTTGTCTTGTTCCAGATGTAGAGGTGTTACCTTTCCTCTGGAGTGAACTAGGCAGGCCGAGAGAGGGATCATGCTGCATGGGCAACACATGATCTCTATATTTTAGCCCAGGCTTTGTGCTATGGAGAGGCAATAACTCCATCCCTGGTCTTAACCAGTCTTGGAATCAAAGCAAGAGGCAACTGTTACGGGTTATAAGTCCCTGTCAGTTGGCGTAGACATGGGACGCCACGCGTTGCCTCTGACGGTGGGAGACACCTACAGGTGTCACTGATCAGCTACCGCCCGCCTCAAGCTGGGCAGCCCCCAGCCAATTGGGTGCTGATCCGCCACAGCCTGCCTGCTTCAATGGGTGCTTGGGGCTAGGACAAAATCTGAATCGCAGGCTGTAAAACCAATGCACCAGGTACTAATAAAAAGAAAAATAGAAACCTCAAGCTACGGCTTGCAACCTGGAACGTGAGAACCATGTGTCCAGGATTTTCCACTGACTTGACCAATATTAACGATGTGAGAAAAACGGCTGTGATTGATGCCGAACTCAATCGTCTTAACATTGATATTGCTGGCCTGCAGGAGACTCGCCTCGCTGAGGAAGGGTCACTCAGGGAAAACAATTACACCTTTTTTGGAAGGGTAGAGGGCAGGCAGAAAAAAGGCAACACGGTGTGGGCTTTGCAGTGAAGAATTCGCTACTGGGAATGATTGAAATTCCAGCAGGAGGAAATGAAAGACTATTATCCCTGCGCTTGGCAACCTCTTGTGGTTTTGCCACCATTATTACTGCATATGCACCGACACTCGATTCCTCTGATGATGTGAAGGATTCGTTCTATGAGGAGTTAGACTCCGTGATCAAGGCAGTTCCAAAATCTGACTACATTTATATGCTCGGTGATTTCAATGCTCGTGTGGGCAAGGACTCGAGTTCATGGCCAGTGTGCCTTGGAAAATACAACATCGGTCGCATGAATGAAAATGGGCAAAGGCTGCTGGAGCATTGCACCAGAAATGACCTATGTATTACAAACTCCTTTTTTAAAACAAAAGAGCTGCATAAGGTCACATGGAAACATCCAAGATCCGGCCATTGGCACCAGCTGGACTTCATCATCACACGGAGACAACATCTAAACCAAACATCATTGACTCGAAGTTACCACAGTGCTGACAGTGATACAGGTCATTCTTTGGTTGTTGCAAGGGTTAGACTGAGACCAAAGAGAATCTACACAGCTAAACACAAATCTAGCCCCAGGATTAATATTATTAACACTCACGATCCTGAAAAGTGCTTTCAGTTTCAACAGCAACTTGAAGACGCTTTCACTGATACACCAGAAAATTGTACAGTAAATGAAAAGTGGGGTCAACTTAATGGAAACTCTTTATAAAACTGCTGTAGGGGTTTACGGCACTGTGGATCATAAGAGCAGGACTGGTTTGCGGCAAACAGCCAGACTCTGCAGCCCTTGATTGATAAGAAGAAGATAGCTCTCTTAAGAAACAAGGAAAGACCAACGCGTAACACTCTGAGTGAGCTAAAGGCAAGCAGTAGGAAGGATGTGCAAAAGGCTGCCAGGCAGTGTGCAAATGATTATTGGATCAAGTTATGTGAGTCCATTCAAATCGCAAGTGATAAGGGAAACATCAGAAGCATGTATGAAGGAATAAAGAAAGCCTGTGGTCCAGTGATCAAAAGAAGTGCACCATTGAAAACCTTGACTGGAGAAATCATAACTGATAAGAAACAGCAGATGACAGATGGGTAGAGCACTATTTGGAGCTTTACTCAAGTGAGACCAAACTAGCGGATGATGCCCTCAGCGCCATAGAGGCTCTACCAATTCTTGACCACCTGGACACACTTCCCACCATAACAGAAGTTAAGTGTGCTATAAATGAACTTGCATCTGGCAAGGCTCCAGGTAAGGATGGGATTCCAATAGAGGTTATCAGGAGTGGGCAAGACACACTCACTCTACAGATCCACCAGCTAATAGAGCTATGCTCTCGAGAAGGACAAGTCCCACAGGATTTCAAAGATTCAAGCATCATAACACTGTACAAGAACAAGGGCGATCGGAGCGACTGCAACAACTATAGGGGTTTCTCACTTCTGTGTATTGTTGGAAAAGTATTTGCCAGAATTGTTCTGCGCAGACTTCAAGTCCTAGGAGATCAAGTCTACCCCGAATCACAGTGTGGCTTTCGACAGAACCGGTCTACCATTGATATGATATTCTCATTGCGACAAATGCAAGAAAAATGCCGTGAACAGAATCAACCACTGTTTATTGCCTTCATCGACCTCACAAAGGCATTTGATTTGGTCAGTCGTGAGGGTCTGTTCAAGGCACTAAAGAAGATTGGCTGCCCACCAACTCTTCTGTCCATTGTGGAATCGTTCCACACAGGCATGAAGGGTATAATCAAGTTTGATGGTGCAACTTCTGAAGAGTTTGAAATCAAGAGTGGAGTTAAGCACGGTTGTGTACTAGCTCCCACCCTCTTTGGAATATACTTTTCACTTCTACTGAAATATGCCTTTCGTGATCAGGATGGTGGTATTTACATTCATTCACGCTCAGATGGCGGCCTCTACAATGCTCAGAGATTGAAGGCCAAGACCAAAATTAGGAGGGTACTGATCAGAGAGTTGCTTTTTGCAGATGATGCTGCAGTTACGACCCACTCTGAGGAAGAATTGCAATGTCTACTATCTGCATTCTCCAATGCTTGTTCTGAATTTGGTTTAACAATTAGCAAAAAGAAGACACAGATTATGTCACAAGGTGCACATGGGGTACCATCAATCTTTATTGACGACGCCGAACTAGAGATGGTAGACCATTTCACATATCTAGGATCAGTGGTAAATAGCAAATTATCCCTAGATCAGAAAATCAACATCCGGATTGTTAAGGCAGCAACAACAATGAACAGGTTAAGAAAAAGAGTCTGGGAGAACAGGAAGCTTACTGCCAAAACAAAAGTCCTTGTCTATCAAGCCTGTGTCCTTAGTACTCTTCTTTATGGCAGTGAAACCTGGACAACTTACTCACACCAAGAGAAACGTTTAAACAGCTTTCATATGCGGTGTCTGCGAAGAATTCTTGGTATTAAGTGGCAAGACAAAATCACAAATACTGAAGTATTGGAAAGATCAGGTTGTGTGACGGTTTATTCCATGCTCAGTCTTCGTAGACTTAGATGGATAGGACATCTTAGGAGGATGGATGATGGTAGAATACCAAAGGACATCTTTTTTGGTGAATTACAGATGGGTAAGAGATCTCAGGGTCGGCCTCTACTACGATACAAAGATGTGTGTAAGCGGGACATGATTGATACAGGCATTGATAATGCACAGTGGGAGCAAGTCGCCGCTGAACGTGTTGCATGGAGGGCAAAGATCAGAAATGGAATAAAGACAAAGGAGAAAATTATTGCAGATAAGTCACACAGCCGAGCGTGTGAGGACGTAAGATGGTGCATGATGATAGAAATGACCATGTGTTCACATGCATCCACTGTGGACGAACATTTACAGCGCGAATTAGCCTTATCAGTCACATTCGCTATCGCCATGGGTTGTAGCTATTATGCCTGTTTGAAGCATAATGTAATAAACTATCGTCTTCAAGACGACTTCTGCACACGTGTCACGAATTTGCAGCCTTTACTTCCCAGAACAATTTTCGGTTCACTTTTGATGGGCCATGTAGAGGATCAACAGACGAACAAAACTGTTTTCTCTATATTCAAGGCTATACTGTCTTGACATAAGCTTGCAAAGCCTGCAAGAAACAAACCACCAGGAATGGCTTTCTATTTGGGAAGTTAATTTGACACCAGGACTGGTCACCCCCAGAGGTTATCAATCCAGCCAGACTGGAGGGCAGACTCAGGGGATTGAATGGTAATTAAAACCAACCAGGCATGACGCAAGCAAACCTGGTTTACCAACAGAGTTGTAAACTGGCAGCTGACCATGATAACCTAATTGCTCCTTTGACATGACACCTGATAAGCACAGCTAGGAAACCGCCCAACCGTGATGGCTGACCTCCATCTGGTAGAGACTAGAGGTGCAAGGTGTGAAATCACTGATAAGACTCAGGGGGCTAATAATTGTCAGACCCACAGGTGTGAAGGCTAGTGTGCATGCAGAAAGAATTTTTATGACTGGACAGACTTGGAGATAATTGCAATTACCGTCAGGGGGAGATAAGAAGAATTTATGACGGGAATGCCAAGGAGATAATACTGTCTGCTGGACTCAGCTTAAATAAGGGTCCCTAGCTTGTTTCATGTTAGAAAATGTTTGACTTCAGAACAGGTGAGACAACCAGCTCGTTTTGTAGTCATCTGTATGATTCTTATGTTGCTAGATTTCACTAGGAGAATTATTTCTTAGTAACTAGTCTTTTAGATGGATGTACTGACTTTCAGTCTATATCTAATCTAGGTTATTGCAAGAACTATCATTGTCGTAGAGTACTGGAGTGTGAATTATTCCTTCTTCAGTTCTGTGTTAAATATCAGTGTGCTGTAAGTGCTACTCTTCTGAGAAGTAGAAACTTATGGAAGGCAGGTCTTGTCTAGATATACTTGACGTGTCGTAGCAGATGCTTGCCATCTCTTTCTAAACTAGACTAGTCTCGTTTTGGTGTGTGCATTTTTTCTTGTACAGAATATAGTCAACTGACTATTTATTTAATTCTCACAACAGCAGTAACTAAGTGGTGATTAAACCGGGCAGATCAGCAAATATGGCTGGTCTGTGTGGTCACTTCAATTAGACTTGTTGTATATCTCATTTTGCAGCTATACAATATTAGTACTCATTAATAATGCCTGATGCTATTATGTTGAGTATCATTAGATGTCCATCTTGAAGTAATATAATGTTTATGGATAGGTTGGATGTATGTATGTGTAATTTCATATGAATATGCGATGCTAGGAATATGCTTCGTACATATTCTTTTTGTGTGTATACGTCTCATTTCGTATACATACAAACTAACTAGTGCATTATGCTATGATGTTAAAGTATCATAATATGTCTAGTTTAATCAATATGTTTATGTGTATTGGATGTTTGATATATTGATTTGTCATATGCAAACCTACCAATATGAAGTGTTATGCTATTGTCTGCGCATTGGCACATTGGCCAACGATTGTGTTGGAAGCAGAGGTGTAATGGTACAGACATTACCATAGGGTATACGGTGCTAAACTTTCTCAGTGTATTGTGGGCGTGCATTCACGGTAATGCATGGGAACCTGGCACAGCTACTGGTCACGGCTTGTAAGCCCGGATGACCCGGTACTATTATAATACCATTACCGACCCGGTGAGCTGCTAAACCAACTTTGGACGGAGCGGCTGTACGACAGAATTTTTGTATTAGCGACATGGACATGGGCGGCAGCAATGTAATCATTACAGGCGTGTGAGACAATTGAAAAGCCTGTCCCAGACTAAAGACAGTAGGGAGAAGGAGGATGGTGAACGCAGTAGAGCTGGAAGATAAACTTGGCCAGACTGGTCATTGTATATGTTTGTGTTATGATATGTTTTAATTAGGATTGCGCTGATGTAGAACTAGATATAACACATTCTTGGCTTTCTTTCAAGCTCTCACAAGGAGAACCTATGTTATAGATCTCAAGAACGAGTGATGACTAGGTAGAGCTAGGACTGACAGGAGTCAGAATACCGGCAAGCTGTCTCTTTTTTGTGTCTACTGGAGAGTGGGGATCTGGACCACAGTTCCAGATAGATCAAGTAACAAGTAAAGTTACGTAATGTTTCTCATCACAATATGTTATATGATTTCATCATCCCCATATTGAAAACCATCAGATGTCTATGATTAGTAAATAAATGTTGTAGTATTGTAACTCATAGTTCTGTCATTATATTTTTTCCAATTGTGCATACGTGTTGTTATGTACATTGGTGGGGGTTCACTTAGACACCAAGGAAGGGAGCAGTCAGGGAGAAAAACCTGTACTGAGATAGTCGTCTATACTCATATATTTAGACTTAAACATCTATCTTAGCTAACCTTCTCTTTCCCATTCCTTGGTGAATATTCAGCACAGTTCATTTCATTTTGTAACGAGCCACTTGGAGCTGTACGTTGGATATTCAGGGCTTAATCGTGTTTTCTTTTCCCTACTGGTGACCATATGAGGGCTTGGTAGGGGAGTCTTGACTTGTCCATTCTGAGTACATGGCCGATGTAGTTCCAACGGCGTCTTCTTATGAAATTGGATACTGTATCTTGCTTAGTCTCTTGTCTTATTTGCGAATTGGTTCTGAAGTCTGTCCAGTGGATGTTTAGAAGTCTTCTAAGACATTTGTTCTCAAAATTGTCTAATTTTTTATCTAAAGCTACCGTTGATTTCCAACTTTCACAACCATACGTTAACACTGGAATCACACAAGAGTTGAAGATTTTAAGTTTTGTGTGTTTGCTGAGTGTCTTTGACTTCCAGATGTTTGACAGCTTATTGAAGGCACTAGATGCCAGTGCGATTCTAGATGATATTTCTGGTGTTGAGTCCCCTGTAGATGTCATTTTGCTTCCTAGGTATGTAAAGCTGTTGACTTTTTCAAGAACGTAGCTGTTCAATTTGGTGTCATCTGAACTGGTGGTAAGATCATCTGTAGTTCAGCCATATAGATTTTGTCCCTAGTCAGTTTCTGACTATTTGGGGTTGCTCGCCAGTGGATAATACTTTCATCTAGCCGGTGGGGCACCCCGACTTCTGACAACACGTTTGTTGATAGGGTTAACGTTCCCAGTTGTGTCGTGAGACTATTCACCGTCAAAAGGCATTATCCTTATCCCTCTGTCCGCTCGTGTCACTCAAATTGGCCCATCGAGGACAGCCGCATGTATGCAGGTCGACCCTCAAGGGAATGCAGGGGCAGATGATGGGCATTCTCTGATATCCAAGGAGGCTTCCAGGCATTACGTGCAGAGCAGACACGTGGCGCTCTGATACTGCGCTCACGCAAGAAATCGTCACTTCCTTCACATGGCTACTTAACCTCACGTCCTTATAATACTTATATTGAGCCTTTCGTGCATCACAAGATGTACCTTCATCAACCAAATGGATGCAGACGGAATATGTTGGGCCTTCACGACGTCATCGCGCTAAGCGGTCGAGCGAGGCTTTCAATCACAAGGTTCTGTTAGCCAAGCAATTTTCCTTTTCCAAGGCACCAAGACACTTTTACATCTACGTTCTTTAAGTTTTAAAAGACATGCACATAACTGCATGATTTTCTCTCGCAGCATCAGTATTTCGTTTAACGTACAACACGTTGTGGAGCTTTGAACCGATCTGTGTAGGATTTTCGTATTGTGGATATTTGAACCTATCATCTAATAGGAATCACATACGGCAGATATTAAAACCATTTTTCCAATTTAATAACGTGGACATTGTTTACCCATGGGTTTGGGGTTTTGATAGTGCCAGAATAGTTTCTAATCACTGCATCCCTAGCTGTCGAGATCCCCTACTAGTTCAGATTTATGTCAGTGTTGTTAGCCATTTATCCGTGGTGTACGGCGTGGACTATTATTATTATACATTATGCATGGAAAAGAAACGATAATACGACACACACACACACACACACACACACACACACACACATCGTGATTGTAATTGACTCAGAAAGCATGCTGAGTATGGTGAGGACAGGCAAGCTTCGTGCAGAGTGGCTTGCTTCGCTTCGGAAGTCACGGGTGACAAGCATCGTCTGGATCTTTTCTCCGGGGCATGCTGATGTGCTGGGGAATAAACAGGCGGACAGATTGGCTGGCTCTGCAAAACTTGATGGAGTATTGATACATGATAAGGAAGACGTGGTTAGCGGCCTTGTGGGAGCACGTGTACACCTCGGAGGAGCAAATGGATCACCATGGTCTGGCAAGAATGCGACAGCAACGGGTGACGAGGGGATCTGGCCGACGATCGACGCTCAGGGGAAAGGCGAGACGGACATATAATCAGATTTCTACTGGTACTATTAGTGTCGGAACTCTTCGCTGGCTGCTGAGGATGGGGACGGAGCGCTTATGGCAATGCCCCGAATGCTGTGATGTCGGTTCCTAAATCAATCAATCAATCAATCAAAGCCACGATAAGGCAATATTCAACCAAACATAATTACTAAGACAAGATTTAGAAGTGCATTAATACACATTAAGACAATGCTTGATGCTGACTGGGAAAATTATCACGTCTCACGATGTGGGCAAATTAAAGTAAGACTGTAGAGGGTAAAAGAAGAGATTAAACATATGCGACTTAAAAAAAAAAAACATTGTGATAGTGAAAAATTGGTACATTGCTAAAATAAAGAGTATACACGAACGATGTGAAATGCGATAGGATTCCATTCACCAAACAAACAAAGAAACATTACCGAAGAGAAAACAATACGCTAAGAAACAAAATACACGACTGGGGACATCTTAAAGTTGACGGACGAAAGAAAACACGGTATAAGACAAAAAGATTATGATAAGGCAAATAAGACATGAACAAATCGCTGATGTGATCACATCTATGAAAGAAAAAAAAATGGGTCAGATGCAATCACAATAGAAGACTGAATTACGCGAACATTTTCACTATAAATATTAACCAAAATATTTAATGATATTTACAACAGTGGGCATGTACCTATTGATATGCAGAAATGTGCATTTTTAGCTCTAACGAAAAAAAAAAAAAATGAGAAGCATTTGAATATAAAGATATTCTATTCATCCATCCATCATGTGCCATGCCGTTAAGCAGTGGGCGGTCAAGTTCTGCCATCTCACTCGAGCATCCGGGTTCGTGGATCAACTACGTGTCCCTGTCTCGACCATGCCATGTGGCCAATCCATCCAGGTATTTACTTTTCGGTCTTCCCCTTGGTCTCTTCCCTTCGATCTTGCCAGTTGTCACCAAGTTCTCCAATTCATTTCTTCTCATAACATGCCCAAAAAATTTTGACTGTCTACGTCTAATGACTCTAATCAGTTTACGATCTTCATTTGTCTCTTGAAGGACTTGCTCATTGGTTTTTCTGTCCGTCCATGGTATTCTTTGCATTTTCCTCAGAAACCACATTTCCACAGCCATCAGCTGTTTTTCAGCTTGACTGCTTATTGTCCACGCTTCACATCCATACAAAAGCACAGGTTCTATGTAGCACCTCAACACTCTTTTTCTCGTTTCAATTGATATCTTTTTATTGGTCAGTATGTTCTTCATCTTGCAAAAGGCTACCTTCGCAATGGCAATTCTTGTTCTAATCTCTTCAATAAATTATGAATCAATTATGGAGTGGGACAGATAGAACTACAAAAATTAGATTTTTAAGAGCATGCATCTTTCCCATTGCAACATACGCCTGTGAGACATGGACACTTACTAAACAAGCTGAACAGCGCATAAACGCCTTTGAATATAAATGTTATAGACGAGTTCTAAGAATATCTTGGGTAAAGAAAAGAAAAAATGCATCCATACTTCAAGAGTTGAATATTGTAGACGGTTGGCTATTAAAGACGACAAAACAAAGAAAATTGAAATATTTTGGTCACTTGAAACGTCACGAAAGTTTGGAGATAACAATAGTGGAGGGGTTTTTGCCTGGGAAGAGAGGAAGAGGAAGGCCAAAAAGAAGAGGGTGCAGGATGTGGCGGATGATCTCCAGATGGGTGTATCAGACGCGGGACATCTTGTTTATGATCGAGAGGTTTTCCGGGAGGTTGTTATGGGAGCGAGGTTCTGCAAAGGACATGCTACTGAATGAATGAATGAATGAATGCATCTCTTCAAGGCATCTCCCATTAGATGTTATGACTATGCCGAGATAACAGTATTGATTCACTTGTTTAAGAATATGCCCATCTACTCGTACATCACATTGTGGTATTTCCTTCTTCCCAGTGACGACCATAATCTGTGTCTTCTTATTATTCAGTTCTATTCATGGCAGAATGAATAAAATTGGGTGGAACTGCGGTAAAGCTGTGAAAATTTAAACAATGTAAAATGACACAAAGTAATGCAGTTTTACATAACAGGATTACGACACATACAGGACGTTTCGGCGATTTGCCTACATCAGCATTTTTTTTCCAATTCTCTTCATTGCTTTCATTTTTTCATCTTTTTGTTCTTCTCGTCCTGTCGTCACGTTTGGATGTAGTCACAGGAGATCTTGACTATATGTTGTGTTTTGTGAATGTGTTTGTTTGCTGGTGAAGGCTAATCGCCACAACGTCCTGTATGCGTCGTAATTCTGTTATGTTAAGCTGCACTAATTTGTGTCATTTTATATTGTTTATATTCATGGCAGTGAGTCTTGGAACGTGAATGAACAAATTAGGAAGAAGTCATAATAAATAACGTAGATACGATTTCTGAGAAGAATGTTGCTATTACCGAGTAACAGAGCAATTACCTGGAGGAGGATAATGAAACTCCAACGTTATATACACAATGATAAAGAGGCAAACAATTTTCTTTGGTAAGCTGGCGAGAAGAGAGGCACTGGAGAACATCGTGACAACTGGACAGATCAATTGGAAAAGAGGCAGAGACAGACCAAGCAAAATGATGTTTGAACTGAGTCGGTGACATGGAGGAATATCATCACAGAGTTTATCCAGAGCACGAAAGACTGAGATCTACGAAGAGGTATGAAAACCCAGGCCAGTTGACAGGGCACATGATGGTGATATTATAAGGTTAATCCCCTCCCTCCCTCTTCCTCATTTCTTTCCGTATTCCCGGAACCATCCCCCATGCCCCCTGACCGGAATAATGACTGTTTTAAGCCATCGTGACCAGCGCTGATTGTCCATGCTTACCCTTTCCAGACTGACTGCTATGGCTATGGCTGGTGTATCTTGGATATTTTAAGATAGTTGTCATTACTCGCCGGCTCTGTGGTGAAGGGGTTATTGACGCAGTTCGTAATCCCGCTTATCCGCTTTTGAAACACAACTGCGCGCGATTTGGCAGCGGACCGCCTTGCGCTGGTATTTTTACTAAATGGTATGGGTGCCGATCGTTCAGAAAGCAACGACAAACTACTCAATTTACACTTGCCAAGAGATCACATACAGCAAAAATATGCCGGGGTTGACTGCTACCTCCTGCAAGGAATATGCAACTGCCCACTGCAGCATTAGGATGGCACAGTTATCTATATTTTGGATCTGAATGTTGAACTGTCGTCCCTGACTTGGGGACGTAAATTATAAGTACCTCTGAAGTCGGGGTGGGTTCCTCTGATGGCGAGGAACACTGTTAATAGGGAAAGCTAATCCACACACAAAATTCAGTCCATCACTACTATTACTATAGTGTGTATGGACTACGCCTTAGTTATTAAAAAAGAGCAACCAAAAAACAATCAGATCTGGTGTAAATCTCAGTTTCGCAGGTGCGCATGGCCGAATGGATAAGAATGCGTGTTCTGAAACATCCGGTATGATGATGCCGAGGTTAGCGGTTCAACCCTATACCAGACAGATGGACTGAAATGTTGACCTGTCGTCCTTGACTTGGGGACGTAAATATCAAGTACTTCTGACATCAGAGTCTGATGGCGAGGGACTCTGTTAACAGGGAATCCACACGCACAATTTAGTCCATCACTACTATAAATAGCGTGTGTGGAGTACGCTTGAGTTCAAAGCGAGCGAGCGGCTCCTCCAAAAAAAAAGTCCATCCATCATGTGCCATGCCGGTGAGCGTGGGCGGTCATGTTCTGCCATCTCACTCGATCACCAGAGTCGTGGATCAGCTCCGTGTTTCTGTCTCGACCATGCCACAAGGCCAAGCCATCCAGGTACTTGCTTCTAGGTCTAGAAAATCATGTTGTGTGGAGCGCCCCCCCCCCCCCCCCCCCCCCCAATCTCAATTTCTGTAGCTGTCTTTGAAAGCCACGGTCTAGTTTTTGTGTAAACTTCCGGCTTTGTTTCAACAATAACATGGCGGCTTGTTGATGGGTTGAGTTGAGCTTAGAATTGACATCACTGGACCCAGTTGACTAGCATCGGATTGTAATTTTCATTGCCGTCTTAATGATCTTGAGTATCAAAGTTGCATCATTTCAAACATTTTATTGAATTTAAATACGGTCTACAAGTACAACTAACATGTATTTTCGAAAACGTCTAATTTTCTTTATGTACAGTCTATCTAAATGACTAAATGTTAAAAATTAATGTTAATGGAAATATTTTTCAAAACAATGTTTTCCCGTAGTGAATTTGAATAACAAACACTAGATTACACGATTTATTGCCTGGCATATTTCGTTGCTCGTATGGTACATACTCTACATAAATAATACAACATAAACTAAAGCAGAGATACATCCCCCAAGCTGAAATTTCAAATATTATATAGCAAGTCCTATGACAATTTTAATTTGAGTATTTACTAATTAGACGGCCACAGAAGATAGGCCTTGAAATTCAAAATCTAATGGTACCTCAATGATGCCTGTATGTCACTTATAAGTGAAGATATTCACATTTTTGTGAAGGTGAGACGAGTTGCGATTTTTCATGCTATTCACCCGTAAGTGGAACTCTCTAATGTGTCCATTTCCTCCCCCAGCGGGTGTGCGTGTGTGTGCGTGCGAGATTGTCTCAAATGGTCGTATGAAAATTGACTTCAAAAATATGTTCCGTCATGTTAAATGATTACAAAATAGTACAAGTATACAAATAAATTATTAATAATCTTTAAACTTGTGTTCTCTTTAACTTTGGTAGGTCAAATCGCACGTTTTGTGTGTTGAAAAGTGTAGCGCAATCGATATGCGGCGGCCGTCATGACCCATTCACAAAGTCACATCTTCGCAGAAAATCTGTTTTTCAACCACAATTTGAGCAAGTTTAGCGATGAAACTATGCTGATTCAGGGGCAATATTTTATATGGCAATTAAAATTCACATTAAACAAAGACATCTATTGGATTCATCGATTCCGATCGCGATCATTCGGCTGCCTCTGTGGGATGCGTTCCCTGGCAGTCGGCAGCTTGCACAGATCCATAGAGCACACTTTATTCGCAAACTTCCAGTTTCTTAGTTCTATATAATATTTTAGTTTGCAATGTTTAATAGTTTCTATTATATCACCTAATAATTTTGTGAAAAATAAAAAAAAAAATCCCCAGCCGGGAACAGAACCCCTGGCCTCCCAGGTGACACAGACAGGCGGACGGCTTACGACAACGCTAGCGAGAACACAATTCTTTCTCTCCAAAAATATTTATATAGTCAAGTCGCCGTTTTGGGTTACATGATCGTAATATTTTCGCCTGTTTTTTAACCACAATTAAAGCAAGTTTAGCGATGAAACTTTCCAACTTCTGTAAAATTAAATACAGAATTCGAAGATTCATCTACAATTGATGGTTTTCTATTGAAAGCGCCAGAAAAAAATTATTTACGGTTCAGCTTGCTGTTTTCATTTTTCTCCGCGCGCGAGGTTGGTCTCAACCATAACGGGTCATAGACGGATTATGAAAACTTGACTTCAAAAATATGTTCCGTCATGTTAAATGATTAAAAGATAGTACAAGTATACAAATAAATTATTAATAATCTTTAAACTTGTGTTCTCTTTAACTGTTGTAGGTCAAATTGCACGTTTTGAGTGGTGAAAAGTGAAAGTGTAACATGCCATGCCGATCGATACGCGCATGCGCAGTCACCATGGCACATGGCCATTATCATGCCATGCGTTTACCCATTCACAAAAACACGCTTCGCCGAAAATGTTCTTTTACATCCACAAAAGAGCTAGTACAGCGATGAAACTTTCCAGATATATTTAAAATTGTAGGCAAAGTTCAAAAATACATCTATAATTGATGCAATTCTATCAACAACGCCAGAATAGTGTTACAAAGTGCACACGCCAGTCGGATCGATATGCACAAAGAACAAAAACACGCCTCCGCAGAAAATGTTGTTTTTCTCCACAATTACAGCTAGTACAGCGATGAAACTTTCCAGATATATTTAAAATTGTGTGCAGAATTCAAAAATACATCTATAATTGATGCAATTCTATCAACAACACCAAAAAAAAATTAATTACGGTAAGTATGAAATATATTCGTATTTATATAAAAGTTCACCATGTTTTCAACCAATCGCCGTGCACGGAATATTAAGCCTACCTTTCCTGGAAAACCCAGGATGACGTGTGTTATTGTCACGTGAGATTTGAATGAATGAATGACGTCGAAAGAATGCATGGTATATTAGACAGTGTTTTCCGGGACTGGATTTTCAATGGCGGCCTGACTCCGTACATGACTTTTGTATTTACTTCGGGTAATGGCATGATGGAACACGCTAAAATATACAACAACACTTGAAGAAGTCAGATGTGTCAGCAGCTCTACTGTAAACAGGCACAATGAAATTACGTCCAGACAGCTAAACATTCTGGGTGAACACATAAGAAGAATAAGAATTGTCCCATCAGCTCTATGTGTAATTAGAATATTTGTGAACGGTGAAGATTAGCTGTAGGTATTCATTGTGGTCTGGAACGATGTTGTTTGTTTCTTGCCAGTGTTGATGATTATTTATTTATTGTATTGTCCACATAATGTTAGAAGACTAAGTTTTTAATGTCTGAGGATCCCTTTACTTCTAAATGCCAATCCGTCCCATACCACCATATTGACGTTTGCCTGAATTGAGCAAGAGCCAATAAAGTCAAACTATATTGAGTTGTCAGAATGTTGCCTGCAGTACAACAACATGTCAATTCATTGTTAATAACCAAAGTATCACAGATTAGACACAAACTTGCATGTATACACCAGTTGTAGAATTAATGGAAGATGTAGGTTTGTTATCTTTTTAATACCATATATATTTGTGTAGATTTGTACTATTTATAAATATTAATATATTTTATTGCTCACATGATCCGAGGACCATAACCATCATCAAGTGCCCTACCAGCTGGCATAGACGTTCATGGCTCTCCACAGATTTCGGTTTTTGATATTCTGGATCAACTCTGCTGATGATATTCCTCCATGCCACCGTCTCAATCCATCCAGTATAATTTCTCTTGGTCTGCCTCTACCTCTCTTCCCCTCAAGATCCATAAGATAAAGAAATAATTGTAAGATTGGAAACCACCATGTATGTCATAAGAGACAACTGAGAAGCTTTGGTGTGAGACTGGCAACCTCATCCCATTGAAAACTTTGGCTGTAAAATCCAACCCATCAAGAATAAATCCTAGAAAGGGCTTTGCTTTAATTGGCTGGAGGACATGTCCTCCACTGGGAGATGAAAGACAGAAGAAGAAGATTGTGTGCTATAATAACAAAGAATACTTTAAACACAACAACTGATCATGGTTTATTGACTGCAGGAAGCATGGAATCACACAGTCTGTTGCCACATTACAATATAAAACTGGAACCAGTTTTTGAAGAGAGGCCATATAACAATGTGAAACTGGAAGCAATTTCTGAAGTGAGTAATGTTTGTTTATTGTTATTCAATATTGACATGTTTAGGATATCAGTGTGAACTAGAAAATATTACTACATTCACATTTTCACATTTATACTTCTAATTCTTCTAATTTAACTGCACTGTTTCTAATCCTGCTGTCATAAATAATCATATGACATTCTCAGACACAAGTATGATGGCATAGCAGAGACTAGGTCTTGTTATGTCAGCCTGTTAATTCTCTGTTGGTTTAGTATATATTTTATTAATGATATAAACACTCACATACATGCACATATATGTATTTATTTATTTTAGGCTGGGTTAAATCAAAAGTCCACATCAGTTTCAAAACACAGCCTTGATAGAGATTTGAACATATGATCAACAGATATTCATAGTCTGGTAGGCAAACATGCTACCCACTGCTTGTTAAATGCTCCCAAGATCAGAATCTACTAGGCATATGCTTAGATATGCTTGACCAGGGAATGAGTAGTAATGAGACTCTTCTCAAATAGAATGAGACCAGGCAGAGTAGTAAAACTATCTGATGTAAACAAAGGAGCCACAAACAGCAGGTTGCACAATTTATTGCCTGGGATACTTGGCTGCATCTCGTAGGTGCAAACAGAAGATTTATATATCATATGAATTGAATAGATTAATCATATTTTTCTCTAGTCATTCAGAAAGCAATTGCAAACTACTAAACGTAAAGTTTGCCTAGTAAATCAAACATCCAAATATGCTGGGGTTGATTGTGGTGTTCTGTAAAGAACATGCGCTTAACAAACTATTAGTACTCAGTGTAGAACTAGAAATACCTGTGTAACTAAATATACCATATATTGTCGTAGCTGAGTAAGTAGAGGTTCTAAATCTGATCACATTTTTGCAAATGTAAGTATCAAATGTTATTTCAGTTGACTAAATAAAGTCACCCTAAGTTGATTATCTGAACATTTCTCTTTAACTAATGAAATGTCATAACACCAATATAAATTACTTCTGATCTTAGTGCAATCAAAGTCATTTCATTTCTGTTTCAATTGTTCTTTTTCCCATTGTTGTGTTTGCATCAGACATGTACAGCCTAATGTTGGTAGGATTCTACTTCTTTCGCTCACTTGAAATTGATTGTCTATATCTGCAATGTTGTCTCTTGTATGTTATATGTTGTTTGTCCATCAAGAATGATGATGACCATTCATTTCATCCAGTGGGGTTGAAGGTGTGGAGCCGTGGGTTCTAAGATGGCTGATAAGGCCTATTTTGGCTCGAAATGTTCTTTGACAATGTGGGCAAAGAATGCTTGACGTCTCTGGAGGAGGGTTTCCTGCAGTGGTTTTTCTGTCCTGCCTTTTCTTCACAGCTCTTGCAGTCCTGGTTGCCTCACATATAACTGCACCTTTGCGCAATGATGCACGCCACGAATTTCGGTCTCTGGCTGCAGCCTCCCAGGTGTCATGATGAATTCCAAAAGCATTCAGTGAAATTTTCAGAGTGTCTTTAAAACGTTTCCTCTGGCCACCTTGGGAGCGTTTACCACAACGCAGTTCGCTGTAAAAAATTCGTTTAGGGAGCCTGTAATCTGGCATGCGAGTCAAGTGACCAGCCCAGCGAATCTGATTCTTCATCAGTAGAGTGTGGATACTGGGTATGGATGCTCTTTCTAGGACTTCAGTGTCTGGAATCTTGTCTTGCCATTTAATCTTCAGTAGCTTCCTTAGGCAGACTGTGTGGAAGTGGTTTAATTTCCTAGCGTGTCGCTGATAAACAGTCCAGGTTTCACAAGCATATAGCAGTGTGGATAATACAACTGCTTTGTAGACTTTTAGCTTTGTTTGCAGGCTTATTCCAGTTCTGTCCCATACATTCTTGTACAGTCTGCCAAAGGCTGCACTGGCCTTGGAGATTCTTGCATTCACTTCGTCATCGATTGTGGCAGCTTGTGACACGGTGCTGCCAAGATAGGTAAATTTGTCCACAACACTTAGTCTATGATCATTCACTTTGATATTCGGCACAGTGTGATTATTCCCTGGAGCTGGCTGGTACATAACTACAGTCTTCTCCAAGTTGATATTGAGCCCAAAGTTGGCACAGGCATGTGAGAAAGCTGAAACATTATGTTGCATGTCCGCCTCTGAGTTGGCGTATAGAGCGCAATCATCAGCAAACAGGAGCTCTCTGACGGTGCCACTGTTAATTTTGGTTTTAGCTTTCAGCCTTCTGAGATTGAATAACTTTCCATCCATACGGTAGTTGATGTCTATTCCAATGTCGTCGTTCTCGAAGGCATTCATCAACATGGCTGAAAACATGAGGCTGAACAGTGTTGGTGCCAGGACACATCCTTGCTTCACTCCATTGGTGACAGGAAAGGGTTCAGACAGCTCACCATTTTCCTGTACTCTTGCCTGCATGCCGTCATGAAATAGCCGCACTATTTGGACAAACTTTCGTGGACAGCCATATTTTGCCATAATCTTCCACAGTCCTTCTCTGCTGACTGTATCAAAAGCCTTGGTAAGGTCAATGAAAGTGGGAGTCTCTTGTATAAAGTTGGTAGGATGACTGTGATGGTCAGTTTTAACTGCTATGCCTTTGTTTTACAATATGTTATCAGTTATCAGTTGGGGTATCTTCATTGCACTCTGGACATGTCCATAGGTGCTCAGATCCTGCCCCCAGCATATGCATCAGCATTTGGTGGCTAATAGTGCCAGTTATGTGTTGGTTAACGAGGCACCTCGTTTTCCTGATATACCTCTCTTGTTTGGCAGTGCCGATTCTTACTCTCAAGTCTTTCATCACATCCTGGACAGCGATGTGGATTCACTGATGTCAAAGTCCTCTGTTCTCGACATATCTTTAAGGACGTTAATAACATCGGCACGATCCATGGGCTGGCCATCTGCAGGGGGTGCAGAGCCAGCCAGTTTTATACAATATGTGTGACATCTGAGCAACACTTTGATGTGCTTAGTTGCATCTGTGTTTGATTCCACTGCTGCCATTCTTCCATGAGATTACAATTTGCTCCAAACATTATGTTGATTGCTTTAGTTGAGCATTTGGATGTAGGATCTTACTATTTCATACCTTGTTATAGTCATAGACTCTGTTTTCATGACAGTAATCTTACAATATACATATTAACTGCTGTATTCTTGTTTAAATATGACATAATAATTTGTCTGCTGTAGATGCTGTGAGGAATTATTAATAAGAAAATACATTACACCTATTGTTGTGAATAAGTGAGAAGATGTTGTCATTTAATGTTATATATGTTGATATGACCAGAATGTCTGCCTTTTATTCTCTCCAGCTAATGTTCTGCAATGAGTTAATGTATGTAAAAGAAAGAAGTCACATCAAAGAGTATCTGTATATTTATCACCTTGTCTGCTGAAGCACCAATCATTAATGCCTATAAAATGTACATTAGCTCTCATAATGTTGAATTATATTTGCTGTGTGTTAATGAATAGTATGTTTTTCTTGACTGCCCATTAATAAATCATTAAGTGAATGTGAGCCAATTTCCTTGATATATCACATTTTTGTGTGAACCTGAGAAATGTTGATATCAGTGTGTCAACCTCTGGGCACTGGGTTGGAGTCTGTTGACAATGAAGTACCTAAAACCTGTGGAAGAAACATGACCATTCTAGACCTCATCTCATGTTGTCCCTATATGCTGTACTGAGTCATGACCTGGTTGCATCCTAATATGCCCCTCCACAGATGTAAAGTACCAGTCTGTATATTGAATAGGAAATGTGTATTTGCTTTTATATATATAGACGCACATGCATTCATTTTTCTTTACATGTTAATTTTGCTTCAACCCTTTCTCATTGCACATTTCTATTTTATTAGTAAACCAACACAGAACTTTGGTCGTGAGCTGCTATACGCTGCGGGATTTACTGAGGACGGGATCCAAACACTTATGGACTGAATTGTTCAATGTGTAATGAGGATGATCTGTTGACTAACTATCATTTCCATGTTTCGGTCCCAGTTTTGTTGATCAGACTTCCTCTGCATGTCGTTTGTATTGTATGGTTCTTATAGTTTTATTTTTGATGTTCGGTTGATAAAGACTTTGGTCAAAATCATCAATTATATCAGTGTGTGTTATTCCACTCATTGAACTTCTTAGTCGTGTTTTATGTTTTAATTCAGACTCCAGTACCAGTCTTGCACATGCCACTGGTATCTGAGCTTGGAGAGGGACAGGAGAGCTGTGCTAGACAGTGCCTATGGAGATGGTACATTGGTATCAGGTCTGGAGACAACTCTACACCAAGCTCACACTGATAGACTCAAGCATGTTTCAGTGCTATGATGACCTAAGCATTAATACACAGGGGACACAAGTCAGTCTTCTAGAGGATTCACCAACATATCAAATTCATGTATATACTTTGTTTATCTTTGATTAAATATGTCCTACCCAAATCTTTCAGACTGACTGTGTTCACAATTCTGTCAAAGAGATTCTCACTGAGGTTCAAGTCTTTGATCAGATGGAGAGTAAAACACCAACAAGTGTCAAGATTGAACAACCTGAAGTATATATAGAATACCCAGGTCAAGGTTAGAATAAATGAAATGTAGCATATTAAAGCATTATATATATATAAAATGATCCTCTTCTTCTCCTCCTCCTCCTCTTCCTCCTCCTCCTTCTCCTCCCTCTTCTTCACGTCACATGTTTAATGATTACACCATCAGTTTTGTTGCTCGTATGTTGGAATTCCTCTACTGTTCCACACAACTAAAAGTTTAGTGTTCAGTCAGTCAGCCAAGATACTTGATCACATCACCCACCCATTGCCAGTTGGTCTATACAAGTGTGGGTCTAGCACCATATACCCAATGTGTCTGAAGGCAGGTACAAGGGTCCCTTACTTACAGTCAGCCAATAGACCTTTCTTCACCCAGTGGTCATGGGTCCTTTACTTACAGTCAGCCAATAGACCTTTCTTCACCCAGTGTACAGGGGTCTCTTATTTACAGTCAGCCAATAGACCTTTCTTCACCCAGTGGTCATGGGTCCTTTACTTACAGTCAGCCAATAGACCTTTCTTCACCCAGTGTACAGGGGTCCCTTACTTACAGTCAGCCAATAGACCTTTCTTCACCCAGTGTACAGGGGTCTCTTATTTACAGTCAGCCAATAGACCTTTCTTCACCCAGTGGTCATGGGTCCTTTACTTACAGTCAGCCAATAGACCTTTCTTCACCCAGTGTACAGGGGTCCCTTACTTACAGTCAGCCAGTAGACCTTTCTTCACCCAGTGTTCACAGGGCACTTGTGTATAACATGATCAGCAGATTGTTTGATTATCCCAAGTGTGATGAAGCAGACAGACAAAGTCTATGCATGGTTTATTCAGTCTGTTATGCTCCATCCTGAGACAAGGAGCAGTGATCTATCCCTACCCACGAATAACAGTAGTCATCATTTTGTTAATAAAGTACCTTTCTGATAGCCTGGGATAGTTCTCTTTTTCTCAGAGTATGAGAATTCAAGATTTTCTTGTCACAATCCCTTTTGGTTTTTCTGTGTCTTCTGTATAGTATTTATATTTAAACACAGAAGCCACAAACAGTATGTTGCATGATTTATTACCTGGCATAAATCGCTACAACTATGGACGAACATTTACAGCATGAATTGGCCTTATCAGTCACATTCGCCACCGCCATGGATTGTAGTTATATGCCTTTTTGAAGCACAATGTAACAAACTATCGTCTGCCAAGACGGCAAGGTGCCAATGAATCAATTAATATATCGCTACATCTCATCAAGTGCATACTGCAGAGTTATACATCATATGAAATGAACAATACTTTAGCTGAAACAAGTAAAACACATAATCACAGGTATTGTCAAATGTGGAACATCTGTTATCCCCCCGGTAATTTCAAATTTAACACAAACTCATTATGTTTGCATACAAAAATTGCAAATGTCTAACTATGTTTGAGCAATAATTTAATGTTTATCGAATGCAGTATTCAGATTGTTTCTTTTTGTTGACATTATGGCCATAGTTTATGAGGCGTTGAGCAATTGACGATCTGGGCGTTACATAACCTTTCGACAGCACAGGGATTCCTGAAGACTGATTAACTCTGAAATAGGAAATTACCTTGGGGGATAAGTAGTAACATTTTATCAAAACTATCACATCAGTACCTGTAAATTGGCATAATCTGAAATTAACAAAGTATTTTTGTGGTGTGTTTCAGAAATACATCCATCTTCTGAAAGTTATCAGTCCACCTCCATACAAGAGCATTCACAAATGGAAATGTATGGTAACATAGAGGTTGTGAAACAAGAATTGCCAGACACTTTGTGTGAGGACCGAAGTCAAAGATTCACTAAAACGATAGACATGACATTTTGTGACAATATTCCAGGAATGACAGGACACAGAACAGAATCAAGATTGGCTGAGAATGGTTATAAGGCATCATCAGACCATGACAATTGTCAAATGTCACAGAATATGTTTCCTGTGATTGAAGGCAATGTGAAACTATCTTTGACTGGTGAGAATTCCCAGATACAAAATCCAGACAGGCTGGTAAAACATACACAGACCTCTGTGAAGCCTCTCAATGATACTTTTGGTTATGCCAGTTGTAGTCCTCAAAAAATACAAGCAGATGGTTCACCATACATACCTTATGTTTTTGATCCAGGTTTTAATATAAGCAGACACATGAGAACACATAAAGCACTGAAACCTTACAAATGTGATGTTTGTGGTGCATTATTTACTCAAGCTAAAGGTCTAAAACAACACATGAGAATACATACAGGAGAGAAACTTCATAAGTGTGATGAATGTGTTGCATTTTTTACTAACACTTCAGCTCTCAAGTGCCATAAGAGAACACATACAGGAGAGAAACCTTTCAAATGTGATGATTGTGGTGCATTGTATACTAAATATGCAAGTCTCATTCATCACAAGAGATTACACACAGGAGAAAAACCTTATAAGTGTGATGAATGTGGTTTATCTTTTCCTGCAGCTAACCATTTGAAGTGCCACATAAGAAAACATACAGGAGAAAAACCTTTCAAGTGTGATCAGTGTGGTGCATCTTTTACTGATGCTAGCAATTTGAAGCGCCACAAGAGAATACATACAGGAGAAAAACCTTACGTGTGTCAGCAATGTAGTGCATCTTTTACTCAAGCTAGCCATTTGAAGTGCCACATAAGATCACATACAGGAGAGAAACCTTACAAGTGTGATGAATGTACTGCATCTTATACTGAAGCTACAAGTCTCAAGTGCCACAAGAGAACACATACAGGAGAGAAACCTTACAAGTGTAATGAATGTGGTGCATCTTTTACGCAAGCTATGAATTTGACGTGCCACATGAGAACACATACAGGAGAGAAACCTTTCAAGTGTGATGAATGTGGTGCATCTTTTACTGAAGCTAGGTATGTGAAGTGCCACAAGAGAACACATACAGGAGAGAAACCATACAAGTGTGATGAATGTTTTGAATCTTTTATTCAAGCTAGCCATTTGAAGTGCCACAAGAGAATACATACAGGAGAGAAACCTTACAAGTGTGATCAGTGTGGTGCATCATTTACTGAAGCTAGCAATTTGAAGCGCCACAAGAGAACACATACAGGAGAAAAACCTTACATGTGTGATGAATGTGGTGTATCATTTACTGTATCCATAAATCTTAAGCGCCACAAGAGAATACATACAGAGAAAAACTAGTGTGATGAATGTTGTACATGTTTTACTGAAGTTACAAATCTCATTTGCCACAAGAGAACACATACAGGAGAGAAACCTTATGTGGTGCACTTTTTACACGATCATACAGTGTTAAGCAACACAAGAGAACACATAATCATCATGTGCCCTGCCCACTGACCTTTCACACCTCTCCACAGATCTCAGTCCCTGGTGTTCTGGATCTTGTTCATGTTGTCTGAAATGTTTTGGATGTATATTCATTGTTTTATTTGGTTGTTTCGGGATTTGAGATTTAAAGATTGAGCACAACCCACACCTGGCAACGCTGATCGTATTCCAGTACGAACCTAAGGCCTTGTCCACATCAGTTTGGAAGCACTATACTCGAGTTTTGCTCTCGTTTGAGCTCATCAGTAGAGCATATCCTTGACCGGACCCGGAAACAAACCCCAGATTACTGGCATGTGATGCAGGTGTGTAACCACTGGACTACGTGGTACACGCTTTACGCAACCAAATTCTCACATTAGAATATCTCAACATCACACATCGTAGTTTATAGCTCAAAATTTGCCTGATCACTGCGATTAACATCCGTCATTCGATGTGGCCCCGAATGATCAGGTCTTCTTGGCTGGCAAGGCACACCAGGCTGCCTTAAATCCAGCGAACAATAATCAAATTGATTTATTTGGTTTTGGGATTTGAGATTTAAAGATTTGTGACGTGATATTCTAGTGTGAGAATTTGGTTGCATCTAGCGTGTACCGCGTGGTCCAGTGGTTACACACCCGCATCACATGCCAGTGATCCGGGGTGTGTTTCTGGGTCCGGTCAAGGATATGCACTACTGACAAGCTCAAACGAGAGCGAAACTCTAGTATAGTGCTGCCAAATTGATGTGGACAAGGCCTTAGGTTTGTTCTGGAATACGATCAGCGTTGCCAGGTGTGGGTTGTGCTCAATCTTTATATCCATTGTCTCCGTTGACAGCCTTTTATTTTATTTGCACCTCTTGACTTACATTTTAATTTATTTGGGCGATTATTGACAGGGATAACCTTTCCGGTTGTTTCATAGGACATTCCACGCGCTCAATATTGTGGCATCATCTTCACCCCATCCATCTACAGGAAGTGTCCCAGTCGGTCAGTTTTAGAACAGTTAGAATGCATACCAGTTGACTTTCAGAGGAAGGCAGGGGCAAACCATGGGTATTCCCCATCATCCATGTAGACTTCCATAATTGCAGAGCTGACACGTAGCAGTCTAGCACTAAGCTCACCCAAGGAATCATCACGTCCTGCACATGGCTGCTTAGCCTTATTTCCGTATATTTGGTCATTCATCATACTCCGGAAACCAGAAGAATGCAACCTGCATTTGATGTCCACACAATGAGCTTTACCCCTCTGCTGTGCATCCACCTTGACGAGGTTGAGGGGCTTGCGCGTTCCAATGACCCCAAGAGCTATGCCGACGGTAACACAGCTACTCGTAGGGTCACCCATGTCGGACAGGTCAAGGGAGAGGGACCAGACGAAGCGACGCACAAACCTGCTGCCTTGTAGGTAGACTGGGGACAGTCAAAGGCTAGGGAAAGCATCCCGAAAAATGCTTGTCGAAATCGGATGTACTGAGCCACAGGCTTGACAAAGCAGTGCAACGTAACTTAATTCATGATGTCACAAATCAAAATTAATCGTTATGGTGCTAATCCTGTGAAGTCCCATCAGGCGGCGATAGTGCCGGGCCCCCTGCCTCGAGGGGGTCCACCCATGACTACTCGTGGTCACCTTCCCCTGTGCTGTTGAGTCAAGGCACAGAGGAGTAGGTTAAGAGCTATTGACCAAATACCCCGGACACTCAACATACTACAGTGGAATGCCGAAGGAGTTTACAAGAAGAAAGACTCCCTAACACAGCGTCTTCATAAAGATAGAATAGATGTGGCATGCATTCAAGAGACACACCTCAACGCCAATCACAAATTCTCAGTCAGAGGATATCAGGCCACACGTTTCGACCGCGAAGGACACAAAGGAGGAGTTCTAATACTTACACGAAATACAATACCTTGCAGCGAAGTATCTATGATCTCTGACAACCAAACGGAAATTATAGGTGTTGATATAATGATAAAGGACGTGAAAATAAGAATCTACAATCTGTATAGCCCAGCAGATAAGGACCTTACACTCTCAAACATGAAAATAACTGACACAAACTGCATTATTGTCGGAGACTTTAATAGCCGTTCAGAAAGATGGGGATACCCAGATACTGACAAAAGAGGAGATGAATTGGAGGACTGGGAAATAGACTCAAATCTCCATCTACTCAACAAAGCGGATGACACACCGAGCTTCTACTCCAGAAGATGGCTTACCACTTCTACTCCAGACTTAGCTTTCTGCACAGGAGACATCCTCCACAAAATCGATCGCCATGTGCTGGACCAATTAGCAGGTAGTGACCACAGACCAATCAAGCTTGTAATGAATATGGAGTATGTTCCACAGGAGCAAAAGCCCTTGCCCCGCTGGAATTACAAACGAGCAGATTGGGACAGATTTGCCATACTAACAGACAAATATTGTGAAAACATAAATACACGATATGGCAACATAAAGCAAATGGTGGAAAGTCTAAACAGAGCGATAATACAGGCAGCCACTGAGTCCATTCCAAGAGGAGCGAGGAAAAATTACAAACCATACTGGACTGAAGAACTACAAAGTTTGGAGGACAAAGTTGAAGATGCCAGGAAGACAGCAGAGAGAGAACAAACAATTGAAGCGAACATCTCTCTCAAAGCCATCTCAGCAAAATATAAAAGAACAGTAAATTAAACAACAAGAGATTGTTAGAGGGGAAAAACAGAAAACCTGAATTTTGACAGGGATGGAAACAAACTATGGAAACTAGTGAAAGCCATGAACAATGAAGGACCTAGAAACAAACAAATAACAATTAAACAAGGAAATGCCTTGCTTACAGGAAAAAAGGCTGCAAATGCACTAATGGAACACTATGCAAATGCAAACCACATTGATATTACAACCGAACAGAAGAAAGCAATCAAAGACAAACAGATACATCATAGAAATACAGAGACAGCAGCAGAATATATGATGGCAAATCTAACAATGGAAGAAATGGAACAGGCAATGAATACTCTAAAAAAGAAGAAATCACCAGGAAAGGATGGAATCACAAATGAAATGCTAATAGGACTAGGCACCAAGGCAAAGAAGAAACTACTAGCAGTCATAAATAACAGCTGGAAGAGAGGAATAGTCCCACAGGCATGGAAGGAAGCTATACTAATACCAGTCCCAAAGAAAGGAAAAGACCTGGAAGAACCAAATGGCTATCGACCTATCAGTCTACTTAGCTGTGTAGGAAAATTAATGGAACGCATTATCAATGGCAGGCTAACATGGCATCTGGAAGAAAACAAACTCTTAACACCACACCAAGCAGGATTCAGAAAGTACAGATCCACTGAAGATCAAATAACCTATATAGCTCAGGAAATAGAGGATGCCTTCCAAGAGAAAAAGCACACACTAGCAGTCTGGATAGATTTAGAAAAAGCATTTGATAAAGTATGGAAGGAAGGACTGAAAGTAAAACTGCAAAAAATGCATGTTTGTGGAAAAATGTATAAATGGATCAGCCACTACCTTGAGAACAGAACTGCCAGGACAAAAGTACAAGGACAAACAAGCAAAATGATGCTGTTGGAGCAAGGTGTCCCTCAAGGAGGAGTTCTTTCACCAACATTATTCCTAGCATATATAAATGACATCACAGAAAATTTTCCAGCCAGAGTACACACATCCTCCTTTGCAGATGACCTAGCCATATGGACATCTGAAGAATATATTAGTACAGCTAACAGCAGAATACAGCAAGCCTTATTAGCGCTAGAGGACTGGTCAAAATCATGGCTAGTGAAGATAAGTGAGGAGAAAACAACATGCACAGTGTTCTCCCTCTCAAATAAAACTCAGCAACCTAAGCTGGTATTGAATGGAAAAATATTGCGCCATGAAGAAAATCCAAACTATCTAGGAGTCACCTTTGATCGTCGCCTGACATGGAAGACACAGGTTGAGAAAAATCGAACAAGAGCAAGGCAGAGAATGGCAATCATGAAAAAGCTTGCTGGTACAACGTGGGGAGCAGATGAGAAAGTTCTCAAGAAGTTATATACTGGACGGGTGAGGCCAGTACTGGAATATGGCATTGCAGCTTGGGCAACAGCAGCTAAGTCAAACTTTAACAAAATAAGTAGAGTCCAAAACCAAGGAATGCGAATCATAACTGGAAGCCTGAAGACAACGCCTATTAATGAACTAGAAAAGATCACTTGTTTACAACCAATGCAGGACAGAAGAGATAGCAGAGCCCAGCAACAAGCAGAAAAATTTAGAAGATTGACAGACCACCCTATGTATAACAGGTTTAATGGTTTTGGAAAAGGAAGACTGAAGCGTAGCAACTTTGTAGAAACTGCAAAACGAAAGATTAGGGCAGATCCCATACTTAACATATCAACAGTCAAGCCCATTTACAATGCAGACAAGTTCCCAGCTTGGAGACAGCAGCAACTGCCTGAGATGATAGAAAACATTCCTGGTATTGAGAAAAAGAACACTCAGAATGAAACCGAAAGAAGAAAAATAACCCTCAACTACATAAAAGAACATTACCCAAGCAGCAATTGGACCCATGCATATACATATGGATCAGCCAAAGATTCAATTAAAAATGGAGGAGGAGGAATTCTCCTTAATTTAAAAAATGGAGTGATAAAAACACAATCAGTGGCAACTGGAAAATTTTCAAGTAACTTCAAAGCGGAGGTAGAGGCTTTGAAAACTGCAGCAGAAATGCTCTTGATGGAGGAAAATAAAGAGAAGCAAATAGCTATCTTCACAGATGCAAAGTCAGCTGTCTCAATACTGAAGAGCAAAAACAGCACAGAACTAGCTGACCTAAGAGCAGCACTCCATGGTCTATGCCAGAAATCCAAAAAAGTTGTAATACAGTGGATCCCATCACATTGCAGTATACCTGGAAATGAAGAGGCAGACAGACTAGCAAAAGAGGGTGGACGATTACCACAGCCTGACATAGACATAACCTATAATGAGGCAAAAAGGTTTATAAAAAGCACCTATAGAACCAAATAGGAATCAGAGCATCCAGGCCACCAGAAGGATGATGCATATTACAAACTCGACCGAAGAGAACAAGTAGCAATCTTCAGACTCCGCACAGGACATAACAGGCTGAAACACCACTTGTTCAATAAACTAAAGATAGGAGATACCGATGAATGTAATTGTGGAACTGGTAAAATGACAGCTAAACATTTGCTGCAGGAGTGCCCAATATATGCAGAACAGAGAAAGATATTTTGGCCCACGCCTGCTTCATTTGAGGACAAGCTCTATGGAGATATCAACAAGCTCAAGTTGACTACAGCTTACTTTAACTACATTCAGGTTGACATCTAAAGGTGCATGAAGATGTATTTAGACTGCCACACTTCATACCACAGGTATGTCGGTTACAAAAGCGTCCCAGAGGCATGAAATGGAATATTGCTTGGATAGCACATCCATTACGTGGAAAGTCCGAATCAAAAGCTCACTGTGTGGGCTTCGTAAATGGTGGAAAAAGTGTCCTAGTGACACGAAATGGAATATTGTTTGGATAGCAAATCCATTAAGTGAAAAGTCCGAATCGAAAGCTCACTGTGTGGGCTTCATAAAAGGTGGAAAAAGTGTCCTAGTGGCACGAAATGGAATATTGCTTGGATAGCAAATCCATTATGTGGAAAGTCTTAATCGAAAGCTCACTGTGTGGATGTCATCTGCAGACTGCATTCTTCTGGTTTCCGGAGGAACAGCCTATGGTGAACGGAAGGCCCAATATACGGAAGTGAGGCTAAGCAGCCATGTGCAGGACGTGATGATTCCTTGGGTGAGCCCAGTACCAGAGTGCTGTGTGATGGCTCTGCAAGTATGGAAGCCTCCTTGGATGGCGGGGAATGCCCATGGTCTGCCCCTGCCTTCCTTTGAGGGTTGACCAGGATGTCTTTGGCTGTTCTATATGGGCCAGCTAGGATTGGGGATAACACCACAACAGTGAGATTCAAACGTCCTAAGAAACCCCCGGGAAGGTTAACCCGGTCAACAAATGCCCGCAGAAGTCGGATGTGTCGGCCTAACGGCGCAAGAACGCAGCTCTGCTGTAAACAGGCACAACGCAGTCACATCCGGAAAAAAATCCGGGTGAATGAAGAAGAAGACAATGAGCTTTAGATTCAGACTTTCCACATAATAGATTTACTAGCCAAGCAATATTCCATTTTGTAGTCAAAGCTGTGGCAGGTCAGGGACATTCTTGTTCTTTATATACCTTCAGATGTCAACCTGAATATAGTTAAAGAAAGTAGCAATCAACTTGAGCTTGTTCACATAAAATAGAGTTTCTCCTTAAATGAAGCGTGTGTAAGCCAAAATAATTATCTCTGTTCTGCATATGTTGGACACTTCTACAACCAGTCTAACTGTCATTTTACCATTGTTCTGGATTAACTCCTTGCTTATTCCTCCATGCTATCATCTTTGTCCATCCAGCGTAATTTCTTTCAGACTGACACTGCCTCTTTCTCCATTGATCTGTTTGATCTTATGATGTTTTTCAGTGCCTCTCTTCTCATCACATGACCAGTGAATGTTGTTTATCTCTTTCTTATAGTTGTATATAATGTTCTACTTTCATTAGCCTTTTCCAGGCAATTGTTGTTATTTACTCTGACAGTTCAAGGCATTCATAACATTCATCTCAGAAACCACATCTCTGTGACTTCCAAGCTCTGCCTACTTTTTGCATTCATGTTTCATAAATCACTGCCATAAATCAAAATAGGTTCTGTGTGTTTTTACCTGGCCAGCATAGTGAATAGGCACACAGGTCGGTAAGAGTACTGTCTCTGAGTACTGTGTGCTAGTGCATTCCCCCATATTTATACATGCAGGGAGACCATCAATCATGAAAGAGAGTGGGTTGAAGTTCCGGTCTTTTTGACCACTTGAGTAAATAATGCACCAGAAACATCACACTTGTAAGGTTTCAGTGCTTTATGTGTTTTGGTGTGATACAGGACAACGGTAACAAGGAGACTTGCCATTGAAGAAAATAATAGCAGGTAGATGGAATCATATTGAATAGTGATACACTTAACGTTTCCATAAGAGCCACATTTGATGCAGATAATATAATGTGGAGAATTGAAGGTGATGATAGTAATGTAGTTATTTGATAATTTAATAGTGTAGTTGCTCATATGTTAATTGACTTGATTGTAACCACTTCACCATGTATATCATAGCAACACAACATTATATCAATGTACTTATCGTGTGTAACTATTTATTTATAGTAATGTAATTATTATGTAATTATTATCTGTCCTCTCATGTTTACCTCTAGCCATGTACATCATAATCACATTATGGATATAAAACTATATACAAGGGGCTTCTCATAAGTCTTTAGCCTGACCATGAAGGAGTAGGCGGAGAAAATTGAAATTTGGCACATGTGTAGCTCATTCAATTTGTAATGGACATATGAATTATGAATTTCCCTCCTCAACTGGTTTTCCCGATATGGTGCATGGCACAACACACCCTATTGACCAGATCTGCACATGCAATGGTTTGTCAGAACAATGGAGAAATCAGATGCCAGGACTGTGATAAAATTCTTGATGTTACAGGGAAAAACACCTACAGAAATACACAGGGAGATGGAGCCAGTGTTTGAGGAAGTCTGTCCTTCGTATGCTTCTGTAAAAAATTGTTGTTTGCAGTTTAAGTGTGGCCGTTCCCAAGTTGCTGATCTGCCAAGATCAGGACGACCGTCCTCAGAGTGCAATGATGCAAATGCTGCAAAAGTGAAGAAAATCATAGACCAGGATAGGAAAATGACAATTGCAGAGATATCGGGTTCAGCAAAACTGAGTAAGAGTACAGTTTTTAGAATTTTACACAACAGACTGAACATGAGAAAAGTGTGTGCCCGCTGGGTCCCGCGCCTGCTGACATGTGAACAGAAACAAACACGGGTTGATTGCTGTGGCCAGTTGCTCAACATGTGGCGGTCGAAAAACATGTTGACGACCATGGTGACGGTAGATGAGACTTGGATTCACCATTATGACCCAGAATCCAAAATTGCCAGCATGCAGTGGAAAACCCCGGGCTCGCCAACACATGTCAAGCCAAGAGCACAAAAATCTGCAAGAAAAGTGATGCTGACTGTTTTTTGGGACGTCAAAGGTGTCATATTGAAAGATTACATGCTTCATGGCAACACGGTTAATGGGCAGTACTATGCAGATCTCCTTATCAAACTAAGAAAGGCTGTGACCAGAAAACGAGGGATAGCGCATACGCAATTCTGCCTTTGCTTCAAGACAACGCACCCTCCCATAAAGCACGGCTTGTGCTGCAAACTGCCAACGATTTGAATATTGAAATTCTTCCACACCCACCATATTCTCCAGATTTGGCTCCATCAGACTTTTTTTCTTTTCCCAAATCTTAAAAAACAGCTGAAAGGAAATCGTTTTGACAGTGACGAAGATGTCATACTGGCTTGTGATAACTGGTTTAGTTCGAAAAATAGGTTGTTTTATTCTGAAGGTCTTTTCAAGGTCACGCAGATATGGTAGAAATGCATAAATTCAGTTGGTGGCTACATTGAGAAGGAATAAGCACTGTGCCAAATTTCAATTTTCCCTTCCTACTCCATAGTCTGGACTATGCCAAAGTAACTATTGTGTAAATGTAACCTATGATGTTTTGATAAAACATTTACCTACACACAAAAATGTATCCGATCAATAGGAGGCAATGTCCATTTAACACACCAGACAACCAGTCAGATATACAAATACTTAGTGGAACAACAACCACCAACATATTACACCTGCGACACAAAACAGAGGCTACAATTATACATTTCAGACTATAGTTGTACTTTCACTGATCGATTTCTGACACACAGGGTGGACAGTACACCATCAATTAGTGAAAATATTGTTTTAGAATATTTAGATGCTATGAAAGTTTGGAGAGAACAATAATGGAGGGGTATATGCCTGGGAAGAGAGGAACAGGAAGGCCAAAGAGAAAATGAATGCAGGATGTGGCGGATGATCTCCAGATGGGTGTATCGGACGCAGGACATCTTGCTTATGATTGAGAGGTTTTCCGGAAGGTTGTTATGGGAGCGAGGTTCTGCAAAGGACATGCTACTGAATGAATGAATGAGATGCTATGAGTGGAATCACCCTTGGGGTGAGAGGATGGGGGGGGGGGGGGGGGGGGGGGGTTTGTAACATCAATAACATTAGATATGCAGATGCTGCAGTATTCATGGCAGACAATGAGCAGTACTGCAACATTTAGTAGATGCGGTTGTTGCACACAGTGAACAACTAGAGTTATGGTTAAATTGTGAGAAGACACAGATTATGGTCGTCACTAGGAAGAAGGAAGTACCACAATGTAATACACATGACATCCTCATTTTCCACCTTTACCGTCAAGCGTTGTGGGAGAAATAATTGGTGTTCTAGCGCCCGGTTGGTGACAGCAAATAGTGTCATTCCATGTGAATGTAGTATGTCTTCGATGTCGTCAATCGATTTTCTTCTTGCGTCCTTTTGCTCTTGTACCAGATGTTCTTTGATGTAGGGCCAGTTTTGGTAGTTTATGGTGTTGCATTCTAACAAGATGGCCAAGCCATTTGATCTTCTGTCTTTCAATAAATGTGACACAAGATATTGATTCCACGATCTGTCTGAGAACATCATTTCTAACTCGGTCTCGGATATTTATGTTGGCAGCTCTCCTCAAGCATCTTATCTCAGCGATGGTAATTTTGAGTAAGTGTGATTTAGATAATTACAAAGTTTGGCTTTGGTAGCATAGGGTTGGAGTGAATATGCTATTTGTTATCTGTTGTTTTTTTTTTTATAAACATAGGTATATTTGGATGTTCCAGTATGGGTGCTAGTTGATATGTAAGCATACTTGCTTTTTGACTTCTGATTTCAATTTCTCTGTCCAATCTGCCATCTTCTGTGGATATTCTTCAAGATCTTCTTCAAGATATTTGAATTCTTTAACTTGTTTCAGTGATGTGCTATTCACCAGTATACTCAGTGGACCAGGAGATATGCTAACCTGCATTACTTCAGTTTTGATTGTATTTATACTCATATCATATTTGCTGCATGTTAAACTCAGATTATTAATATGATTTTGCAGCATTCCCTCATCGCTATAAAACAGGCACTGATCGTCTGCAAATAAAAGCTCATTTATTGCGCATGAATCTGTTGTTTCATCTGAAGTAAAGAGTTCACAATTTTCTGAATCTGTTCTGTCAAGGTTTGCTTCTTTGGATATTCTGTGTATGTAGATATTAAATAGCAGAGGAGAGAACACACATTCCTGTCTCACTCCTGTATTGACTGTAATTATATCTGATATACCTTCTTGTGTTCTTATTACACATTGGCTCGAGTGGTACATGGCTATGATTTTTTCTAGCAATTGTTCTCATATCACGTTGTCTTCAAGGATCGTCCATAATTTGTATATGTCTAATCTATTCTATTGACAGCCTTTTCCTGATCTACAGACACACTGCTGGTCACTATATTTGATGGGTTGTTTTTATTTTCACACATTTGTCTAAGTTTGAATAATGCATCAGTGCCACTTTTACCTTACCTGAAACCAGATTTTGCTTCACTTATTATACAAGCAAATGAGAATATTCTGACACAAGTAACTCGGTACACCTATCTCGGAACAGTCTTACCATTTGATGGAAGGTGCCTTGCAGAGATTAGAACCAGAATCTCCATGGCGATGGTAGCCTTTTGCAAAATGGAAAACATACTATTTAGTATAAATATGTCATATCTGTAACATCTAAGAGAAATCCTGATAGCTTAATAAATAACCACTCTTTTTAGCACATACGTTGGACACCAGCTAGACTGCTCCAATATTTTGCCTTGTAAATGTATCCCCACCCCAATCCACAACACTCACCTGTCACCAGTCTTTAGATGTCACCCTACCATTTAATAGTTGTGTCAATAAAACTATATATTATAACCATTTATGCTGACTTATGTTTCCTTTTTATATATCATCGATATGTTGAGAGAGAGAGAAAGAAAGAGGGGTGGTAGAAGTATGTTGTTGTTTTCGGTGTCCTACATATAGAAATCCTCAATCACACAGACCAATACAACAACTAACACTCACAGTGGGCAGGGGGAGCTATCCATATCTACAGACACCATTGACTATGCGGGAAGAAAACTGAATGAGCTCTTTTGTGACGTCATCACTCCCCACTCAGGATTAAAATATGACAACTACTATTACCCCCAACATTACTACTACTTCTACCACAATTACCAACTCCTCCTCTACTATTACAAAGTGTTGTTATTGTAACTACCTATTCTACTAATGTCGCTGGAACTTCTGTTACTACAAATGTTACTACTACCACTTCTATTACTTAGACAGATATCGTAACGTTAATTATGTAAACATAACCAGAATAACATGTTTATTATACATATAACATAACACTCATACAATTAATACATGCACACACATGCATACTTACAACTACAATTATCTAACCAGGAAAAACATATAATGATGTTGCTTTGATAATCATACACATAACGCCTTAGTTAGCAATGAGTGGATCGATTTCTGACACACTAACATGGCAGGATTTTTTTTTCCACTTCACAAACAATACTAAGTTACCCACCCCTTAGATCGTCTATATCGAAAGAAAGGATACAGATTCAGATGAGTACCTTTAATTAGTTTACTATTGTCATGTGTTTCAAGTAGTTTTGTGTCGGTTTGTGTTTGTTTGTCCTGTGCTGACGAAGGCTTTGGCCGCAACGTCCAATTTGTTTCTCGTAGTCGTGTTTTAGTAAAGCTCACAATCTACTACTCGTTTTTTGGGTTATTCATTATATCGTCTATGAACATTAGGCATCGTCAATCCCCCACCACCTATCACTCTTTCCCCGTCCCATTAGCGCAGATGTGTTGTTTAGTACCGCACACTTTTTCCCCAGATGTTCTGCTTATGACTCTGAGAAATTGTTTTCATGTATCCCGCCACTTTTAAAAACTAGCGGTTACTTTAAAAAACAAATATAAGTAAAGAAAAAAACAAAATACGTCGGCTGGTGTTGCGGTACAACCAACGCCGGAACACTCCTGAGCTACCCGCCATGCCGCCCCTTACCCAATCTACTCCATACCCCAAGTGGACCTATAAATTATAGCGCCCCAACCACTGGATCTATCTGCACGTCCTCGCCTCATCCTTAAAGTTAGTCGTCCTCAAAATTAATAACATCTTGATGACTCTTTTATCGTTCATTTGTTAGTCATTTTGTTGTTCAATGTTGTACTTTATATTACCAACCAAAACCCACACCCCTTTTCTTCCGCCATTGAGCCACGCCAAGAAAATGTGCAGCCAGAATCAGGCAATTAATCAATAAAAACAGATTTTAAAATGTGCAGCACAATCGATATTTAGGTATGAATATAGAAGAAATATGCGCCACCGAAATGCAACTGATACAGTGCGTACTTCACTACTGATAAGCTTCTTCTTCTTCTTCTTCTTCTTCTTCTTCTTCTTCTTCTTCTTCTTCTTCTTCTTCTTCTTCTTCGTCTTCTTCTTCTTCTTCTTCTTCTTCTTCTTCTTCTTTCGTTCGCTTGAAATATGTCTATAACTGCAATGTTGTCTCTTGTATGAATCTAACAGTCTTTTTCAGTTCACTCAGCGGTCCATAGAGTTTATCTTCCACTGTTGTCTCTCTAAGCCAGAAGGTTCGCCTGGATATGTTGTAGTTTGGGCAATCCTGGAGTATGTGCTCTGCTGTCTGCGACGCCAAACCACATGTACACATGGCTGAGTCACCAATCTTGATTTTTGTATACAAGTGGTTGCATAATCTATTGTGTCCTGTCTGGGGCGCAGAATAATGACCTGTTCTGGTCTGTCCATAACGTGGTTGTCGTCATGAGTAGGGTTTGGTGGCCTTCTAAATCTAAGCTACTAACTTTACCTCTGTTTCTTTCCTTAGTGTGACTAACCCATGTAGACTTATTTGTATATATTGCCAAAAAAACCTACCAGTGAGAGGATGGATTGATTGATTGATTGATCTAGGAATCGATATCACAGCATTCGGGGCATTCCCATAAGCGCTCTGTCCCCATCCTCAGCAGCCAGCGAAGAGTTCCAACACCAATAGTACCAGTATCAATCTGATTATATGTCCGTCTCGCCTTTCCTCTGAGCGTTGAGCGTCGGCCAGATCCCCTCGTCACTCCTCGCTGTCTCATTCTTGCCAGACCATGGTAATCCATTTGCTCCTCCGAGGTGTACACGTGCTCCCACAAGGCCGCAACCACGTCTGCCTTGACATGTATCAATACTCCACCAAGTTCTGCAGAGCCAGCCAATCTGTCCGCCTGTTCATTTCCCAGCACACCGGCATGCTCCGGAGAAAAGATCCAGGCGATGCTTGTCACCCGTGACCTCCGAAGCGAAGCAAGCCACTCCTCACGAAGCCTGCCCGTCCTCACCCTCGTCAGCATGCTTTCTGAGTCGGTTACAATCACGATGTGTGTGTGTGTCATATTCTCCATCCAGCGGAGAGCCGCAGTGACTGCCTCCACCCCCATTCTTAAGCTGGATGTTGTGGTATCATATGCCAGGCTCTCCTGCACCAAACGTCTACCATTAGCTTTGGCTATGAACCCCCAGCCACTTTACTAACCTCTTGACACCGAACCATCTGTGTAGATAATCACATCACCCGAGTGAACATTGTCCTGAATTAGTTGCTGGATTTCCACTTCCGTCGCCCCTGCTGGCCATTCCCTGCACTCGCGGCCTAATGTGATTATAACTCTGCACAAGTCTGACTGCTCCGCTGGCACTCTGACATACTCCTCTCCCCGCCTAAGAGGACGGATTGGTTGGCTTCTAGTGAGTCTTATTTTATACGGTAAAATCTTCCACCCCCTCCCCACCCCTCATCCTCATCATCATCTTCTTCTTCGTAATTGACACTCACAACTTCACGTTGATTAATAATAATAGCGATGGTCAGGTGTCGGGTCGTGACATTCCCGTACATTCTTTGATGGAGTGGAGTTGGCTGATGTCTTATTTGTTGATTCTTGTAAGATGAACAGGACTATACAAAGGAAAAGACTGTCATTTTGCTATTGCTACACACACGCGTCAGGGTTCGGGCGCGCGCACACGTACACACGCACACTCACACACGCTGAGATAGAGAACGGGCGAACGAACGAACTTTATTTTCAAATGGTTTAGAACTGGGTATGCAGGCACGTCTGACATTCTGCCCTTCTGTTCTCTCTGCTCTCATACATTACTTTATTCGTACATCATTTATGAAGCTATTTGTAGACGACAACGACAGAAACAATATGCATTAAAACGCATGGAAAATGTGCAATAATCAATAATACACGTCTCCCTAAAACTAATTTTGACATGACTTTTATATAAGTAGCTAAGGTAGAACTAACGTACAAAGTTAAGAACGGGGAATGTTTATTACATTAGTTGTCCTTTATGAATATAATAATAATTATTGTTTCGATTTTAAGGTGGCATGTAATCTACACGCACGCACGCACACACACACACACACACACACACACACACACACACAGAGTGAGAGATCGATCTATCGAACCTCTCTTCATCATCATCATGTGCTATGCCGGTAAGTCATGGGCGGTAATGTTTCGCCATCTTACGCGATCACTAGAGTCGTGGATCAGCTCGGTATTCTTGTCTAGACCATATGACGTGGTCAAGCCATCCAGGTGTTCACCTCTCTGCCTTCTCCTTGTTCTTTTCACCAGAATCTTGCCAGTTGTCACCAAATTCTCCAATTTATTTCGTCTCATAACGTGAGCAAACATTTTTGACTGTCTACGTCTAATTTCTCTAATCAGTTTACGGTTTCAATTTGTTAATTGTAGTGCTTGGTCATTGGTTTCTCTGTCTGTCCATAGTTTGCATTTTCCTCAAAATCACATGTCCACAGCCATTAGATGCTTTTCAGCTTGTCTGCTCATTGCCCGCGCTTTACATCTATACATAAGTACAGGTTCTGTGTACCAACCCAACACTATTTTTCTCGTTGCAAATGACAACTTTTTATTTGTCAGTATTTTTTCCATCTTGCAAAAGGCTATTATGGTTGTACCCATTCACTGTGTGTGTACTATAAATCATAAACCCCCTACCCCTCCACCCCCCCCCCCCCAACACCGCGCTCGAAATCAGTTACAGACGATCTGGAAGCAGACCCCCCTGGGTTGATTTTCGACAATAGTATGAACATTAGTCTGTTCAGAAAGCAATGTCAAACTACTGAAAGTAAAATTTCCTAGTAAATTACAAACAGCCAACCGATGTTGGGTCTGATTGTGACGTCATGGAAAGGAAAAGCAACTAACTTTAACTATTTCTGTTTACTTTTGTCGTTGTGAGACCACTATTTACATTTTAATATCTGCATTAATTTCCGATTGTGCCAAAGAAAGGAAATATTAATAAGTCCTTGTTACTGGAAGTAGAAAATAATTTCTTGAATGTTCCATAGAACGAGTTCAAACATATGGATGCAAATTCTGGACAATTAGTAAACAAACGATAAAATCCACGGAGGCTTTGGAGATGCGGATTTGGAGGTAGAAGAATCCTGCAAATTCCATGGAGGGCAACATGAGTAGTCTGGACATTTTGAGGGAGGCTAAGTCGCAAAGACAACATATCACGAACATTAGAAAGAGGCAGTCTTCATTATTTGGCTACATTATGAGAAGACAAACACTGGAACATAGTGTGACAATTGGAGATTTTTGTGGAAAGAGAAATAGAGAAAAACAGTAAAAGAAACTTCTTGACAGTCTTGTGTCATGGTATTGAAGGGAGTCAGCGCTTAAACTGATACAAACCGTTATAGATCGCAAGATGTGGAGAAGCATGATCGCCCACACCAGGCGGCAAGGCACTTGATAGTGGTGATTAACTTCCGGCACTGCTTGAATCATGGCGGATTGTTTATGTTGAATATCTGCCGATTTCAGCAATCTTTCACACCTTAATTGTGTTGAATATCAGAGTCAAATCATGTCTCATATTTTATTAAAAGACTGCAAGTTCAAGTAATACTAACATGTACATTACTTGAAATAATGTTGTTATACATTGTCACGCCACGCACTCACTCAGTAGTATGGCGACGGAACCATGTACTACCAGTCCAACATGAGGAAAATGCAAATGCAAACCATAGCTACAAGCATAAACACGCCTGATGACTTGACGGTTCAATGCCTAACTGCCATGCTGGAGACTGGAAGTCTCCAGTGATAATAATAGTAGTAGTAGTAGAAGTAGTAGTAGCAGCAGCAGCAGCAGCAGCAGCAGCAATAATAGTGTAGTAGTTAGTTAGTTAGTATTTCCTCTTGAGCCTAAGGCAGCCCATAGGGCAGAAATCATGGCTCTTCATGTTTGGCGGTTCGCTGCTACCTGTTGTAGATCCTGGATGTTCACTTGGCCGTTGAATGAGCCTTCTCTGATGATGGTTCTACGCAGGGTCTCTTTTGGTCTTTCCCGTTTTCTTTTCCCTACTGGTGACCATAAGAGGGCTTGGTTGGGGAGTTTTGTCTTGTCCATTCTGAGTACATGGCCGATGTAGTTCCAACGGCGTTTTCTTATAAAATTGGATACAATATTTGCTTAGTCTCTTGTCTTATTTGTGTATTGGTTCTGAAATCTGTCCAGTGGAGGTTTAGAATTCTTCTAAGACATTTGTTCTCAAAATTGTCTATTTATTTTATCTAAAGCTACCGTTGATTTCCAACTCTCACATCCATACGTTAAGCACTGGAATCACACAAGAGTTGAAGATTTTAAGTTTCGTATGCTTGCTGAGTGTCTTTGACTTCCAGATGTTTGACAGTTTATTGAAAGCACCAGATGCCATGCGATTCTAGATAATATTTCTGGCGTTGAGTCCCCCGTAGATGTCATTTTGCTTCCTAGGTACGTGAAGCTGTTGACTTTTTCAAGAACATGGTTGTTTAATTGGGTGTCGCTGAACTGTTGGTAAGATCAATAGTTTTTGTTTTTGCAGTGTTAATTTGGAGACCAATTTGTCCTGAAACATTTTGGAGATGGTTTATTTTCTCTTGGCATCTGGTGTGTTGAACTTAAAAGCACTATGTCGTCGGCAAAGTCCAGGTCTTCTAGAACTTTTGTCAACCCAATATTTGTGTTGTTTGTGCATTTGCACACAACGGGAGTTTCCGGTTTGGGTCAAGATGGCGGGACGTGTTTTCTTCTAGCTTGATTTAAGACGGTTGATCGACGGCTCGACAATCCGCCACCATAAAACTCCCCGTTGTCTCAGAATCAGATTTCTGGCTCTAAATGTTAGTGTTGTTGTAGTAGTAATAATTATTGTTTCGATTTTAAGGTGGCATGTAATCTACACGCACGCACGCACACACACACACACACACACACACACACACACACACAGAGTGAGAGATCGATCTATCGAACCTCTCTTCATCATCAGCATGTGCTATGCCGGTAAGCATGGGCGGTAATGTTTCGCCATCTTACGCGATCACTAGAGTCGTGGATCAGCTCGGTGTTCTTGTCTAGACCATATGACGTGGTCAAGCCATCCAGGTGTTCACCTCTCTGCCTTCTCCTTGTTCTTTTCACCAGAATCTTGCCAGTTGTCACCAAATTCTCCAATTTATTTCGTCTCATAACGTGACCAAACATTGACTGTCTACGTCTAATTTCTCTAATCAGTTTACGGTTTCAATTTGTTAATTGTAGGGCTTGGTCATTGGTTTCTCTGTCTGTCCATAGTTTGCATTTTCCTCAAAATCACATGTCCACAGCCATTAGATGCTTTTCAGCTTGTCTGCTCATTGCCCGCGCTTTACATCTATACATAAGTACAGGTTCTGTGTACCAACCCAACACTATTTTTCTCGTTGCAAATGACAACTTTTTATTTGTCAGTATTTTTTCCATCTTGCAAAAGGCTATGATGGTTGTACCCATTCACTGTGTGTGTACTATAAATCAATAAACCCCCCTCCCTCCCCCCCCCCCCCCCAACACCGCGCTCGAAATCAGTTACAGACGATCTGGAAGCAGACCCCCCTGGGTTGATTTTCGACAATAGTATGAACATTAGTTGTTCAGAAAGCAATGTCAAACTACTGAAAGTAAAATTTCCTAGTAAATTACAAACAGCCAACCGATGTTGGGTCTGATTGTGACGTCATGGAAAGGAAAAGCAAATAACTTTAACTATTTCTGTTACTTTTTGTCGTTGTGAGACCACTATTTACATTTTAATATCTGCATTAATTTCCGATTGTGCCAAAGAAAGGAAATATTAATAAGTCCTTGTTACTGGAAGTAGAAAATAATTTCTTGAATGTTCCATAGAACGAGTTCAAACATATGGGTGCAAATTCTGGACAATTAGTAAACAAACGATAAAATCCACGGAGGCTTTGGAGATGCGGATTTGGAGGTAGAAGAATCCTGCAAATTCCATGGAGGGCAACATGAGTAGTCTGGACATTTTGAGGGAGGCTAAGTCGCAAAGACAACATATCACGAACATTAGAAAGAGGCAGTCTTCATTATTTGGCTACATTATGAGAAGACAAACACTGGAACATAGTGTGACAATTGGAGATTTTTGTGGAAAGAGAAATAGAGAAAAACAGTAAAAGAAACTTCTTGACAGTCTTGTGTCATGGTATTGAAGGGAGTCAGCACTTAAACTGATACAAACCGTTAGAGATCGCAAGATGTGGAGAAGCATGATCGCCCACACAAGGCGGCAAGGCACTTGATAGTGGTGATTAACTTCCGGCACTGCTGGAATCATGGCGGATTGTTTATGTTGAATATCTGCCGATGTCAGCAATCTTTCACACCTTAATTGTGTTGAATATCAGAGTCAAATGTCTCATATTTTATTAAAACGTGACTGCAAGTTCAAGTAATACTAACATGTACATTACTTGAAATAATGTTGTTATACATTGTCACGCCACGCACTCACTCAGTAGTATGGCGACGGAACCATGTACACCAGTCCAACATGAGGAAAATGCAAATGCAAACCATAGCCACAAGCATAAACACGCCTGATGACTTGACGGTTCAATGCCTAACTGCCATGCTGGAGACTGGAAGTCTCCAGTGATAATAATAGTAGAAGTAGCAGCAGCAGCAGCAGTAGTAGTAGCAGCAGCAGCAATTAATAGTGTAGTAGTTAGTTAGTTAGTATTTCCTCTTGAGCCTAAGGCAGCCCATAGGGCAGAAATCATGGCTCTTCATGTTTGGCGGTTCGCTGCTACCTGTTGTAGATCCTGGATGTTCACTTGGCCGTTGAATGAGCCTTCTCTGATGATGGTTCTACGCAGGGTCTCTTTTGATCTTTCCCGTTTTATTTTCCCTACTGGTGACCATATGAGGGCTTGGTTGGGGAGTCTTGTCTTGTCCATTCTGAGTACATGGCCGATGTAGTTCCAACGGCGTTTTCTTATAAAATTGGATACAATATTTTGCTTAGTCTCTTGTCTTATTTGTGTATTGGTTCTGAAATCTGTCCAGTGGAGGTTTAGAATTCTTCTAAGACATTTGTTCTCAAAATTGTCTATTTTATTTTATCTAAAGCTACCGTTGATTTCCAACTCTCACATCCATACGTTAACACTGGAATCACACAAGAGTTGAAGATTTTAAGTTTCGTATGCTTGCTGAGTGTCTTTGACTTCCAGATGTTTGACAGTTTATTGAAAGCACCAGATGCCAATGCGATTCTAGATAATATTTCTGGCGTTGAGTCCCCCGTAGATGTCATTTTGCTTCCTAGGTACGTGAAGCTGTTGACTTTTTCAAGAACATGGTTGTTTAATTGGGTGTCGCCTGAACTGTTGGTAAGATCAATAGTTTTTGTTTTTGCAGTGTTAATTTGGAGACCAATTTGTCCTGAAACATTTTGGAGATGGTTTATTTTCTCTTGGGCATCTGGGTGTGTTGAACTTAAAAGCACTATGTCGTCGGCAAAGTCCAGGTCTTCTAGAATTTTGTCAACCCAATATTTGTGTTGTTTGTGCATTTGCACACAACGGGAGTTTCCGGTTTGGGTCAAGATGGCGGGACGTGTTTTCTTCTAGCTTGATTTAAGACGGTTGATCGACGGCTCGACAATCCGCCACCATAAAACTCCCCGTTGTCTCAGAATCAGATTTCTGGCTCTAAATGTTAGTGTTGTTGTAGTAGTAATAATAATAGTAGTGATGATAGTAGTAGTAGTAGTAGTAGTAGTAGTAGTAGTAGTAGTAGTAGTAGGGTAGTAGTAGTAGTAGTAGTAGTAGTAGTAGGAGGAGGAGGAGTAGGGGGTATGGGGAGTCCGGTATTGGTACCACCTTTGGTAAGGATGACTCGTGTCCTTTTCAGGACCCATACCCCACTGGTCCAAGCCTGACATCCAGCTCACGCCTGTGGCTCCTAGTAGCTGTCAGCATGCGAAAGCGGCCACCCCCCGGGCAACAGCTGTAGAGACTGGCTAAACCAGGCGTGGGAAGCCGATTTGGTGTCAAACCAAGCGGTAAACTAGGGTATGCCTACCCAGCATGCAAAGACAGGATTCGGCAGACTGCGCAGATGAAATCACTGATGATTCAACGGGCAAGACGGCGTTTACCTGCAAAGCGTTGTGGAACGTAATGAGCACGGCAAGGCACGTAGAGCGCCCTGGTCATCCATTGCACCTGTATTCGTCTCCAGTCGTCTTGACTTGTCTTGCCACTGGACTCAGATGGACTCAGGCGAGAGAGTGAGGTCGACGAATTGCGCAACTCTTCCTCACTTTAATCCAATTCATCGCGCAAGTCATTCTTCATCCAACTTCATATATCACCTTCAAGCCCTGTGGCGATGGGCGAGCGGCGAAGCGGCAGGCGTGGGTACGCTGGCAGTCGTAGTCGCAGACCTGCACACAGGCGGCTCAGGCCATATGGTCGTCTTCTACTGACCGGAGCAGCAGTGGGATTCGGCAGCCCCCTGAGTGACTGAGCAGCCCTCTATAGGAAAGCACTGCTCACCTCCATAGCATGAGGAAGGGGCTAGAAAAGGTGCCCTAAACATTGTCTGCTCCATCATTACCTAACCAGCTAGCCGCGGTTGGTGGGTACCCTATACTGCGGTCGACATACAAACAAAGTAAAAACAGGTAAAGCTAAAAGAGCTAACCATATTCCCTTGACAATCGGAACTTGGAATGTACGCACCCTACTTGATAGAGACGGCGCGTCGGGCCCTGAGAGACGAACAGCACTGATTGGGCGAGAGCTGGGCAGGTACAACATCGACATTGCAGCCTTGAGCGAGACACGACTTGCAGAATGAAGGCCAAATCTGCGAAGTAGGTGCCGCTACACATTTTTCTGGAGTGGAAGGAAAAGCGAGGAAAGACGCCAATCTGGTGTGGGATTTGCCATTAAGTCGGCCCTGGTTGGCAAACTAGCTGAATTTCCGAAGGCTATAAATGACAGGCTTATGACTATTAAGGTACCCCTGCTGAATGGAAAGAAGCATGCAACCATCGTGAGTGTCTACACACCAACCATGACAAATGAAGATGACGTCAAAAACAAGTTCTATGAGGACCTGCACAACGTATTAACATCTGTTCCCAAAGGAGACAAACTTATACTCCTTGGGGACTTCAATGCCAGAGTAGGCAAGGACACCGCCTCTTGGAATGGCATCATTGGAAAGTACGGAGTCGGAAATTGTAACAGCAATGGGCTCCTCCTCCTCCTCCTTCAGACCTGTGCCGAACACGATCTCCTGATCACCAACACAATTTTCCGTCTTCCCACGAGAAATAGGACATCATGGATGCACCCTCGCTCGAAACACTGGCACCTCATTGACTATGTCATCGTCAGGCGTGACAGGCAAGATGTTCGGGTGACAAAATCCATGTGTGGTGCCGAATGTTGGACAGACCATCGTCTCATTATCTCGAAAATAAACATACACACCAAACCACCACGGCGTCCTCAAGGGGCAAAAATGCAAAGAAAACTAAATGTCACTCGCCTAAACAGCAATAAAATGTATCTGTCGTTTGAAAACATGCTGGAAGACCGCCTCAAGCCAAATGCTGCAGCTAAACAGGATGTGGAAACAGAGTGGAGAGCCCTAAAGGACATAATTTACAACACTGCTATGGAAATCCTGGGCCCAGCCCCCCGAAAGCATAAAGACTGGTTTGATGAAAATTCTGAAAACATCAACCAATTGCTGGCCGAGAAACATCTTCTCCTCAAGGCACATTTGAATGACCCGAAGTCAACATAAAAAAAGATGCCTCCAATAACATTCTGAGAGTAGTGCAGCAGAAACTTCGGCACATGCGGACTCCTGGCTGAGCAACAAAGCTGATGAAATTCAAGGCTTTGCTGACAGACATGATATGAAAAACTTCAACGACTCACTGACAGCGGTCTACGGTCCTCCATCACCAGGCATAGTTCACCTCCTCAGTGCAGATGGGGGAACACTGGTCACCGATAAGAAAGAAATCCTTCAACGCTGGGCAGAGCATTTCAGCAACATCTTAAATGCAACTTCTTTCTTCGATGATGAAACCATCAACTGCCTTCCTCAAGTTCCCACTAATGATACACTTGATGACCTGCCAACCATAGTGGAAGTAAACAAAGCCATCCAGCAACTTTCAAGTGGAAAGGCGCCTGGTCCTGACTCCATCCCAGCAGAGATATACAAGGCAGGTGGGCCGGTCCTAATAGAGCAGCTTCACCAAGTCTTTACAAACATATGGGTGAACGAGACCATGCCACAAGATTTCAAGGACGCGTCAATAGTCCACCTTTACAAACGTAAAGGAAACCGCCAATCCTGTGACAACCACCGAGGCATCTCATTGCTCTCAATCGCAGGGAAGATAATCGCCAGAATTTTTCTCAATCGCCACACGGCCCATCTCGATCAAGGTCTTCTTCCTGAGAGTCAATGTGGCTTCAGAAAAGAACGAGGAACTGTTGACATGATTTTCGCTGCAAGGCAGCTGCAAGAGAAATGTCAGGAACAGAACTCTGAAATGTTCTCCACTTTCATTGACCTTACCAAGGCTTTTGATACAGTCAGCAGAGAAGGACTGTGGAAGATTATGGCGAAATATGGCTGTCCACAAAAGTTTGTCCAAATAGTGCGGCTATTTCATGATGGTATGCAGGCAAGAGTACAGGAAAATGGTGAACTGTCTGAGCCCTTTCCTGTCACCAATGGAGTGAAGCAAGGATGTGTCCTGGCACCAACACTGTTCAGCCTTATGTTTTCAGCTATGCTGACGAATGCCTTCGAGAACAATGATATTGGAATAGACATCAACTACCGCATGGATGGAAAGTTGTTCAATCTCAGAAGGCTGAAAGCCAAACCAAAACTAACAGCGACACCGTCAGAGAACTGCTGTTTGCTGATGATTGCGCTCTATATGCCAACTCAGAGGCAGACATGCAACACAATGTTTCAGCTTTCTCATATGCCTGTGCCAACTTTGGGCTCAATATCAACTTGGAGAAGACTGTAGTTATGTACCAGCCAGCTCCAGGAAATAATCACACCGTGCCGAATATCAAGGTGAACGGTCATAGACTAAGTGTTGTGGACAAATTCACCTATCTTGGCAGCACCGTGTCACAAACTGCCACAATTGATGACGAAGTGAATGCAAGAATCTCCAAGGCCAGCGCGGCCTTTGGCAGACTGTACAAGAATGTATGGGACAGAAATGGAATAAGCCTGCAAACAAAGCTGAAAGTCTATAAAGCAGTTGTATTATCCACACTGCTATATGCTTGTGAAACATGGACTGTTTACCAGCGACATGCTAGGAAATTAAACCACTTCCACACAGTCTGCCTTAGGAAGCTATTGAAGATTAAATGGCTAAGACAAGATCCCAGACACTGAAGTTCTAGAAAGAGCATCCATGCCCAGTATCCACACTATACTAATGAAAAATCAGATTCGCTGGGCTGGTCACTTAACTCGTATGCCAGATCACAGGCTCCCTAAACAATTTTTTACTGGCGAGCTGCGTTGTGGTAAACGCTCCCAAGGCGGCCAGAGGAAACGCTTTAAAGACACTCTGAAAGTCTCACTGAAAGCTTTTGGAATTCATCCTGACACCTGGGAGACTGCTGCTAAAGACCGTAATTCATGGCGTACATCATTACATAAGGGTGCAGTCATTTGTGAGGCAACCAGGACTTCAAGAGCTGTGAAGAAAAGGCTGGACAGAAAAACCACTGCAGGAGATCCTCCTCCTGGAACGTCAAGCATTCTTTGCCCGCATTGTCAAAGAACATTTCGAACCAAAATAGGCCTTATCAGCCATCTTAGAACTCACGGCTCCATACTTTCAACCCCACTGGATGAAATGCATGGTCATCATCATTCTTGATGGACAAACAACAGTAGTAGTAGTAGTAGTAGTAGTAGTAGTAGTAGTAGTAGTAGTAGTAGTAGTAGTAATAGTAGTAGTAGTAGTTAGAATTGATTGTGAGACATCAGACTGGTTTGACATCAAGCATGGAGTCCATCAGAGCTGTGTGCTGTCACCCTATTTATTTAACCTGTACACCGAAAACATCATGAGAAATATCAGTGATGATATAACCAGGAGGCAATATGATTCCTAAAATAACGGTGGTCGTGAAATACCAAAGATTCGATAATCGGATGATACAGTTTTACTATCCACATAACAGAATGGTATAGAAAACTTAATAACCTCAACCCAAAGAAATAGTGAAAATCACAACTTATATCTTAACATAGCAAAAACAAAGATAATGCATACAGATAAAACTACTATGGAGAAAGAAATATATGTTAAAGAGGAAAGACTGGAGGTGGTGGAAAATTTTGAATTTCTTGGGTCATCACAATGAAAGAAATTAAACGACGACTATCAATTGCTCTCAAAGACTAACATAACTGAATAAATTATGGAATGGGACAGATAGAACTACATAAATCAGATTTGTAAGAGCATGCATCTTTCCCATTGCAACATATGCACGTAAGACCTGGACACTTACTAAAAAAGCTGAACAGCACATGGAATACACGCCTTCGAATATAAATGTAATAGACGGGTTTCTAAGAATATCGTATATTCCTTACATGTGTGTTCTAATGTGACACTTCATGCTTATAAATGGTACAAAAAGATGCACTACACAAATCACACATATAAGGCATATCTCCTATATGTTTTACTCTTTAAAATCATCATTATGTGACATGTCGGTAATAATGGGCGGTCATGTTTCGCCCTCTTACACGATCAACAGAGTCGTTAACCAGCTGCGTGTTTGTCCCGACCATATTGTCAAGCAATCCAAATAATTTTACATCTCTGCCTACCCTTTTTTCATTGCCCAGCAATCTTGTCAGTTGTCCCCAAGTTGTCTAGTTTATTTCTTTTATTAAGGAGTCCATACAAATGTGATTGTCTACGTCTAATATCTCTAATCGACTCGAATTAGTTTGCTGTTTTCATTTGCCTCTTGTAGGACTTGCTCATTGGTTTTTCTGTTTCTTTTAAAACTAGGTATAGACAAATCAGTAAGTTGACAGGAAGAAAAATAGGAGTAAACGCAATATTTGAAATAAAGAGATAGAATGACCGACTGGCGCGGGCGATCATGCTTCTATACATCTTGTGATCTCCAACAGCATGTACCAATTCATTAGTTAGTTGCGGTTCCAACTTCATGGCAACGGGTCGTCCTCATTATGCTCCGTTCCCGTGAATATCAGACAAAATGCTCCTCACTGCCCAATGTGAAAAGTGGAAAAGACAGGAGTCTCGGCAAGTCAAGAGCCTGCACAGGTACACTGTGCATAATGCTGCCGCCAGAAAGACAACACAAAAGACCTCCATTAAAAATAAAGTTCATCATCGATGGCATCGGCAGTCACCAGAAAGACTTCATTGACCCGGGTTTTATTCCACATGGCTTGGTCTCTTTCCGGAGAGCAACCCACCGAAAGCTCCGCACAAAGCACGACTCCGTAGCTCCAACGACAACTCCCAGGAGTCTCCTGACAAAATGCACTCGTGAACCAAAAGGGTAAACCAGTCAATTCAGCACAAGCCGGCCGCCATCACTCCGAACATGCATCTTCCATCTGATGTTAGCATGTTCCTAGATACTTGAGGTTCTGCATTTGTCCCAAAATAACATCATTTACTTTAATTGTACATTTAGATATGATCTGTTTCTTTGATAACAAGGGGGCTGCGTCTGGAGGTATGGTGTCCGCCTCGAGTGCTGGAGGTCCCGGGTTCATGCCCCGGTGAGGAGCGGGATATTTTCACGTGGACTTCTAGTACAAATTTCCCCTGGTCTCTGGGTAGTGAGATCGGACGCCCATGTGTATTGTTGCGCACGTAAAAAATCCCTTGGCCGTTGGAAATCGAAAAAGAGTAGCCTAACGGCGCTTCCCGGGAAAATGTTGTGTTAAAAATGCCCAACTACCCAAAGTATTTCAGGATCCTCGCCGGTGCTACGGAGTTTGTGCACTGAATTGAGTTTCTCCAGACTCAGGTTTGAGTTAGGGGAAGAACGGAGCACTTATGGGTTGCACCCGTGTGCCGTGATGTTGATCCGTCGACTAAACTAAACTAAACTCTTTGATAACACCATGACTTATGTTTGTCTATTATTTAATCTAAGGCCCATTTTCCCACTTCCTTCAACCACTGTATCTATCATTTCCTGAAGCTCCTTCTGAATTGTTGCCTTTAAGATGGTGTCAACAGCAAAACTAAGTTATGTATACTATGACCACCAATCAGTATCCCTGGCATATTTTCAATAGACCTCATTATATTTTCACTGTACAATGAAAACAAATCAGGAGATATTGCACTTTCTTTGTTAGAGTTGACATCTCAAGTCTTACAATAAATGGCAGAAATATTAACAGACAGAGAGAGAGAGAGAGAGAGAGAGAGAGAGAGAGAGAGAGAGAGAGAGAGAGAGAGAGAGAGAGAGAGAGAGAGAGAGAGAGACTAAGATACCCAGGAAACACCTTCAAAAGAAGCCGACCATTCAGGTATCGGGTGGAATAAGCTGTTATGAGATTAGTTAGTCAGTCAGTCAACAGATAATCCTCATTGCACATCGAACCATTCAGTCCATAAGTGCTCGGATCCCCTCCTCAGCAAATCCCACAGCGTGTAGCGGCTAACGACACCAGTTCTGTGTTGGTTTATCAATCTTCTTTGGCTTCCTGCATAGTGTTCTTGTTTGGCCACCCCTCTTTTAATTTGTTGTTCTCGCAGTCTGGCCATAGTTGTAGATTCATAGTCATCACTTGGTTCACACAAAAGTCTTACTTCTTGTAGAGCATTCAGAATGTCAGCCTGGTCCATGGCGTGTCCGCCCTCCACAGTAGCCTCATCTGCGAGCTTGTCAGCCCGCTCATTTCCTTGTGCTCCCGCATGCCCTGGCATGAAGATGAAACTAATCTTTATCAGCCGAGACCGCTCCAGAGGCAGCAACCATTCTCTTCGGATCGACCCCTCCTCTATCCTCTTGATCATGTTCATTGAGTCGCTAAGGAAACATGCCCTAGTCAATGTCTGTGTCTCGAGCCATGTTATTGCTTTACTTACTGCCATGACTTCCATAGTCAGGCTACTTGTGGTCTCAGTGAAAGCACCAGAGTCCTCCTTCACAATTCTCCCTCCAGCCCGAGCCGTAAAGGCCCATGAGCTTCTCACATGTCGGACGACTGACCCATCTGTGTAGATGACAGCATCGTCTAGCGAATTCTCGAAAATCAACGCTTGTACTTCGGCCTCCACAGCAGCCGGATTTTCTTGTCTGCATTTTCTATCTAGTTGGATGCAAACTGAAAAGGATGTGCAGAAATTTGTTGGCACTTGTACCCACTCCTCGCCAGGTTCTAAGTCCTCAAATGAGCACACCTGTTGAAGAATGTCTTCGGCTTGACCCATCCACGACCGTCCTCTTTTTAACCTGCAGCCCTTCACCTTCATAATTTCACTATGCAGTGGATGTTGTGTGTTTTGCGTTACCTCTGAGGTAGGCGCATGCTCTGCAAACTTGTATTCTCTCTTCAAAGATTTGTTTGAGATTATTATGAGATATAAGAAGGAACTCAGCATGCTGAAATGAGCAGGCTGCACTGATTAATGAAGTGCAACAATTGATCCATGACAATTCACGACCAGGTGATGTAATCATTTACACAGTTGGCTCTGCGCTGAGAGGTGAACAAAGTGCCAGGTTTGTGGCAAGGGTTGGTGAACAATGTTTGGTGCAGGAGAGCCTGGCATATGATACCACGCAATCTAGTCTGAGAATGGAGGTGGAGGCAGTCACAGCAGCATTGCGCTGGCTGGTGGACAAACAGCACATTCATGTTGTGATTGTTACAGACACACAGTATGATGAAAAGAGTGAAGACAGGCATAATTCGACGAGAGTGGCAGGCTTCATTTCAACAATACAAAATAGAAAGCATTTGTTGGATTTTTTCTCCAGAACATTCTGGTGTAGTTAAGAAAAGCGGAGACAGAAACATAGGCTGGGTCTGCACTCTTCTGTGAGGTACTGATGCATGATAAGACAGACATGGTCAGAGCACTTTGATGACGTTCCTGATTCACCTCAACTAAATTTATTCTGACGTCCTTCTTTATGCAATGAAATATTTCTAAAAGGTTGATTCTGAAGACTGCTGTTTGCTACTAATATACGTATATTTGCAGATCTGTGTCGTCAATGTTTAGTTGTTCTAATAGTTTGATTATTTCCTCATGTTTCACATTTCAAATGCTTTTGTGTAGTCTATGAAGCAAATCTACAGACCTGTTTAGTTTTTGCTTCTATAGCTCTTTCTAACAGTGTCCTGAGAATATTGGTATTGGTGTGAGTGGCTGGTTATCATTGAGTGACTTTATAATGTTATGCTTCTGATATTTCACATCCTCCATCTATCTTTCTGGAATCACAAAATGACGCACTAATTATAAGTACTTAACAAAACGCAGTACAGTTTCACATTGTCTATTCTGTCATTGAATTAACAATTACATTCTCACCAAACATATGTGTATACTTCATTTAAATAGTCAATAACTAAAAGTATCTACAAATGGTGGCACTCTACACTTTGGCCTTGCCAACTACAAGCCTGAGCCATCTGTCCACTATCACTCTCAGCTCGAGTGTCCGAGTGTCCGGTTTTTCGTGAGACCCATCTCTCTTGGACTCAGTCCAAAGCGTGCTTCTTGCTTAAGGCGATCCATCACACTGTCAACCGTGATGAGAGTGTGAGCTTTATAAACAGTAATAGAGAGATCAATAGAGACACATACAAACATACAGATGTGCTTTATAGATTACACTAAGGCATTTGATAAAGTGAAACGTGATGAATTGATAAAATTTTTGAAGATATCAACACTGATAGCTGGCTCCCTGGCCGAAGGGTCACCAGTTCTCCGTAATCCCGAATACTCTTGTGGTTGATGTGAGTGCATGAGAATTGTAAGCGGTTCGAGTCGCACCAGTGACTTATGAGAGTATGGAGCCGGTCGCTCAGAAAGCCGTGGCGTGCTGATGAGCGTAATCTAGCCTAGGAATCAACATACAGCTGAAAGATGCTGATGTTGACCGCAATATCCTGACACAGGATGGAAATGCGGGGTTAAAAAAAAAATCAACACTGATGGGAAAGATCTCAGAATAGCAAAGAATATTTACTGGAAACAAGTAGCAGCAGTTAAAGTGTGAAAAAAAGAGGCAGTTATGGATAGATAAAGGTAGGAGTATGACAAGGATGTGTTTTGTAATCAGATTGTTTCTCTCTCTATAGCAAAATAATATTGAGAGAGATCAAAGAGAGGCAACAAATACGAGTTTGAAATTATTACATAAAGAATATATGCTATGCAGTTGACATAATACTAATAGCTAAAAATGCACAACAATAATTTTGAACATTGTAATAGTAGAAAGGGAAAAAGCAGAGGCTTTCCTTGTATAGCATACTTGATCTATTACTGTGCCAGCTAAATAGAATGCATATCACTGTCCCATCTGAACTCGTGAAGGAAACAGTAGGGTTGACAAAACCAAACTGCCAGAGCACTGAGAACAAACAGTCCTTCAATTAAATATGTAGTTTATTGTTGAAGAAGACAGCCTTTCGAACAAACACAAGCAGCCCACACACGCATTATCAAAAAAGGCAGGTGCCAATGTGCTGGCAACTAGCCATACAGCAATTTCTGGGACTGCACTTTACAATACATCCAATGTGGACACAAACAAAAAGCATTTAAGAAAACAATTCACAGATCATATTGTTGCACCAAGCACTAAAATAAGTAGCTGGACGATGAAACTGGGTCCTGCATGTCTAAATATGGGGAAATGCACAAACAAACAGCACTCAAGATAATCAGATCTCCAAGGTCTTAACAGACTGTGTGCCTATTCGCCATGTTGGCCAGGTAACAATGCATAGAACCTGTTTTGATTTATGGCAGTGAATTGTGAAACATGGATGAACAAAGTAGGCAGCGCTTGGAAGTCACAGAGACATGGTTTCTGAGATGCATGTTATGAATGCCTTGAACTGTCAGAGTAAATAACAACAATTGCCTGGAAAAGGCTAATGAAAGTAGAACATTATATACAACTATAAGAAAGAGAAACAGTATTCATTGGTCATGTGATGAGAAGAGAGGCACTGGAAAACATCATGAGACCAAAAGAGAAAGAGGCAGTGTCAGACTGAAAGAAATGATGCTGGATGAAGTAATATAATATCATGGAGGAATAAGCAAGGAGTTAATCTAGAGCAATGGTAAAATAACAGGTGGACTTTTGTTGTAGAATGACGGAAAAGCCTATGGTCTTCCCCTGCTTTCCCCTGAGGGGCGACTATTCAGCTGTTCTAATGAGCACCAACTGGGGCACTTCTGTAGATGGAGGGGTCAAGATGATGCCACAACATTAAAATTGTGGAACGTCCTATAAAACAATCAGGAATATTAACCCTGTCAAAAAGCACCCGTAGAAGTTGGACGCATCAGCCAAAAGGCAAAGATAAAACAAAACATTAAATGGACACAATGCATATATGTCCAAAATATTTAAGGCAAACTGAACAAGATACATACACCAAGGACTGAGATCTGTGGAGAGATGTGAAAGTCTGTCAGTTAATAACGCACATGATGATTATGTGTTCTCTTGTGTTGCTTAAAACTGTGGGATCGTGTTAACACTGCACCACATAAGGTTTATCTGAAGTATGTGTTCTCTTGTGGCAAATGAGATTTGTGGCTTCAGTAAAACATGTGCCACATTTATCACACTTGTAATGTTTGTCTCCTGTATGTGTTGTCACAAACTGTACCACATTGGGATCAGTGAACTCGACACCATGCATCACCTCTAGAAGTTCCATCCCAGGGTCCGTGTGTTATGAACTAAACTGAGTGGTACTCATGCCCATCTCTTGCTTCCCGTGAGTCCCATTCCGGGGTAAAGGTTTTATAAAACCCGTGATGTCTGAGTCTCGGTCTGAACCATACCATTCACTCTATGTCTGCGGTTTGAGAAGTTTCATCTCTTGAAAAACAGGGGAAGATCTACAGCAGGACTTCTTTAGATAGTATAGGCAAGAATCTATTTCATAAATGTATCCAGCCCAACTGATTGACAGTTAGTACATCGAATGAGAGATCTTCTTTTGTTCAGCTGACATTTGTCTATAACAGCAATGTTGTCTGAACGAGAGATGAACTAACAGTTGGTAGTGGTGTCAGCGTCTGGACCCAATAAGCAGTCAATAGGGCCAAACAGAAAATAGTGAGGTCTCACAGACTGAATCAAGTCAAATGGTTCTCCAAGTTTACTTTGAGTTCTATGGCTTGTGGGACGTCGAGTGGCTAGGAAATACCATTGGAATATTACTCCTCAAATACGATTGCGATTGATTGACTCCCTACAGTGGGAGTTTCAGGATATTCCTTGTCATATATTCATGTGGCGGGGCGGGACCCTGCACACATCTGTGCTTTGCTTCACAGTGGGCAGGTTTGTACCATCCTCGTCTTTTGGATGCTCTACTTTAGTCAGAATCTGACATCTGTCATGGAAAGTATATCTTGATCTTGAATCTTTTCGGCAAGAAGATCTTTTCTCAAGGGTATGATGTCTTGTTGGGCAGAGCAGAGATACTGGTCTAATCTTATCAATATGAAAGATCAGAGATTGGGTTGGTAACGAAGTGAGTGAGGAGGTGAGGGAATCGGATTATATCTGAAAAGTTCACCTGTTTTATATTATTGTTACACGATCCCCCTTTTGTGGATGGTTTCACAATAAACTTCCTCAGCCTCAACAACCCAGCGTACATTATCATTACCTATGAAGATATGGTCTATGATAAGAGAAACTTTATGAACCACAGTCTTCTTGTCAGTTGAGCATGATTCTAACATTAAGTGTTGTTACAGGGCATCAGGCGCCCTCCTGAAGGAGATTGATTGCCCCGAGTTTGGACTTGAACCATACTCAGTTGCAGGGAAAGAAGTGACTGGTGTCTGTGATAACCAAGATCGAAGACTGATATCGACATCAATATTCCCAAGGCAACATAAACCAGGTGACTCCATAACCAGAATTGAGTCCAATTATGGCAAACTACCTTGCCACACTTGACCATCATTCTTGTAAGGTTTCTCTCCAGTATGTGTTCTCTTGTGGCGAATGAGATTTGTAGCTTCAGTAAAACATGCACAACATTCATCACACTTGTAAGACTTCTCTCCTGTATGTATTATCTTGTGGCGTTTCAGACTTGAAAATCTAGCAAAAGATGCACTACAATAATCACATATGTAAGGTTTCTCTCCTGTATGTGTTCTCTTGTGAAACTTCAGATGTATAGATAAAATAAAGGATGCACCACATACATCACACATGAAAGGTTTCTCTCCTGTATGTGTTCTCATGTGGTACTTCAACTGGCTACCTCGAGTAAAAGACCCACCACATTCATCACACTTGTAAGGTTTCTCTCCTGTATGTGTTCTCATGTGGCGCTTCAAATGGCTAGCTTGAGTAAAAGATGCACCACATTCATCACACTTATAAGGTTTCTCTCCTGTATGTGTTCTCATGTGGCACTTCAATTGGTTAGCTTCAGTAAAAGATGCACCACATTCATCACACTTAAAAGGTTTCTCTCCTGTATGTATTCTCATGTGGCACTTCAACTGGCTAGATTGAGTAAAAGATGCACCACATTCATCACACTTATAAGGTTTCTCTCCTGTATGCGTTCTCTTGTGGTACTTGAGACTTGTTGCTTCGGTATAAGATGCACTACATTCATCACACTTGTAAGGTTTCTCTCCTGTATGTGTTCTCATGTGGCACTTCAAATGGCTAGCTTCAGTAAAAGATTTACCACATACATCACACTTGAAAGGTTTCTCTCCTGTATGTGTTCTCATATGGCGCTTCAAATGGCTATCTTCAGAAAAAGATTTACCACATTCATCACACCTGACAGATTTTTCTCCTGTATGTATTCTCTTGTGTCGCTTCAAACTGCTAGCTTCAGTAAAAGATTGCCCACATTCATCACATTTATAAGATTTCTCTCCTGTATGGGTTTTTTTGTGTTGCTTAACACTGTAGAATTGCGTAAAACCCACACCACATTCATCACACATGTAAGGTTTCTCTCCTGTATGTATTCTCATGTGGCGCTTTAAATGGCTAGCTTCTGAAAAAGATTTACCACATTCACCACAATTGACAGATTTTTCTCCTGTATGTATTCTCCTGTGGTGCTTCAAATTGCTAGCTTCAGTAAAAGATACACCACATTCATCACATTTATAAGATTTTTCTCCTGTATGGGTTCTCTTGTGTTGTTTAACACTGTAGGATCGTGTAAAACCTGCACCACATACATCACACATGTAAGGCTTCTCTCCAGTATGTGTTTTCTTATGGCGATTGAGAGCTGAAGTGTTAGTAAAAAATGCAACACATTCATCACACTTATGAAGTTTCTCTCCTGTATGTATTCTCTTGTGACATTTTAAACTTTTAGCATGAGTAAATAATGCCCCACAAACATCACACTTGTAAGGTTTCAGTGCTATATGTGTTCCCATGTGTCTGTTTACATAAAAATCTTGATTTAAAAAATGAGGTATATATGGTGCACCATCTTGTATTTGTTGAGGACAACTGACATAACCAACAGTATCATTGATAGGTTTAACAGAGGTCTGTGTATGTTTTACCAGCCTGTCTAGATTTTGTAACTGAAAATTCTCACTAGTCAAAGATAGTTTCACATTGCCTTCAATCACAGGAAACATATTCTCTGACATTTGACAATTGTCTTGGTCTGTTGATGCCTTATAACCATTCTCAGCCAATCTTGATTCTGTTCTGTGTCCTGTCATTCCTGGAATATTGTCACAAAATGTCATGTCTATCATTTTACTGAATCTTTGACTTCTGTCCTCACACAATGTGTCTGGCAAATTTTGCTTAACAACCTTTATATTACCATACATTTCCATTTGTGAATGCTCTTGTATGGAGATGGACTGATAACTTTCAGAAGATTGATGTATTCCTGAAACACACCACAGTAAATACTTTGTTAATTGCATGTGACAGATGTGATAGTATTGAAAAAATGTTACTGCTTATCCCTACGGTAATTTCCTATTTCAGAGTTAATCAGCATTCAGGAATTGCCAGCTACGTGGTGAAGTGGTTATGGACGCAGTTTGTATTCATGCATACCAGCATTTGAAAACACATCTATGGGCGATTTGACAGCAGACCGCCTTATGTTAGTTTTTATGAAATAGTATGGGTCCCGGTCGTTCAGAAATCAACGGCAAACTACTGGGTGTAAACTTGCCCAGGAATCACGAACCAAAAAATGCTGGGGTTGACTGCTATGTTCTGTAAAGGATATGCAATTAACCTAATCTTCAGGAATCCATGTGCAGTCAAAAGGCTTTAAAACACCCTCCTCATCAATTTCTCAACATCTCATGAGCAATAGCCATAACTTAAACAAAGAAAAAGATTTTAGATACTGCATTTGGTGAACAATAAATGATTACTCAAATATAGTGAGGCATTAGCAATTTGTCTGTCCCAGTCGGTTGTATGCAACATAACGAGTGTGTGTTAATTTGAAATTACTGTGGGGACAACAGATGTTCCATACTTGAACAATAATTGTGATTGATTGATTGATTTAGGAATCGACATCACAGCATTCGGGGCATTCCCATAAGTGCTCTGTCCCCATCCTCAGCAGCCAGCGAAGAGTTCCAACACTAATAGTACCAGTAGCAATCTGATTATAAGTCCGTCTCGCCTTTCCTCTGAGCGTTGAGCGTCGGCCAGATCCCTTTCGTCACTCCTCGATTGTCTCATTCTTGCCAGACCATGGTAATCCATTTGCTCCTCCGAGGTGTGCACGTGCTCCCACAAGGCCGCTACCACGTCTGCCTTGTCATGTATCAATACTCCACCAAGTTCTGCAGAGCCAGCCAATCTGTCCGCCTGTTCATTTCCCAGCACACCGGCATGCCCCGGAGAAAAGATCCAGGCTGATGCTTGTCACCCGTGACCTCCGAAGCGAAGCAAGCCACTCCGCACGAAGCCTGCCCGTCCTCACCCTCGTCAGCATGCTTTCTGAGTCAGTTCAATCATGATGTGTGTGTGTGTCGTATTCTCCATCCAGCGGAGAGCCGCAGTGACTGCCTCCACTTCCATTCTTAAGCTGGATGTTGCCAGGCTCTCCTGCCCCAAACATCGACCATTAGCTTTGGCTATGAACCCCCAGCCACTTCTCTCACCTCTTGACATTGAACCATCTGTGTAAATAATTACATCACTCGAGTGAGCATTGTCCTGAATTAGTTGCTGGATTTCCACTTCCGTGGCCCCTGCTGGCCACTCCCGGCTTAATGTGATTATAACTCTGCACAAGTCTGACTGCTCCACTGGCACTCTGACCCACTCCTCTCCACGCCTAATGTTCTCCAAGGGGCACACCTGTCTGATCGTATCCTCCGCCTGGCCATCCATGATTTCCCTCTTATCAGTCATTGACCCTTAACTGTGTCCAGCGCCTCATGCAGTGGGTGGTCTGTGTCTGCAGCTACTCTGAGGTATGCCTTCGCCTGCGTCACCTTGAGCCTACCAGCAACAGTCGGCAGACCAAGGATGTAATGCATACACACTACTGGGGTGTCTGTAGTGCATCCCAGAATGACCCGCATAGCTTCATTCTGTATGCACTCTAACTTCACCAGCTGACTCTCTGAGACAGTGAGCAGACCTAATCCATAATCAATTACTTAGAGGATCAAGTGCTGGTATAGTGTGAAAAGCATTATCTGCTCTATGTCCATTGCAGCCATAGTTTTAAGTGCATTGAGTCCCTTTTGAGATCTTGTCACGACCGTCTCCACATGGTCCTTGAAGGATAGGCTCCTGTCAAATGTGATCCCCAGATACTTCAGTTTGTTCTCTCTGCTGACATTTCTACCATCTATCGCGAGGCTTGGGACATCAGCTCTTACAATCCTGTTGTCCAGAGAGCACCACAAAACAGCCGCCTTTTCCGGGTGGATGACAGCACTCATTTCTGTGCACCAGTCAATCACTTTATCTACTGTCGCCTGTAACTCCTGGGCTGTTTGCTCCCTATCTCTCCCCTGCCTATATGCAAGAATATCATCTGCAAATGTTAGTATTCTTCCAACTCCTGGTGCTTCTAGGTTTGTAATCTTGCTCGTATACACATTAAAGAGCACCGGTGAGACTGCAGATCCCTGTGGCAGTCCCGGGGTTAACGTATGTGGCTCTGAGGTCCATGCACCCAGACGGAGAGCAACCCGACGAGAGTGCAGGACGGCTGCTATCCAGTTCACCAACCAGGGATTGACCCCCTTTTCCATCAGTGCGGTCATCAAAATATCATATCGAACTCTCAATAATTATCGAACTATCAATAATTGTGATTATGTGTTTTAATGGTTTCAGCTAAAGTATTATTAATTTCATATGCTATATAAATCTTCAGTATGCACCTGACGAGATGAAGCAAAATATGCCAGGCAATAAATCATGCAACATACTGTTTGTGGCTTCTGTGTTTACTTATAAACAATATGCAGAAGACGCACAAAAACCAAAAGAGATTGTGACAAGAAAATACTGAAGACTCATGCTCTAAGAAAAAGAGTATTATCTACGCTATCAGAAAGGTACTTAATCAACCAAACAGTGACTACTGTTCTTCATGGGTAGGGACAGATAACTGTTTCTTGCCTCAGGATGGGGTATAGCAAACTGAATAAACACATGCATAGACCTTGTCTGTCTGCTTCATTACACTTGGGATAATCAAACAATCTGCTGATCATGTTATACACAAGTGCCCTTTGTACACTGGGTGAAGAAAGGTCTATTGGCTGACTGTAAGTAATGGACCTTTGTACACTGGGTAAAGAAAGGTCTATTGGCTGACTGTAAGTAAGGGAACATTGTGCGCTGGGTGAAGAAAGGTCTATTGGCTGACTGTAAGTAAGGGACCCTTGTACCTGCCTTCAGACACATTGGGTATATGGTGCTAGACCCACACTTGTATAGACCAGGTGGGTGATGTGATCAGTAACTGGCCAGCCTTGCCTGACTGACTGAACACTAAACTCTGTTGTGTGGAACAGTTGAGCAATTCCAACATATCCGCAATAGCATGATGGTGTAATCATTAAAAATGTGACGAGGAGGAGGAGGGGAGAGGAGGCGGCACATTTTATACATATGTGCTTTAATATGTTATATTTAATTTATTCTAACCTTGACCTGGGTATTCTATATATACTTCAGGTTGTTCAATCTTGACTCTTGCTGGTGTTTTACTGTCCATCTGATCAAAGACTGGACTCTCAGTGAAAATCTCTTTGGCAGAACTGTGAACACAGTCAGTCTGAAAGGTTTGGGTAGGACATATTTAATCAAAGATAAACAAAGTATATACATGCATTTGATATGGTGGTGAATCCTCTAGAAGACTGACTTTTGTCCCCTGTGTATTAATGCTTAGGTCATTGTAGCACTGAAACATCCTTGTGTCCATCAGTGTGAGCTTGGTGTAGGGTTGTCTCCAGACCTGATACCAATGTACAATCTTCATTGGGACTGTCTAGCACAGCTCTCCTGTCCCTCCTCAAGCTCAGATACCAGTGGCATGTGCAAGACTGGTACTGGAGTCTGAATTAAAACATAAAACATGACTAGAAGTTCAATGAGTGGAATAACACACACCGATACAATTGATGCTTTTGACTAAAATCTTTATCAACAGAACAACAGAAACAAAACAAAAACAACATGCAAAGACAATCCAATCAACAGAACTGGGATTTCTTCTTCTGCGTTCAATCGGAATTTTTCGGACGTGATTGCGTTGTGTCTACTGACAGCAGAGCTGCGTTCTTGCACCGTTAAGCCGACACATCCCACTTCTGCGGGCATTTGTTGACCGCGTTAACCTTCCCAGGAACTGGGACTGAAACATGGAAACGTTAGTTCTTAGACAGATCATCCTCATTGCAAATTGGGAACTATTCAATCCATAAGTGCTCGGATACCCTCCTCAGTAAATGCTGCAGCGTGTAGCGGCTCACAACACTAGTTCTGTGTTGGTTGACTAATAAAATGGAAATGTGCAATGAGAAAAGAGTGAAGAAAAAATAACAGAAAAAGAAAAATCAATGCAGAAAAGAGTGAAGAAAAAAAAAATCAATGCACATGTGTGTGTGTGTGTATGTATATATATATATATATATATATATATATATATATATATATATATATATATATATATATATATATATATATATATATATATATATATGACAAAATACACATCCCTTTTCAATATACAGCCTGGTACTTGCCATGACCCAAAGTATAGTCAACTGGAGAGTCAAGGCATAGTGAAATACAGTCACGCTGAAGTACATGACAGTGGTGGATTTTGATCCATGTGGCGCATGCCAAGAATTACCGGAATGGAAATAAGGTCCGTGAAAGTGACTGGACTAGATCAGTCGAGTAGAGTTGTTCTGTGGTGGCTGAGGTTAGACACACCACAGTGTAAAATGGGCAAATGGCCAGTGATTGTGCTGCCCATAATTTTATATATTTTAGGGTATCTGTTTAATGGCAACTGTTTGTACCTGACGAGATGCAGAAAAATATCCCAGGCCATAAATTGTGCAATCTATTGCTTGTGTCTTCATTATTCAAATATATATATGTGTGTTTATATAATTAATAAAATATATACTAAACCAATAGAGAATTAACAGGCTGACATAACAAAAGATGGCAAAACATGACCACCCACGCTTATCGGCATGGCACATGATGGATGGATAACAAGATCTTGTCTCTGCTATGCCATCTCAGTTGTGTTTGAGAAATTCATATGAATATTTACAACAGCAGGATAGGAAACATTAAACTGGGAGAATAAAAAGTATAAACATGAAAACTCAAATGTAGTAATATTTTCTAGTTCACACTGATATCCTAAACATGTCAATATTAAATAACAATAAAACAAAAATTACTCACTTCAGAAATTTCTTCCAGTTTCACATTGTTATATGGCCTTTCTTCAAAAACTGCTTCCAATTTTATATTGTAATGTGGCAACAGACTGTGTGATGCCATGATTCCTGCAGTCAATAAACCGTGATCAATTGTAGTGTTTAAAGTATTCTTTGTTATTATAGCACATAATCTTCTTCTTCTGTCTTTCATCTCCCAGTGGAGGACAGGTCCTCCAGCCAATTAAAGCAAAGCCCTTTCTAGATTTCGTCTTGATGGGTTGGATTTTACAGCCAAAGTTATCAATGAGATGAGGTTGCTAGACTCGAACCAAAGCTTCACAGTTGCCTCTTATGACATGCATGGTAGTTTCCACTCTTACAATTATTTCTTTATCTTATGGGCCTCGGATCATGTGTGCAATATCATACATTAATATTTATAAATAATACAAATCTACACATTTATATATGGGTGTCAGAGTCCTACTTAGTAGCTCTGTCTGGCTCGCTGGACTTTGACAGGCAAATTACAACATCTACAACACATCTACTAAGAACACATGAATGCAATCGGAGCAATCTCCGGAACAATCATTTATTACAATATATATTACAACATAGTCGCCCTTCACGCTCAAACAATCGTTCACCACTAACAGCCACGCGCTAGCTCACAATGGCGATCTTTACACTGTCGCCCGCATGATCATTCACAATCACAACTTCACATCATCTCGCACATATCACAGTTAGTACATTCCTCGAATATCACTACACAACGTTCATCTCCATCTATCCGTCACAAATACTATCGTTCTCTCGTTCTATCGTTCTATCGCTCTCTAGATCTCCACACGTCCGTCTCTAATCGCTGCCTCACACACACTGCCTCTCTCCTGGTTGACCTTCCCACATCACGTGGCTCTGTTCACGGGATTCTTGCCTGACCGTCCGCTAGCCAAGCCGTGGCGTCTCTTACTGCCCTTTACCTCAGTCATGCTTACCCTGACTCTCGCTTACATACCGGCACTTACATTCTTCCTTACACATGTCATATAAGACCATGACAATGGGTTTACAAAGATAACCAACCTACACTTTCAATTCATTTATAATTATAGGTTTGTTTCTAATCTCAGACTAATCTGTGATACTTTGGTTATTAATGATTTCACACGTTGTTGTACTGCAGGCAATACTCTGACAACTAAAACACAATACAGTTTGACTTCATTGGCTCTTGATCAATTCAGGCAAATGTAGCAATGTCAGTTACTGAACTTGGTTAGTTGGGGGGGGGGGGGGGGGGGGGAGAGAGAGAGAGAGAGAGAGAGAGAGAGAGGCATAAACCTTTTTACTGGGACATTTCTAGCGATCATCCAGTCACTTCCGGTTTTTAGCCATGTCTCGTTTGATTTGATATATTTGAAACCAACATGGCACAACGTCGCGGGAAACAACTCTAATTGCAGTAGGGGTCCGTCTGCTAATCTGCAAGTGTTTGTCATTGAGAAACTGTCTTCTCTTGAATTTCTTGAAGTTTATTCAGATAATTTGTCTTATAACTCCTGTATTTTAAACAAACCTTGAATTTTTGTTGCATTTTTTAATTCTCTGTACACTTTTACATATATGTGAAGAGTTTCAACAATCATGGAAAAAATATTTAGCACAAATGCGAAAATGAGATATCGCAGTCATAACACAAAATTCAAAATGGCGGCGCCCAAACAATTGCACTAAATTATAGCGGACCTGTATTTATTTATAACTAGCTGACCCGGCCCGGCTTCGCCCAGGCCCTGGAGGGGATCTATCTATCTATCAGTCTCTCTGTCTGCTTGTTTGTCTGTCTGTCTGACCCGGCCCGGCTTCACCCAGTCCCTGGTGGGGAGCATCTCATTTAATTCATATACGTAGTCATATAACCTCTCCCGTTCCCGACTATCTGTTTGTCTGTCTATCTGTCTGTCCCGGCCCGGCTTCACCCAGTCCCTGGTGGGGAGCATGTCATTTAATTCATATAAGTAGTCAAATAAGCTTCCGTTCCCGACTATCTGTTTGTCTGTCTATCTATCTGACCCGGCGTGGTTTCGCCCAGCTCCTGGCGCACAGTAACTTAAAAGAATGTCCTTCCACACACCATTCATTATTTTTAATGAAAAATCGCTGACATGACAGTTGATAAGTTCTGTAAGCAGAAAAAGATGGGTTACAATGTTATGCATTATGCATAATTTTTATGCAAACTTTGAAAATGCCTTAAAGATTATATCATTATTTATTATAACTCATATGCCTGAAAATAACTATAGACAAAGAGTTTAACAATAGTGCAGGTAAGTCCAACAATATGACTATAAAGTATATAGAAATGTTATTAAAAGTTATGCCCCTTGAAATAACTTTTCTAGAGTGAAGTCCCCCTGCTATATAGAACATATATAATGAAAAATGAAAAAGTAAATGTTATTAAATAAGTAGAAGATTTTACACTATGAAACTATTATAGTCGGTTGCACAGGAATGAAAGGAAGACGTGTAGACAATTTCATCTCAATCGGATGTACCGTTATCGAACCCATCCAATACAAACAAAACCACAAACAAAGTCACATACACTCTGTTTTATATATATTTATAATTAGAACTGGAAATTTAACTACTAAAATTAAACATAATACAAGTTTCATTTGTAGCAGTAATTTATGTGTACTTGTATAATTTTTCAGCATCTGACATGATTGAAAATAAATCTGAAAGCCAGTTTTCAGACCCGTCTGTAAACCTGTAAAGAGTACTTTTTTTTCTTAGCAGTGCACCAGTACATAATTATTTAAATTTAAATAAAATACTGTGAAATAAGTTATGTTTTTTTTTAAAGTTAGTATTTAATTATTAATTGCTCACTTTTAGATATAGAACGGTGTAATTATAGATACGACGACATAAATAGGTGTACCGACAATGAGCTAGAGAAACTAGCAGACATGTACAACAACAGTATAGGGAGTGCTTGCATCAAGGAGGAATGGTTACACAGCTATCTGATTCCCTTGCCGAAGCCTGACAAAGACCACAACAAAATTCAGGGATATCGAATTATAACCATGCAGAATACAATAGGCAAGCTGCTGGAGAAGGTAATTGCCAGGAAAATATCAAGCCAACTAGAGAGGCAAGGTGCTTTCCCACCTACCCTGGGTGGGTACCGTCCAAAAAGAGAAACCTGGACCAATGCAGCAGTCTTTGCCCATGATGTCTATGAAGGTTTCCACTCAGGCACTGAAACCGTTGCTGCAGCGATTGATCTTGAGGACGCATACAACAGAGTACCACTGGATTTTTTAATGTTTCAGCTTCTTGAACTAAACGTAAGTCCATTCCTCCTTAGTTGGATCGCTGCAGCTCTCTTCCAACGGAAAGTAGTTTTTAGATGTGGCAGTTGGACTTCGGAACCAACAACAATATATCCTGGCCTACCACAGGGATCACCATTATCTCCGGTACTGTTCAACGCCTACACAGTGAGAATCACCAGTGAGCAGATCACTGGACCTGGCAGGACATTGTCATATGCCAATGATGTTTTAGTGTATCGTCAGGGTAAGGATAGAGAGGAGGTTGCTGTGGAACTATAAACCGAACTCAATCGCATAAGTACTTGGTGTGATGAAGCTGGGGCAATGGTCAACCCAACAAAGGCAACAGTGACTTGGTTCTCGTTGAATAATCATATTGTCAACAATCCAACACCAACTGTAATGCTGTGTTCAGAGACGGTGGAAAGAACGCAGGCAATGAATTACCTGGGGATACGGTTTGATCGAAGCCTTGCTTATATTGTGCACATAGACCAGGTGATAACAAAGGCCAAGCGGGGTTTGGCAGCGATGCGGGTGATGGCGGCAGCAAACTGTGAGCAGCGCCATCTATGTCTTCTGTACGAGGGGCTGGTCATGTCTGTTTTGGAGTATGCAATGGCAATCCTGACTGTCAGCCATAAGCAGATAGAAAGGATGGAAAGGATACAGAATGAAGCTATGCGCATTATTCTTGGATGTACAAGAGATACAGCATGCAGGGCGATGCACTACCTTCTTGATTTTCCAACCATTGAAGAGAGAATACAAGTTTGCAGGGCACGCGCCTACCTCAGAATTAACACAAACACACAACATCCACTGCATAGTGAAATTAGGAAGGTGAAGGGCAGGAGACACAGACATTCACTAGGGCTTGTTTCCTTAGCGACTCAATGAACATGATCAAGAGGATAGAGGAGGGGTCGATCCGAAGAGAATGGTTGCTGCCTCTGAAGCGGTCTCGGCTGGCAAAGATTAGTTTCATCTTCGTGCCAGGGCATGCGGGAGTACAAGGAAATGAGCGGGCTGACAAGCTCGCAGGTGAGGCTACTGTGGAGGGCGGACGCGCCATGGACCAGGCTGACATTCTGAATGCTCTACGAGAAGTGAGACTTTTGCAAGAACCAAGTGATGACTGTGAATCTACAACTATGGCCAGACTGCGAGAGCAGCAAATTAAAAGAGGGATGGCCAAACAAGAACACTACGCAGGACGCCAAAGAAGATTGATAAACCAACACAGAACTGGCGTCGTTAGCCGCTACACGCTGCGGGATTTGCTGAGGAGGGGATCCGAGCACTTATGGACTGAATGGTTCGATGTGCAACGAGGATGATCTGTCGACTAACTAACTAACTAACTATAGAGCAGAAGAAGAAAATTATTAGTGAATATTTAAATTACTTTTTGTATTATTTAATATTTTAATAATTAATTAACGGCTGCTTCATTTAGGCAGCAGTTACAAACTTATTTACTTACATTAATGCACGATATTTAATCAACGAAAGAAAGCTGTCGCAATGCAGTTAGTACATTAAGACAATATGATACATTTTCATGAAGTGTTCTTTCACTAACGACAAACATTTCACATGACATTTAATTAATATAAATGGACAGCTATTTTTAACTATTAATTAGGTAACAGCACATCTTATCATAAGTCTTAAAAGTCGAGTGCATTTTTCTCGGAGGCACGGAGACTAGTTCTTTGTTCGATGCTTTCGGCAGGCTGCTCTGTGGACAGAGACTGATCCATATGGGGTAAAACCCGATGCAATGAAGTCAATCCTCTCGACATTTTATTGAAAGAGGAATGTGAGCTTTACTTTCCTGTTACCAAAATGCATTAAAAAATATACATCTTACCAGGTGTGTTAGCAATGCAACAGACTTTTAATGAATAATAAACAATTGGCGGCCAGCTTTAATTGTTAATTAGGTCACGACACATTCTATTGAAAAATAAATACGTCAAGTTAGGCCTCACCTCCCCGGATGCAATGATATATGGTACTATGTTGTCCGTTTAAAAATAAACAAGCCTCTGTAATAGAAGGCAGAATTTCTCAGCTCCCAATTTACTGTCCATAAGCTATAAGATACTATCCGCAGTATTACTAAATAGACTAAAACCATATTCAGAAGACATATTAGGTGACTACCAGACGGGTTTTAGACAAAACAGATCAACAATAGATCAGATATTTATCTTACGACAAATAGCCGAGAAAAATTGGGAATATAAAAGAGATCTCCATAACATTTTTGTGGATTTTAAAAAGGCTTATGATAGTGTCCATAGGAATAGTCTATGGCATGCTATGCAGGAATTTGGAATATCAAGGAAGTTAATCAACATGACCAGACTATGCATGGAAGATACTTATAATATAGTAACATATAAAGGCAGGAAATCAGATCCTTTCCAAATAACATCTGGCTTGAAACAAGGTGATGCACTATCGCCGCTACTCTTCAATCTGGCTCTAGAGAAAGTTGTAAGGAGGGTAAAGGAGGAATGTGATATGGGAGGAACATCCAGACTGCTTGGTTATGCAGATGATATAGATATTATAGGGGAAAATGAACAAAAGACATTGGAAATATTGACTCACTTAAAGGAAAAAGCCCAACAGATTATCAACCAAGATAAGACAGAATATATGGTAATTTCAAGAGAAGGAATGGCTAAAAACTCTGGCCACATACAAATAGATAATATGACCATTAAAAGAACGGAAACATACAAATACCTGGGTACAATCTTCAACTGCTCCAACATCATAAGGGAAGAAATGCAAACTAGAATCAATTCTGGAAATAAGATATACTATGCACTACAACATCTACTAAAATCAAAGGCGCTATCTCGTAACACCAAGATCACAATATACAAAACACTGATCAGACCAGTTGTGCTGTATGGCTCTGAAACCTGGAGTACAACGAAAGGAGACGAAGCCTTGTTACAAACCTTTGAGAACAAAGTTTTAAGACACATCTTTGGACCCATTAGGGATACACAAAGTGGAGAGTGGAAAAGAAAAAGTAACAAAGACATTTATGATCTGTTTAAGTCCCTGCTAATCACTGGTATCATGAAGGCTAATAGACTACAATGGCTGGGACATATAGAAAGAATGGAAGACAATAGGGAAACAAAACTTGCTTACACTCAGGAAATAAATGACCGTAGACCCCGAGGTAGACCAAGAAGATGGTGGAGAGATAATATACATACAGACCTACAAGCACTTGGAATCAACGACTGGCAAGAGAAGGTCAACCAGAGAGATGAATGGAGACGGATTGTATCTGCAGCAAAGAACCTCAATGGCTCGGAATGCTGAAGAAGAAGAATAAGAATTTACAGGCCACGAAAAGAACTAACACATTGGTGCAGATTCCTCTGCGCTTCCTGGTTGTAGATCATGACACAAAAATATTAATAACTCTGCTTAAAATTGTCGTAAAATCTTCGTTGAGATACCGTTGGATTCGTCTTGTCAAGCTGTATCCAAATGTGATTTTTTCATAAGTAACAACCCAATTTTTAAATGCCGATTATATATCCTAGCAAATGTCAATATGGCGGTATGGGACGGAATGGCCATGAGGAGACCTCTTGGTCAAATAACATATAAAAATGATATATTTAGTATTTAGTGGCGATCTATTTACACATTTAGAAGAAAAGTTTCTCAGATATTAAAAATTTAGCCTTCTACTGTTGTTATGAGGACAATATAAATTATAATAATCATCAACACTGACAAGCAACATAGTTCCAGACCACAGAAAACACAACCAAGCTTTGCTGTTCATAAATTAGATGTAGAGCAGATGTCAGATGGGACAATTCTTCTTCTGCTGTACTGGACTCAAATTCGCTCGTTTACTCATTCGTCCTGAACCTGAAGAGATGCACCGAAGTATGCCAGGCACGAAATCGTGCAAGGGAGGCACTATTCGCAATGGAATTGCGAATAGAAAAAAATTATATTCACAATCGAATTACGGGAAGTAACAAACATGGCACAGCGTCTGCTCACTAGTCAATTTTAGTTTGGGCCATTAAGAAGTCTAAGAAGGTGGTTAATTTAAATAGGAATGTTCACTGTTGCAAGTTTAATTCTGCCGATTTTCCCGTAATTTTTAATGAATCATTCTTCTTCTTACTTCTGTCCGTTCTTTTGGCATACCGTTTTATTTTTATATTACGTTAGTCCTGTTTAAATATCAAGAATAATTTTTCAGAACAGATATCCCCAATACAAATAACGATCCCTACAAATAATTCTGTCCCCAGGCGAGTACAAGAATTGTTAACTTTCGTTTGTGTACACTTACTGTTACCAGGCATCCATGTTTGTTTACATTACCGTCCTACTATTTATGTCCTGATAATATCGCAGCAGTGATGATTCTCTTAATTTGACACTTTCTATGGCCTCCATTGCATCCTCTCTGAGTGACTTTGTTCTGATCCAAGCTGACAGTAATATGCTTCGCCTCAGAGAGACATGATTAGGCAATTCAAATACCAGGCTTTCGATTGACTGGCCTCATTAATTAATAAATAAACAAGGAAAAGGAAATGCTACGCATATAAAGTGCAGGAAAACCCGGTATATCTGAAGCAGGTGGACAAGAGAGAGGAGAGCGATAGATAACGAAGATAGTGTGAGAGTCAGAGATATGAGAAAGATGTATTGAAAGACATTAAAGAGTGGTAAAGACAAGAAAGGGAGATCGAGACAGAGCGAGCGAGAGAGAGAGAGAGAGAGAGAGAGAGAGAGAGAGAGAGAGAGAGAGAGAGAGAGAGAGAGAGAGAGAGAGAGAGAACTCGTGTTCGGATGGCTAAGCTCCTTTCCCAAGACAACAAAAGTAGAGGACAGATAAGAACAGAAAGACAAGTGTGCAGGTTCTTGCGGAGCAAGATAAACAACACCTTATACACAAAATCCATAGAAAACATATGCCTAAAGCGAAATCATCAGACAAGCATTGGTGTCACCTAACTCCTGAAAATGGAAAGAAAAAAAAACGTCACGAATCAACAAAATATTGTAATGTGGACACACGCATTGGAATAATCACGTGACCTACTTCGATTGCGAATATAATTTTTTCTATTCGCAATGGAATTGCGAATAGTCACTCCGATCGTGCAATCTATTGACAATACACAATAGTATTAATATTTTAAATATTTATTAGTATTGTTGTATTGTAAATACCTGTTGGTTGTAGGCCGTATTTAAATTCAATAAAATGTAAGAAATGATGTAACTCTGATTTTCAAGTTCATTAAGACAGCTATGAAAATTACAATTCGATGCTAGTCAGAATCACAAGTCGCCATTTTCAACAAAGCCGGAAGTTTATACAAAAACTAGACCCGGTCTAGTAGACCGTGGTCTCATTCAACTACCGTCAGTTACAGAAATGGAGATTTACACCAGATATAAAAATTAAAATAATAGGGATAACTTTGTCATCCTAATGCTGCAGTGTGGTAATGACGACTATCTTAAAATATCCAGGATTACCAGCAACAGCGATCAATCCGGAGAGGGGAGACACGGGCAAGCAGTTATCAGTTGGGATATCTTCATTGCACTCCGAAAAGGTCCATAGGTGCTCAGATCCTCCCCCCAGCATATGCATCAGCGTCCGGTGGCTAATAGTGCCAGTTCTGTGTTGGTTGACGAGGCGCTTGGTTTTCCCGATGTACCTCTCGCGTCTGGCTGTGCCGATTCTTACTCCCAAGTCTTTCATCCTGGACAGCGATGTGGAATCATTGACGTCAAAGTCCTCTGTTCTAACCATATCTTTAAGGACGTTAATAACATCGGCACGATCCATGGGCTGGCCATCTACAGGGGGTGCAGAGCCAGCCAGTTTATCAGCTCGTTCATTTCCCTCGACTCCCGCATGTCCCGGGACGAAGATGAAGGTGACTTTACGAACAACAGACTTCCGCAGCGACTCAGTCCACTGTCTACGCACAGATCCAGCTTCGATCTTCTGAATCATGCTCATTGAGTCACTTAGTACACACACGTTGGTATAATGCTGTGATCCCAGCCATATGAAAGCTTGTGTAACTGCCATCACCTCCATCGTCATGCTGTTCGTGGTCATAGAGTGGGCACCACTGGATTCTTGAACGGTTCGGCCCGCTGAACGGGCTGTAAATGCCCACGCTCGCCCATCGCCACAGGGCTTGAAGGTGATATGTGACGTTGGATGAAGAATGACTTGCGCGATGACTTGGATTAAAGTGAGGAAGAGTTGCGCAATTCGTCGACCTCACTCTCTCGCCTGAGTCCATTGTAATGGAGAGCCCTAAAGGACACGATTTACAACACTGCTATGGAAATCCTGGGTCCAGCCCCCCGAAAGCATAAAGACTGGTTTGATGAAAATTCCGAAGACATCAACCAATTGCTGGCCGAGAAACATCTTCTCCTCAAGGCACATTTGAATGACCCAAAGTCAACATAAAAAAAAGATGCTTTCAAGAACATTCAGAGAGTAGTGCAGCAGAAACTTCGGCACATGCGGGACTCCTGGCTGAGCAGCAAAGCTGATGAAATTCAGGGCTTTGCTGACAGACACGATATGAAAAACTTCTACGACTCACTGAAAGCGGTCTATGGTCCTTCATCACCAGGCATAGTTCCCCTCCTCAGTGCAGACGGGGGAACATTGGTCACCGATAAGAAAGAAATCCTCCAACGCTGGGCAGAGCATTTCAGCAAAATCTTAAATACAACTTCCTTCTTCGATGATGAAACCATCAATTGCCTTCCTCAAGTTCCCACCAATGAGACTCTTGATGACCTGCCAACCATAGTGGAAATAAACAAAGCCATCCAGCAACTCTCCAGCGGCAAGGCACCTGGTCCTGACTCCATCCCAGCAGAGATATACAAGGCAGGTGGGCCGGTCCTAACAGAGCAGCTTCACCGAGTCTTCACAAACATATGGATGAACGAGACCATGCCACAGGATTTTAAGGACGCGTCAATAGTCCACCTTTACAAACGTAAAGGAAACCGCCAATCCTGTGACAACCACCGAGGCATCTCCTTGCTTTCAATTGCAGGGAAGATACTCGCCAGAATTCTTTTCAATCGCCTCACAGCCCATCTCGATCAAGGTCTTCTTCCTGAGAGTCAATGTGGCTTCAGAAAAGAACGTGGAACTGTTGACATGATTTTCGCTGCAAGGCAGCTGCAAGAGAAATGTCAGGAACAGAACTGCGAAATGTTCTCCACTTTCATTGACCTTACCAAGGCTTTTGATACAGTCAGCAGAGAAGGACTGTGGAAGATTATGGCAAAATATGGCTGTCCACGAAAGTTTGTCCAAATAGTGCGGCTATTTCATGACGGCATGCAGGCAAGAGTACAGGAAAATGGTGAGCTGTCTGAACCCTTTCCTGTCACCAATGGAGTGAAGCAAGGATGTGTCCTGGCACCAACACTGTTCAGCCTCATGTTTTCAGCCATGTTGATGAATGCCTTCGAGAACGACGACATTGGAATAGACATCAACTACCGTATGGATGGAAAGTTATTCAATCTCAGAAGGCTGAAAGCTAAAACCAGAATTAACAGTGGCACCGTCAGAGAGCTCCTGTTTGCTGATGATTGCGCTCTATACGCCAACTCAGAGGCGGACATGCAACATAATGTTTCAGCTTTCTCACATGCCTGTGCCAACTTTGGGCTCAATATCAACTTGGAGAAGAGAGTAGTTATGTACCAGCCAGCTCCAGGGAATAATCACACTGTGCCGAATATCAAAGTGAATGATCATAGACTAAGTGTTGTGGACAAATTTACCTATCTTGGCAGCACCGTGTCACAAGCTGCCACAATCGATGACGAAGTGAATGCAATAATCTCCAAGGCCAGTGCAGCCTTTGGCAGACTGTACAAGAATGTATGGGACAGAACTGGAATAAGCCTGCAAACAAAGCTAAAAGTCTACAAAGCAGTTGTATTATCCACACTGCTATATGCTTGTGAAACCTGGACTGTTTATCAGCGACACGCTAGGAAATTAAACCACTTCCACACAGTCTGCCAAAGGAAGCTACTGAAGATTAAATGGCAAGACAAGATTCCAGACACTGAAGTCCTAGAAAGAGCATCCATACCCAGTATCCACACTCTACTGATGAAGAATCAGATTCGCTGGGCTGGTCACTTGACTCGCATGCCAGATCACAGGCTCCCTAAACGAATTTTTTACAGCGAACTGCGTTGTGGTAAACGCTCCCAAGGTGGCCAGAGGAAACGTTTTAAAGACACTCTGAAAATTTCACTGAATGCTTTTGGAATTCATCATGACACCTGGGAGGCTGCAGCCAGAGACCGAAATTCGTGGCGTGCATCATTGCGCAAAGGTGCAGTCATATGTGAGGCAACCAGGACTGCAAGAGCTGTGAAGAAAAGGCAGGACAGAAAAACCACTGCAGGAAATCCTCCTCCAGAGACGTCAAGCGTTCTTTGCCCACATTGTCAAAGAACATTTCGAGCCAAAATAGGCCTTATCAGCCATCTTAGAACCCACGGCTCCACACCTTCAACCCCACTGGATGAAATGAATGGTCATCATCATTCTTGATGGACAAACAACAACAACAACAACAACAACAACAACAACAAATGCCCACGCACTTCTCTGCTGCTTTACAACAGATCCATCTGTATAGATGAGCACTTCGGGGCTATCTGAGTGTCTGTCGAGTGTGATAATGCAAGAGAAAGTACACTTAAAAACTTGAGGCACCAGCACCCATTCCTTGCCGGGGTTGATACTGGTAAGACTGCAGACCTGTCTGACGACATCTTCCGCCCGCCCCATCCATGATTTGCCTCTCTTTAGCCTGTCACCCTTTTCTCTGAATATAGTGTCATGCAGAGGATGCTGCTCATCTGCACTTATTTTTAAGTATGCACGAGCTCTCCAGATCTTGATCCTGTGTTCCATTGTCGGAAAGTCAAGAAGGTATCTCATTGCTACACAGCTGGTGTCTCTCGTGCAGCTCAAAATGATGCGCATGGCTTCGTTTTGTACCTTTTTAAGTCTTCCAATCTGTATAGGGCTGACAGTGAGGATGGCCAGGGCATATTTGATGCGTGAAAACACCAGTCCTTGGAACAGAAGTATTAGCAGTCTTTGCTCGATATTGGCAGTCGCCATGACTCTCATTGCTGACAAACCTTTTCGACCTTCGTTATGACATAATCGACATGATCTCTGAAGGACAGGCTACGATCAAGCCTCACGCCAAAATATGTCATTGACTGGATTCTACTCAAAATGCTCTCATCCATTCTTCTTACTGCCTGCAGGTCTGTGTTCACAATATGGTTGTTTAGGGAGAACCATTTAACCGATGCCTTTGCAGGGTTGACAAGGGCGCCGGCATCAGCACACCATGAGGAAATTCGATGTAGTTCGCCATGCATATAATTGGCAACCGCCCGTCTGGGTAAAAGTCTGGGTAAGCAGCGTTGGTGAAGTGGCTTTACAAGTTATTATTTGATTCGGATCAGTGGAACCAGGTAGGTCAGGGAATACGGAAAGAAAAAAAGGAGGATTATCTTATAATATCATTATCATGTGCCCTGTCAGATTACCTGGACTTTGTGGTCTCTCCCCAGATCTGTCTTTCGTGTTCTAGATCAGGGGTCACCAAACTACGGCCCGAGGGCCGGATCCGGCCCGCGACGTAATTTCATCCGGCCCGCCGACGGTACTAGAGCTTGCTTGATATAACGTATGGAACACGAGACGTTGGAATACAATTTAAATATAAATATTATGTTTAGAATAACAGGAGATCTTCATTCGCAAGGAGACCTCCTGGCTGCTATGTGTCTTAAATTTACTATTTTCAATTATAAATTATTTTATCTAGATTTTCTTGTTTATTGTAATATTTGCTTATTTCGCGCCATCCCAAGTCCTTCCCCGGCTCGTGGTAGCGCCGCCTACGCTCTGACGGTACCATGGTTTCCATGGCCACACACACACATACACACACGCACCTTTCCCTCCCCAGATGCGTCCGGCTGTCAACACAGGTTCGTGCTCCAGAAATATTTATTTTTTTTTTTTTTTGACAGTCATCCATTATATATATATGTAACAAGGATTTCTTTTTTTTTTTTGGGGGGGGGGGGGCAGTGATAGGTAAGTGAACTACAAGTGTGAATAAAGGCAATAAAGTAGCAAACATAGCATAAAAATGTCATTGATGCCTCGTGTTATTACGAAAATGTTATTCCCAGCTCAGAAGAATTCCCCGGTCAAGGTGTCAAGCTGGTCTCTATGGCTCTATGCCAGTGTTTTTCAACTTTTCTGCTGGAGCACATACTTATCCATATGTTTACGTTGCTCAAGGAACTCTGCGCGATGATCCAAGTGTTTGTCCTACTTTATGTAAAAAACCAAATGGGTAGAAATGTTGCATTTAATCGATTTCGGTCTGTGTCGGCGGGACCCTGGCTTTGGATCCTCGGTAAGGTTCGAATCCTCGGTAAGGTGTGGGATTATTTTCTGTCGGGGGCTAAAAGAAAATCCTAACCTGCACAGTACGCAGCGACTTCACTATCCAGGCGGCCTTAATTCCTCGGGCTCAAAGATCACCCTGCCATACACCGCAAGGTAATATATTGGCAGCATATAACAGTTTTGACAGACAGTCGGCAGAATTCCTGGTTGCCACTCACATAACTCAGGTTGAAACACTCTGCCCTAGACTGTTTATTTAGGCCGGCCCTATTTATATAGTTTGCAAACCTTATTATGAGATATATTATATTACCAAAGGCATCTATAAACTTTATATGTACCTTTGGTGAGCCGTAGCTTTACCAGTGACCCCTTTGCTTTTCTTGTGTTTCAATAGGATTTTAATTATGGTTCTAATTCAATGTCTTTTTCATTTTCAGATCCCGTGTACTTCACCCTTCATTATGGCGACTAAGAAAAAGAAAGTGGACGCCGGGTGTTCGCATTTTCAATGAAAAATGGGGAGTAAAGTACTTCTTTGTGGAAACAAATGACCAGAAAACCAGTTGCGTAATATGCAGTGAAAGTGTTTCTGTGTTGAAAGAGTACAATCTTCGGCGTCACTACGAAACAAAACATCTATCAACATAGTCAAAGTTTTCTGCAAAGTTACGCTCTGAGAAATATGAGTCCTTGAAACATGGTTTAGAAACTCAAAGATAAATTTTGCTGAAAATGAATCTGTCAATCGTACAAGTTACATGACAGAACGAGGAAAACCGTTTACTGACGGCAACTTCATTAAAGAGTGTATGATGGAAGCAGCAAATGACTTGTGTCCTGAGAAAGCTGATTTGTTTGGAACTAACAGCCTTTCGGCAAGTTCAGTTGTGCGAAGAACAGAAGAACTTGGAGAGAACATAGTGCTATAGATAGGTGAGAAAACTAGGAACTTGATGTGCTATTCTCTTACGCTGGATGAGTCTACTGATTTCTCGAGTACGTCACATCTTCTCGTATTCATTTTTGGTGACAATTTGGAGTTTCAGATAACGGAAAGAGTTGACATCCGTTTGCAGCATGCATGGAACAACAACTTGAAAAGACATTTTCATGGAAGTGCAAACAGTTTTGCAAGACTATAACCTTCAGTGGAATCAGCTTTGAGGTGTTACAGTTGATGGAGGAAATACTTGGCTGGAGTGAGGAAGGGTCTTATGGGGCAGATCAGGACTCAATTGGAAGATTTGCAAATTCCGGGCACTCTGTTCATACACTGCATCATACACTGTCATGAAATCACTGTGGATTAACCAGATGATAAAAATACAGACAGTCTGATTCACGGCATGTTTTCAAGGCCACAATTGTTTTTAACCAATACAGAAAAACAAGTCGGATCAAAGGAATTGCCCAATTCGCGAGATGAAAGGGACCGACGAATGTTTGGTTGTGAAAAAGGGAGATAAAATTTCCTGTGAAGTTAGAGTCGGATTGTCTGCCCCTAAGAGCATTTGTTGTTGACATGAATGACGTCACTAGAAACCCTTGGTTGGGAGAAAATATAAATTCCTTTGCTAGGAGTGTAAAGAATGTGATTGAACCAGACTGACGTGTTAGCTGGCTCTGTTTTAATATCGAAAAGATTCCAGCGTGTTCTGTATCAATTCAAGTTGAGGAACATGTGTCTTTCATGGCAACGTATAGAGTCGATTCATAATAGAGCTGAGTGTTCATAAGGTATTTCCTAAATCGCATTTAGATGTAAATAATATAGGAATAATCTAGTGTTTGATAGAACTAGAGCTTTAACATAGTGTTGTTATGTGGTGGTTAGGTATTCAAGGAGTGTCGGCGCCAGTAGGCACCCGCATTGTTAAAATTAACTAGTGTGAGAAGTCAATTAGCTCAGCTAGTTGGAAATAGTGAAGTGGGATGATATTTAGAGAGATTGAGGATGGTTGGGGGTATGTGGGAAATGTCCAATGGTGGGATCTTCCAGTGAGGTCTGCTGGGGTTCTACACTTTACATTTTGCTCCGTCCTTGCCCTACCCAACCTCAGACCGAGGTGATGAGCGCCTCTGCCCATGACAGAGTTGGTTCACTGTCATGTATCTGAGTGAGGCTGTCAGCCTACACCCATCTAATGGAGGTCAGGGACAGGTACTCTCACCAAGTGTATTGTTCTCTCTTTTACTGGTTCCCTTAGGTTACTCAGTGAAGCTAAAACCTAAATGATTACTAGAATGGAGAATTTAGTGCAGGCAGTTATTCAGCAGCTTTTGCACTGGGCCCATGATGAAAGGGGTTTAAAGGAACAATTGTGAGAGTATTTATCAAACGTCACACGTTAGCAGAATACTAGAGATTGTGTTTTCCGCATCCTTTTGGAGAAGGAACAATCGTGAGATTAATGTTTCTGTCACGAATTTGCAGCCTTTACTTCCCAGAACAATTTTCGGTTCACTTTTGATGGGCCATGTAGAGAATCAACAGACTAACAAAACTGTTTTCTCTATATTCAAGGCTATATAGTCTTGACGTAAGCTTGCAAAGCCTGCAAGTAAACAAACCACCACAGATGGCTTTCTATTTGGGAAGTTAATTTGACACCAGTACCGGTCACCCCCAGAGGTTATCAATCCAGCCAGACTGGAGGGCAGACTCAGGGGACTGAATGGTAATTAAAACCAACCAGGCATGACGCAAGCAAACCTGGTTTACCAACAGAGTTGTAAACTGGCAGCTGACCATGAGAACCTAATTGCTCCTTTGACATGACACCTGATAAGCACAGCTAGGAAACCGCCCAACCGCGATGGCTGACCTCCATCTGGTAGAGACTAGAGGTGCAAGGTGTGATATCACTGATAAGACTCCGGGGGTTAATAATTGTCAGACCCACAGGTGTGATGGCCAGTTTGCAGTGATAATTGCAATTAACGTCAGGGGGATATAAGAAGAATTTATGACTGGAATTCCTGGGAGATAAGTGTCTACTGCTAGGCTAGGTATAAAAACCCATGCTAGACCTGTTCCCTTTAGATTAAGTGTGACTTCAGAACAGGTAGGCACCCAGCTCGTTTTGTAGTCATATGTATGATTCTTATGTTGCTAGATTTCACTAGGAGAATTAATTCTTAGTAACTAGTCAAGTTTTAGATGTATGTACTGATGTTCAGTCTATATCTGATATAGGTTATCGCAAGAAATATCATTGTCGTAGGTTACTTGAGTGGTCTTTCTAAGTTCTGTGTTCAATATCATTGTGTTTCATGTATTACTCTTCTGAGAAGTAGAAACTTGTGAAAGGCAGATCTTGTCTAGATATACTTGAGGTGTCGTAGCAGATGCTTGCCATTTCTTTCTAAACTAGACTAGTCTCTTTTTGATGTGTGCATTTTTTGTACAGAATATAGTCAACTGACTATATTTCCTTAATTCTTACCACAGCAGTGGCTAAGTAGGAACTGCTCTGAGTATTGTTTCTATGTCTCATATTTATGTAAACAATATGGTTACTAACTTTGCATAATGCTATTATGTTAAAGTATTGGAGGTTTGATATATTTGAATTGCCGTATGCATCAGTGTTGTTATACTCTGGACGGCAGACGTGTATATGTTCTGTAGCGTATATGGAAACTATGTTTCCCAGTTGGTTGTAGATAAGGATATTACTTACTTTTTTGCATTATACAATGTAGGTAAGAATAGCCTTATATGCCATTTTGTATTCGTATACCTTAGGTTTATTTGATGTGATTTGTTATATGGTAACTCACTAAGAATAAATTGGTGTTGTGCTATTGTGTTCGCATGGGCACACTGGCCATCGATTGTGTTGGAAACGGAGGTGTAATGGTACAGACATTACCCACAATTGTTATAGGGTATATGGTGCTAAACCTTTTCATCGTATGGTGGAGGGTAATTCACGGAAGTCTGGCACAGATACTGGTCACGGCTTGTAAGCCCGGATGATCAGGCATTATTATAATACCATTACCGACCCTGTGAGCTGCTAAACCAACATTGGACGGAGCGGCTGTACGACACAGAATTTCTGTATTAGCGACATGGACATTGGGCGGCAGAAATGTAATCATTACAGGCGTGTGAGACAATTGAAAAGCCCGTCCCAGACTAAAGACAGTAGGGAGAAGGAGGATGGTGAACGCAGTAGAGCTGGAAGATACACTTGGCCAGACTGGTCATTGTATATGTTTGTGTTATGATATGTTTACTTAGGATTGCACTGATGTAGAACTAGATATAACACATTCTTGACTTTCTTTCAAGCTCTCACAAGGAGCACCTATGTTATAGATCTCAAGAACGAGTGACTGACTAGGTAGTGTCAGGACTGACAGGAATAGTCAGAATACCGGCAAGCTGTTTTTTGTTGCTACTGGAGAGTGGGGATCTGGACCACAGATCCAGATAGTTCAAGTAAAAGTTACGTAATGTTTGTCATCAATATCAATATGTTATATGATTTCATCATCCTCATATTGACAACCATCATATGTCTATTGTTATGATTAGTAAATAAATGTTGTAGTATTGTAACTCATAGTTCTGTCATTACATTTTTTCCAATTGTGCATACGTGTTGTGTGTGTACATTGGTGGGGGTTCACTTAGACACCAAAGAAGGGAGCAGTCAGGGAGAAAAACCTGTACTGGAATAGTTGCTTTACACTTTAATTCAGACTTAAAAATCTATCCTAGCTAACCTTCTCTTTCCCATTCCTTGGCGAATATTCAGCACAGTTCATTTTAATTTTGTAACGAGCCACTTGGAGCTGTACGTTGGATATTCATGGGCCTAATCTATAGTTCAGCCATATAGATTTTGTCCCTAGTCAGTTTCTGACTATTTGGGGTTGCTCGCCAGTGAATAATACTTTCATCTAGCCGGTGGGGCACCCCGACTTCTGACAGTTTCAAACATCACATGTGAACAGAACAATAGAATTGTTGATGTTTTTTTTCACACCACATGAGAAAATTCCAGTAGGTATTATTTTTTCACACGACAGGTGAAAAGACTAATAGGTACTGTTTTTCCACATCACATGGGAAAAGAACAATATAAACTGATTTGGCAGTTATTATAACAGCGGTCTTGTGAACAGTAGAAACTTTAGACAGGAATTACATTTATTTCAAGGAACAGTATTTTCGTGTCCTCACTAGACAAGGATGTTATAAGTCTCAGAACAATAGGGACATGTAATAACGGTGTTTGATCCAGGCAGGATTAGTGTCAGACTGTGATTAGGTATTTGAGTGATCACACAGCGACCGGTGGAAGTCTACATCTAGCAGGAGGGACACATCCCTTGGTGAGGTTATTGTGGACTGAATGAAGATGTGGTGTGATCCTTTCCGGGATGATCGGGCTGGGCTCTTAAGCTGTTTGGTCTGAGTCTGCACACCCTAGAATATTCGACACACATTCTACATATTACACACACACACACTTCTCACACACATACTCTCTACTTTAATAAATTATTTTGTATTTATCTGTTGAAGATTGAGTTGTTGAGTATGTTGTGTTGGGGAAGAGTGAGACCCCCCATGATTTAGGGGTGAGTGAGAGTAAGAAAGAGGTGTCTGCAGACTGACGGAGTTTTGTGGACGGAGTCTGGTGGTTTCTCTAGGACAATAATATTGGGTTAATACAAATGTGGGTGTTTATTCCCCTCACTCCAGGGACGACACTAAAGTAAGAAAGAATAACTTACGACACACAAGCAAGCACTCTGTGGGAAAGACTTAGATATTTCTTGTGTACTGAATCAATGTCATTTCTGCTGTGAACTTCATTCGGGGACATGCACTCAATCACCGTCAGTTCCAGGCTTTTCTTGAAAAAATTGATTCTGAATTATGTGAAATGTTTTATCACATATTAGATCTGTGAGGTGGCTCAGCTGCGGTAAAGTCCTGTTTCGTTTTTACAAGCCCCGAAACGAAATAGATGTTTTCCTTACTGAAAAAGATAGAACTGCTTCACAGCTGTCAAATCCTATATGGCTGTCAAAGTAGTCATATTTGGTCAAAATTACATCCCACATGAATGATCTGAATTTGAAACTTCAGAGAAAGTATAACCTCGTCTATAGCCTTTACAGAATCATCAAAGGATTTTGGAGAAAGTTGTCATTGTTTGAAGCACAACTGGGAGGAGAAAACGTTTCTCATTTTTACTGTTTCAAAGTGTTATTCGCTACAATCACCGAAGATGTCAACCTCGATTTTGCAAAAAAAAAAAAAATTATTATTATTATTCGTGGCTTGAAGAATCATTTTTGGAGAGATTTTCATATGTTGACAGAACTGAGAGTGGCATTCTTCTGTTCCAGAATCCGTTTGATTGTAACCCTGATAATGTCCAGTTGAACCACAGTCGGACCTCAGTGATTTGCAAGCAAATGACTTGTTGAAAGAGAAGCACAGAGAAGGAAAACTTGTTGAATTTTACCGCTGCTAACCTGATGGTGAGTTTCCGAAACTGAAGAAATTTGCCGTTGGTATGGCATCAGTGTTTGGAACAACTTATGTCTGTGAGCAAACATTTTCAAAAATGAAGTATGTAAAGTCAACACATCGAACGAGATTGACTGATGAACATTCTCTTGATTGGTTGCAGCAATTCCAAACCAAACATTGATGATATCTTGAAAGCCAAATATCAGTTTCACAAATATCTCTAACCATTTTTTGCTGCTTAGTTTGTGAGATTCGGATATGTGCACACTAGGTCTGATGTAACTATCTTTTTGCCAACGTCGCCTTCTTTGATAACCTTTTTTAGTAAATAAATATTTTGGTTGTCTTTGTTTTTTTGTGTATTGCAAACCACTCACCCATGTTAACTTAGTTTTTCGTCTTTTTCCTCCAAGCTTTCTTTCTGGCTTGCAAGTATTGTTAAAGTTAGTTGCATACCCTTTACAGGACGTTTGCTGTCAACAAAAGTATTTGTTGCTGTTGTTGATGTCTTTTCAAGTTTACGTTCAGTAGTTTCTGAACGACCGGCAACTATATCAGCGTAAAAAACAGCGTTGCCAAATCGTGCGCAGCTGTGTTTCGAACGTGGGTATACAGGATTACGAACCGCGCCCGTAAGACCTTCGCCACCGAGAGGCGCAAGTATTGTACAGAATGAGTATCCGGCCCGCGCTCGTCATTTTGTCAGTTATCCGGCCCGCCGTGAAAAAAGTTTGGTGACCCCTGTTCTAGATAAAATATGTTGATGGTATTCCTCATGTTCTGTTCAAACAGCATTTCGCTTGGTCTGCCTCTTTTCCCATTTGTTCTTTCCAGTCGCCACGATGTTCTCCAGTGCCTCTCTTCTCATCACATAACCAAATAATTTGTTTGCCTCTTTTTCATAGTGTATATAATGTTGGAGTTGCATTATCCTCTTCCGGGTAATTGCTACCAGTTACTCGGTATTCGCACCATTCGTCTCAGAAATAGCACCTACATTACTTATACACATATTATGAGTTCTTCCTAATTTGTTCATTAGTGTTCCAAAATTTGCTGTTCTACTACTATGCGATGCGCTTTTCTTGCGGGGGGGGGGGGGGGCAGAATCGAACAATGTTAGCAAGAATGGGATCTGTCTGTACGGGGAGACGCCGCGAGCCTTGCAACCATGTGCCTTGTCTCAGCGGGATGTCCTGCCGACATGGTGATTGTCGTCGGCATCTCCGTCTGTCCTGACGCTGTCAGTCAGTCAGTCAGAGATCCATCCATCCATCCATCCATCATGTGCCATGCCGATAAGCGTGGGCGGTCATGTACTGCCATCTCACTTGATCACCAGAGTCGTGGATCAGCTCTGTGTTCCTGTCTCGACCATGCCATGTGGCCAAGCCATCCAGGTATTTACTTCTCGGTCTTCCCCTTGGTCTCTTCCCTTCGATCTTGCCAGTTGTCACCAAGTTCTCCAATTCATTTCTTCTCATAACATGCCCAAAAATTTTGACTGTCTACGTCTAATGTCTCTAATCAGTTTACGATCTTCATTTGTTTCTTGAAGGACTTGTTCATTGGTTTTTCTGTCTGTCCATGGTATTCTTTGCATTTTCCTCAGAAACCACATTTCCACAGCCATCAGCTGTTTTCAGCTTGACTGCTTATTGTCCACGCTTCACATCCATACAAAAGTATAGGTTCTATGTAGCACCTCAACACTCTTTTTCTCGTTTCAATTGATATCTTTTTATTGGTCAGTATGTTTTTCATCTTGCAAAAGGCTACCTTCGCAATGGCAATTCTTGTTCTAATCTCTTCAAGGCATCTCCCATCAGATGTTATGACTGTGCCGAGATAACTAGTATCGATTCACTTGTTTAAGACTATGCCCATCTACTCGTATATCACATTGTGGTATTTCCTTCTTCCCAGTGACGACCATAATCTGTGTCTTCTTAATATTCAGTTCTAACCCTAGTTGTTCACTGTGTGCAACAACCGCATCTACTAAATTTTGCAGGTCCTGTTCATTGTCTGCAATCAAGACTGTATCATCTGCATATCTAATGTTATTGATGTATCGTCCCCCAATGTTGATTCCTTCCATATCTTCTATATTTCTGAATATATTTTCACTGTACAGGGAAAAAAGATCTGGAGACATTACACATCCCTGTCTCACACCTCTTTTAATAGGCTGATATTGACCTACATCGTTATCAATTCTGATGGCAGCTTGTTGTTTCCAATATATGTTTTTTACAAGTCTAAGGTCTTTTCCATCAATTTGTAGATCTTCAAGCATTCTTATCATGTCGACATGTCTCACTTTATCGAAAGCCTTTGTGTAGTCAATAAAGCAAAGATATAGATCTTTGTTTACTTCTATAGAACGCTCAATTACTGTTCTCAGTATATACACAGCATTTACTGTGCCCTTGCCTTCTACAAACCCACATTGCTCTTCTCCTATTTCGGGTTGTATTTTCTTCCTAACTCTTTGCATGATAATTCTCAGCAGAATCTTCGTGATGTGGCTCATTATACTAATTGTTCTATGTTGATCGCATTCCATGGCTCCTGATTTCTTCGGGATTGCAATAAATATAGAATTACATAATTCAGGAGGTATATCTCCAGTATCGTATATTGCGTTCAGCAGTCTGGTGACTTGGTCTATTCCATATTCTTCTAAGGCATTGATCATTTCTACTGTGATGTTATCTGTACCCGGGGTCTTGCCAGTTTTCATATGGTTAAGAGCATTCTGAACTTCTATCTTCAAAATTGATAGTCCTTCATTATTATTCCGATGATCATATTGTTCTTCTCTTGTATCATCATAAAGGCCTTTCACATAATCTTACCACGCATGTAAAATCTGATCTTTTTCTATTATGATTTTGCCATCTTTGGTTTTTAGGCAACCCGTTGATGTGTGTGTGTTCTCTTGTTAGTGATGTCATTAATTCTTTTGTGCATTAACTTGGTATTCCGGGTGTTGTGTTGGTGTTCAATTTCCTTGCAATTTTCCTCAAGCCATGTTTCTTTTGCCTCTTTGCATAGCATCCTAATTTTCCTGTGAATCTCTACATATTTTTCGTTGTTATTTTTGTTATTTCTTCTTACTTCCATGAGTTTTAAGATGTATTCCGTCGTCCATTTCTTACGTCCAATTAATTATCTTTATTTTTGGGATGGTTGTTTCCGCAGCTTGGTTGACTGATTTGTTTTAGTTGTCCTTTGGGAATATAATAATAATTATTGTTTCTATTCTAAGGTGGCATGTAGTCTACCCACGCACACGCGCGGGCGCGCGCGCACACACAGTGAGATCTATCGAACCCCTCTTCATCATCATCATGTGCTATGCCGGTAAGCAAGAGCGATCACAAGAGTCGTGGATCAGTTCTGTGTTCTTGTCTCGACCATATGACGTGGTCAAGCCATCCAGGTGTTCACTTCTCTGCCGTCCCCTTGTTCTTTTCACCAGAATCTTGCCAGTTGTCACCAAATTCTCCAATTTATTTCGTCTCATAACGTGACCAAATATTTTTGACTGTTTACGTCTAATTTTTCTAATCAGTTTTCATTTGTTCCTTGCAGGACTTGGTCATTGGTTTATCTGTCTGTCCATAAACAGGCTGATAGGCTAGCATGGAATGCACCTCGTGGTGGTATCTTGCCTATGAAGGGGAGGTAGTCGTGCGCTTGTGGGACCAGGTGGAGAAGGCGGAGGAACAGACTAAGAACCCATATGTGGAAAGAATGAGATTGCGGGGGATCGGCAGGGGTTCTGGAAGAATCTCAAAACTGAGAGGGAAGACCAGGAGAACTTTTAATCAGATAGCGGTGGGAACGATTAGTAGTATGATTCTTCGCTGGCTGTTGAACGAGGGGACTGAGCACGTATGGGAATGTCCTGAGTGCAGTGATGTCGGTTCTTAACTCAACTCAACTCAACTCAACTGTCTGTCCATAGTATTCTTTGCATTTTCCTCAAAATCATCATGTCCCATGGCCATTAGATGCTTTTCAGCTTGTCTGCTCATTGTCCGTGCTTCACATCCATACAAAAAGAACAGATTCTCAGTTGCAACACAACACTATTTTTCTCGTTGCTATGAATGACAACAACAGAGGTATATCACTCCTGAGGACATATAGAGAACATGTATGCAAAACTATTGGAACAAAGAGCTAAGACCCATAGTTGAAAAACAGTTAAGCAAAGTACAATTCGGTTTTCGGAAAAGTAAAAGTTGCACTGATGCACTATTTACACTTAGACAAATATGTGAAAAAAAACTATCGAATATAGTGACCAGCAGAATATTGTGTTTGTAGATCAGGAAAAGGCTTTCGATAGAGTAGACAGATACAAAATATGGGCAATCCTTGAAGACTATGGGATACAAGGGCAACTGCTAGAAAATATCATAGCCATGTACCACTCGAGCCGAAGTGCAGTAAGAACACAAGAAGGTATATCAGATATGTTCACAGTCAATACAGGAGTGAAACAGGGATGTGTGCTCTCTCCACTGCTATTTAACATCTACATGGACAGAATATCCAAAGAAGCAAGTCTTGACAGAACAGATTCGGAAAATTTAGAACTCTTTACTCCAGATGAAACAACTGATCAACAGGAAATAAGATGAACTTTTATTTGCAGGCGATCAGTGCCTTTTTTATTGCGACAAGGGCAGACTGCAAAATCATATTAATAATCTGAGTTCAATATGCAGGGGATACTATATGGGTATAAATACAGCCCAAACCGAAGTAATGCGAGTTAGCAGATCGCTGGCCCACTAAGTATACAGATAAATGAAATAAGTTAAAGAATTCAAATATCTTGGAAGTATGGTCACAGAAGATGGCAGATTGGACAGAGAAATCGAAATCAGATGTCGAGAAGCTAGTGCACTTACACATCAACTATCACTCTTACTGAAACATCCAAATATACCCATGTCCGCAAAACGACAGATAATAAACAGCATATTCACACCAACCCTATGCTATCAATCTCAAACATAGACTTTATCCAAATTACACCTTCGCAAAATCAACACATGCGAAATGAGATGCCTGAGGAGAGCTGCCAACTTAACAATCCGAGACCGAGTAAGAAATACTATTATTAGAAAGATTGTGGGATCAACACCTTGTGCCACATTTATTGAAAGACAGAAGATCAAGTGGTTTGGCCATGTCGTTAGAATGCAACACCAGCAACTACCATCACTGACCTTACATCAAAGATCATCTGCGACGAAACCACGAGGACGTCCAAGAAGAAAATGGATTGACATCAAAGGCATTGTAAAACCACAACGGAATGACACTATCCAGTGCAACCCACCGGGGGCTGGAACGCAAATTATTCCTCCCCACGATGCTTGATGGCAGAAGTGGAAGATGATGATGATGATGATGATGAATGACAACTTTTTATTTGTCAGTATTTTTTCCATCTTGCAAATCAAAAGGCTATTATTGTTGTTCCCATTCACTGTGTGTGTACTATAAAATAAATCAATAACCAAACCCCCCAACACCGGACTCGAAATCAGTTACAGACGATCTGGAAGCAGACCCCCCTTGGTTGATTTTCAACAATAGTATGACCATTGGTCGTACAGAAAGCAATGTCAAACTACTGAACGTAAAATGCCCTAGTAAATTACAAACAGCCAACCGATGTTGGGTCTGATTGTGACGTAATGGAAAGGAAAAGCAACTAACTTTATTTCTGTTTCTTTTGGTCGCTGTTGTGAGGCCACTATTTACTTTTTAGTATCTGCATTAACTTCCGATTGTACCAAAGAAAGAAAATATTAATAAGTCCTTGTCACTGGAAGTAGAAAATAATTTCTTGAATGTTACATAGAACCAGTTCAAACATATGGATGCAAATCCTGGACAATTAGTAGGCCTACACGAGCGATCAAATCCACGGAGGCTTTGGAGATGCGGATTTGGAGGTAGAAGAATGCTGCGAATTGCATTGAGGCCAACATGAGTAGTCTGGACATTTTGGGGGAGACTAAGTCGCAAAGACAACTTATCACAAACATTAGAAAGAGGCAGTCTTCATTATTTGGCAACATTATGAGAAGACAGCCAATCCTCCCTGGTCAAGGGGATAGTGACTTTCTCCGTAATCCCGTATATTCTCGTGAGTAACGTGACGACGGTAAGAATCGGTAGCGGTTCTCTCCGCGTCGGTAACTTATGGGGTATGTGAGCTGGTCGCTAAGAAATCAATGACAAACTACTGAACGTAATCTTTCCAAGAAATCAACAATCAGCTGAAAGATGCTGATGTTGACAGCAATGTCCTGTAAAGGATATGCAAACATTTATATTATTTTATGAGAAGATGAGATGAGATGAGTTAAGGGCCCTCTTCCGACAGACGGGTATAAATAGTTCTGCAGTGAATAACATTCCTATACGTGCTCCGTCACCTCTTTCAACAGCCAGCGAAAAGTCATACTACTAATCGTTCTCACCGCTATCTGATTAAAAGTTCTCCTGGTCTTCCCTCTCAGTTTTGAGATTCTTCCAGGAGACAAACGCTGGAAAATGTTGTCACAACCGGAGATTTTTGTGGAAAGAGAAATAGAGAAAAACAGTAAGAGAAACTTCTTGACAGTCTTCATAACATGAAGGGAGTCAGCAGTTGAACTGATGATACAATCCGTTGGAGATCGCAAGATGTGGAGAAGCATGATCGCCCACACAAGGCGGCAAGGCACTTGATAGTGGATGATTAACTTCCGGCACTGCTGGAATCATGGCGGATTGTTTATGTTGAATATCTGCCGATTTCAGCAATCTTTCACACCTTAATTGTGTTGAATTTCAGAGTCAAATCATGTCTCATATTTTATTGAAAGGTGACTGCAAGTAGTACTAATACTAACATGTACATATCAATTGTGTTACAGTGTCTGCACTCTTCCGTAGGACGGTCCCAAATTATTTAGCGTGAAAGCAGTGAAAGGCACTGAAAGGCATCCCTTACAGGGCCTCATTAGCTGATATAATAAAAAAATACGAACTAGGAACTAAAATATAGAACTGAGAAAATAGAAATACGGCACTGTTCCGAATGACGGTCCCAAATAGTTCCGCAGTGAATAATAAATATTAGGTGTAAAACAGGGCCTCATTGGGTGATGCTAAATTTCGAAACGAAACACAGCAGAATGTTGGTTAATATATCACCTTTACAAATAATCTTGAAGAAATAAAAAACAACCAGTAACGCATTTTCGCAGAGTTGGTTCATCATCATCATTATCATAATCATCATCACCATCATCATCATCACCATCATCATCATCATTATCATAATCATCATCACCATCATCATCATCAGGTGCAATGCCGATGAGCGTGGAAGGTCATACGCCCAGACGGAGAGCAACCTGACGAGAATGCAGGATGGCTGCTATCCAATTCACTAACCAGGGATTGACCCCCTTCTCCATAAGTGTGGTCATCAAAATATATCGAACTCTATTGTACGCATCCTCGAGATCAAGCGCTGTCGCCATCGTTTCCCGTCTACTCTGGAACCCCTCATAAACGTCAAGGCAAAGGTGGCCGCATTCGACCAGGTATCTTTTCCTGGCCTGTAGCTCCCCGGGCCTCTTGGAAGAAGCTTCCCCCTTTCCAAAAAATCCTGCAGCTTAACAGCGACTATCTTCTCTAAAACCTTCCCAAATGTATTTTGAAGGGTGATGATCCTAAAGCCGCCAAGCTTTGAATGATCCTTGTATGGTTTTGGGAGAGGGATGAGATAGCTATGCAAACAATCCTGCGGTACTGGTGTTGTCCTAATGCTCTGGTTAAAGCAGCCGGCCATCTCCTTCAGGTCCACATCGCTCAAAGCCTTCATGTGGCCATACCTGACACACAACCCAGATACACATACATGCCTCCACCCATCCACCACATCCTCACACCTACACATCTCCCCACCTACACACATCTCCCCACCCACTTCACAAATCCTCCCCCGTCCCATTACCCACCCACATATTCTCCACCCACACACCTCCAACCACCCAGCCAAACACACATCCCTCAACCACACATCCAACACACACACACACACACACACACACACACACACACACACACACACACACATCTCCCCGCCAATTCACATATCCGGCACACAAATTCCTCACCCACCCACATAATCTCCCATCTCCATTAGCTATAAGTGTGTTGTTTAAACTATTTGTAAATTCAATTATTATACTTTATTGTTGTTATTACACACATTTTTCTATACTTTTCTTTGCTTGCTTTTGCTGTTCATGTAATTAAAAGTAACGTGTTATTTGATAGTGATAATAAAGGATTTGAAAATCAGACATTAAAAAATGTAAATATTGAGCACAACCCACTACTGGCAAAGCCGATCGCATTCTGGTATGAACCTAAGGCCTATCCACGTCAATATGGACCGCGTGGTTACACACCCGCTTCACACGCGTGATCCGGGACTGTTTCCGGATCCGGTCAGGGATATGCACTACTGACGAGCTCAAATTAGGGCGAAACTCGAGTATAGTGCTTCCATATTGACGTGGATAGGCCTTAGGTTCATACCAGAATGCGATTGGCGTTGCCAGTAGTGGGTTGTGCTCAATATTTAAATTTCAAATCCCGAAACAACCACATAATCAATGTTAAAAAAATGTGTTTTTTCTTTTCTTGCTTCACATATATTTGTTTGCACTTCTCTCTGCACATACATTCTTTCTACCAATCCATGTAGATTATTTCTCATCAACAAGATGTGTCGTGACGTGAGAGAGAGAGAGAGAGAGAGAGAGAGAGAGAGAGAGAGAGAGAGAGAGAGAGAGAGAGAGAGACTAGAGAGGGAGGGGGTGGCGCTTATCGTCGAACGGTCGTACAAATTTGCTCTTTTGCCCCCCCCCCCCCCCCCCCCCCCCCCCCCATACCACGACTCTGGCTTTACGCTGCGGTTGCATTCTGGAAACGCCTGCCTCGCTAACTTGCGTCGGCTGGGAAGATCCCGATTGGGGGGTGCAGCTCACTCAGCCATCCGAGACAACGAACGCCTGGCGCGGGAAAATGAATGGACGATAGAATTTTTATTTATTTATTTATTTTTTTGCAAATTACAGGACGTTACGGTCAACATCAGAATTTTTCAACCGCTGTCGATGTACTAGGCAAGATTACGCTCAGTAGTTTGCCATTGTTTTCTGAGCGGCCAGCTCACATATCCCGCAAGTTACCAACGCGGCGAGAACCGCAACCGATTCTCGCGCAGGTTACGTTACTCACGAGAATATACGGGATTACGGAGAAAGACGTTAACTCCTAGGCCAGGGAGACCAGCGATAGACATGTTATTATCTGAGTAATGAATGATAGACACTTTATTGTCCGACGAATGAATGAATGAATGAATGAATGAATGAATGATAGACACTTTTCTGATGAATGAATTTATGATGGATACTTTATTATCCGATGAATGAATGATAGACACGTTATTATTTGAATAAGGAATTATAGACACTTTACTATCTGATGGTTGAATGATAAAAACTTTATTATCTGAATAATGAATGATAAATACATTATTATCTGATGAAAGAATGATAGACACTTTATTATCTGATGAATGCGTTAGTTAACGATAGACTTGCTATTATCTGAATAATGAATGGTAGACACTTTATTATCTGATGAATGAATGAGTGATAAACACGTTTTTATTCGATGAATGAATTAAAGACACTTTATTATCCGATGAATGAATGACAGACACTTTATTATATGATGAATGAATGACAGACACTTTATTATATGCTGAATGAATGACAGACACTTTATTACATGATAAATGAATGGTAGACACTTTCTTATGCGATGAATGAACGATAGACACTTTACTATCCGATGAACAAATGATAGACACTTTATTATTTGATGAATGAATCTCATCCATCTCATCATGTTCCTCTTGTACCTTGCGGTGTCGAGGTGAAGTATAAACTTCGTGAGAGTGCCCGATTATGGGCTTCATATATCGATATTCCCATGGACTCTGCTATTCCCTCCGCCCAACGTTTACGTGGTCGGCCTCTTCCTCTGATTCCATCTGGTCTGTACATCATTGCTTGTTGTGGGATGCTGTTCACTGGTAACCTACTTGCAAGGCCAAACCATTTGACTTGCTGCTTTCTAATAAAATCTAGTGCTGCTTTAACCCCCATCTTTAGTCCTGATTTCTTCATTTCTGATCTTATCTCTTCTTGATACGTTGAGTATTCTTCTCAGGAACCTCATTTCTGTTGTGATTTTTCTTTTCTCTTTTTCTGTCACTTGTCCAGGTTTGGCATTGGTAGCATAGAGTTGGCAGGAAGATTGTGTTGTAAAGTGCTTTCTTAGTAGTTATTGATACATGTTTGTTCTTTAGTATTGGTGCCATTTGTCCAATGAGTTGATTTGCCTTATTGCACCTATTTTCGATCTCGTCTTCTGATCTGCCATTTGATGATATTATACTTCCCTAGGTACTTGAAACTCTTTACTTGTTTCAAGGGATGTTCGTTTAGGTGAATTGTTGTTGTTTGTTCTTCTTTAGTTATAGTCATTACCTCTGTTTTGCTTGTGCTAATTTTCATGTTATGTTCCCTACACATTTCGTTTAGACTATTCATGTGGTCTTGTAATTCAGCTTCTGATTTTGCTATTAGTGCTTGGTCATCCGCAAACAGGAGTTCTCTAATGGTTAGATTTGCAGATGGTTCTTCTTCTGTGTTCTCGTCATGCGGTGTCTTGAGAGACACTTATTATCTGATGAATGTATGAATGAATGGATGATAGACACGTTATTATCTGATGAATAAATGATATACACTTTATTATCCGATGAATGAGTGATAGATGTTTTATCATCTGATGAACGAATGATAAACAATTTATTATTTTATGAATGAATCAAAGACACTTTATAATCCGATGAAAGAATGATAGACACTTTATTATCTGAATAATGAATGAATGAATGAATGAATGAATGAATGATAGACACGTTACTATCTGAATGTTGTTGGATAGACATTTTATTATCTGATAAATGAATGGATGAATGATATACACTTTATTATATATGATGGGATTGCCCCTGTCGTCGCTTAAAAGTCGTTTAAAAGTCGACTTCATTGCACCGGATTTTTATACCACATGGCTGAGTCTCACGCAGCGCGGAAAGCGTCGCACAAAGTACGAACTCCGTAGCTCCAGCGACGACCCTCAGAAGTCTCCGAAAAAATGCACTCATGAACCGAAGGTTGCGGTTGACGGAATCGAACCCACAACTTTTGGAGCCCGAGGCAGATGGGTTGATCACTTCGCCACGGAGACTCCCCTGTGTTGTCATCTACAGCACAATCTTCACAGAATAGGTGGAGGAATCCAGAAAAGAAACCTCAACCGTCGAAGTTGAAAAATGTTGACCAAAATGGAACAAGGGTTGAGAGCGAACATCTACCCACTTCAATGGATGCTGTGCAAACGTTGAAAGAAGAAGAAGAAGAAGAAGAAGAAGAAGAAGAAGAAGAAGACCTTAGCTTTAGCTACACTCAAAAAGCGACAACGTGACTTTAAATTACAGAATCCGCATACGTAATTGTCGTATTTGAGAATCGCCATCACTAAGTCGACAAACCTTTGTGGGCCAATAGTTTATTAGTGTTTTTGTTACTCTTGCTAGCAAGGCTGTGGCGAATTCGCAATCCTACATACCACGTTTAATGCACAGCTGCAGCCGATTTTGTAGCAGACCACATTGCACTGGTTTCCATACACTCATATAAGCGTAGGCTGTTTAGTAAGCAATGTCAAACTAATGAACGCAAAATTGTTTAGCAAATTGCAACAGCCAAAAAGTGCTGAGGTTGTGGAGACGTCATGTAACGGACGTGCAATTAACAAATTATTTCAAAAGCAGTCGACGTGACCGAAAGGACGAGGGCGTTCTAACTTCGAGCTCTTAAACTTTCGGCACGCTGATGGCAAGTTACGACTATCTTAGGACATCCTCGTCCGGTAGGGACAGTCATTAGCAACAGGCGACACCAGACCGACATCCAGCTACTGATGGCGATGCTGGATAGATTGAGGCGGTGGCTTGGAGGAATATCATCAGCAGAGTTGATCCAGAAAATCAATTACCGAGATATGTGGAGAGTCATGAACGCCTACGCCAGCTGGCATACTACGCAGCTACGTTGATTCTCGCTCAGAAAGCAATAGCTAACTACTGAACGTAAAAGAACATTCTGCTGTGTTTCGTATTTACCGGTACCCAATGAGGCCCTGTAAGGGAGACTGTTTACACCTAAGAGTTATCATTCACTGCGGAACTATTTGGGACCGTCAATCGGAACAGTGCCTAGAAATACATACGAATAATATTTCACAATTATGTGTCGAAATTGTGGCACAAAAGTTGTAAATAGTCTGAAAACATGTTCTTATTCTCTGAATGAGTATTGAATGTGTCGTTGATGACTTCCGGTTGAGTGTGTTGGTGGACTGCTAGACCAATCGATGGATGAAATAAAAGTTTATGGGTCCGGAGGGCCCTCACTGTCGTTAGAACTACAAGATATGGAAATACACTCTGACGACAGTGAGGGTCCTCCGGGCCCAGAAACTTTTATTGTATCCATCGATCGGTCTAACAGAGACGATACACTCAAACGTAAGTGATTGACAACACATTGCCCTGAAAATGACCTAATGAGGCCCTATAAGGGATGCATTGTACACTAAATAATTTGGGACCGTCGTTCGGAAGAGTGCCCAATTGTTTAAATTTAATGTTTTTTTTTAAATGTTGCAGTATCCCTTGCAGGAAGTTGCAGTCAAAACCAGCATTTTTCAGCTGCTGTTGATGTACTAGGCAACATTACGCTCAGTAGTTTGGACTAATGTTTACCATGGTAATTTTGAATTGACTAACATGTCTTTCTGTTTGCACAAAATTGGCCTATGTAGATGAATTATTATGGCTTCTGCAAACTAGTTATTTTACTCTATGTTGTGTGATTTCTGCAGTATGTACCTGACGAGATGCAGCGAAATAAGCCAGAAAAGAGTTAAGTTAGTTGCATATCCTATTCAGGAGGTAACAGTCAACCTAGCATTTTTCTTTTGTTAGTTAGGTAGTTAGTTAGTTAGTTAGTTAGTCGACAGATCATCCTCATTGCTCATCGAACCATTCAGTCCATAAGTGCTCGGATCCCCTCCTCAGCAAATCCCGCAGCGTGTAGCGGCTAACGACACCAGTTCTGTGTTGGTTTATCAATCTTCTTTGGCTTGTTGCGTAGTGTTCTTGTTTGGCCACACCTCTTTTAATTTGCTGTTCTCGCAGTCTGACCATGGTTGTAGATTTGCAGTCATCACTTTGTTCTCTCAAAAGTCTTACTTCTCGTAAGGGGGCTGAGTGGTCTCGAGGTATGGTGTCCGCCTCGAGTGCTGGAGGTCCTGGGTTCAGGCCCCGGTGAGGACCGGGATTTATTTAAAAAATCCACGTGGACTTCCAGTAATAAAATTTCCCCTGGTCTCTGGGTAGTGAGATCGGACGCCCGTGTGTATTGTTGCGCACATAAAAAATCCCTTGGCAGTTGGAAATAGAAAAAGAGTAGCCTAACGGCGCTGCCCGGGCAAAATTTCGAGTTAAAAATCTACTCAAAGTATTTCAGGATCCTCGCCGATGCAACGGAGTTCGTGCATTGAGCTGAGTTTCTCCAGACTCAGGTTTGAGTTGGGAGGAAAACGGAGCACTTATGGGTTAAACTGTGTGCTGTGATGTTGATCTAACGACTAAAACTAAAACTAAAAAACTAAAACTTCTCGTAGAGCATTCAGAATGCCAGCCTGGTCCATGGCGCGTCCGCCCTCCACATTAGCCATGCATGCGAGCTTGTCAGCCCGCTCATTTCCTTGTACTCCTGCATGCCCTGACATGAAGATGAAACTAATCTTTGTCAGCTGAGACTGCTCCAGAGACAACAACCACTCTCTTCGGATCCACCCCATCTCTATCCTCTTGAGCATGCTCATTGAGTCGCCCTAACTAATGTCTGTGTCTTGAGCCATGTTATTGCTTTACTTACTGCCATGACTTCCATAGTCAGGCTACTTGTGGTCTCAACAAAAGCACCAGAGTCCTCCTTCACAGTTCTCCCTCCGGCCCGCGCCGTAAAGGCCCATGAGATTCTCACATGTTGGACGACCGACCCATCTGTGTAAATGACAGCATCACTGTCTAATGAATTATCAAAAATCAACGCTTGTACTTCCACCTCCACAGCAGCTGGATTTTCTTGTCTGCATTTTCTGTCTAGTTGGATGCAAACTGAAAAGGACGTACAGAAATCTGTTGGCACTTGTACCCCTGGCACTCCTCGCCAGTTCTAAGTCCTCCAGTGAACACAGAGTAAAAAACTATCTCATATTTTATTAAATGTGGACTGCAAGTAATATGTATTTGTTACTTTAAAGTTTATTAAGAATATGGCAAACAAAATAGAGCGGATAAGAATTCTAGCTAAGTAGATCTACTGAAGTTGAACTAGAGATCATAACATGAAAATTAGCATCAATTCAATAAAATGCTGCGAAAACAGATTTAATGACAATACTATAACTTATTACCAAAGAAGAAAAAACAACAAAGATTCATATAAAATAACACTCACTAAAACAATTAAAGCGCTTCATGTATTTAAGAAATATAATATCATCAAATGGCAAATCAGAAGACGAGATCGAAATAGAAAGATGAGGATGCAATTAAACTAACTTAGGCTAAGTCTAACTATAAAATAAATGTATTAATTTAATTATGTAAAATATATCATTTATATGAACAGAGTAGAGTTATAGTATAATTTGTACAATACACACGCAACAAAGACTGCATTTCTCTTGACCGACATTGACACTTTACCGTTTTAAGGTTATGGATGACAATTGTACAAGCTGCGCTTGTGACTCACTAAATAGTTTGTTTAAGTTTATACTGTCCTCATGCGGGCGATGTAGAAACTGCAGAGCGTGTTCTCCAGGATTTCCACAAGTACAGCAAGCTGAGAAGGGAATATTGGCCTAGTGAGACAGCATGGCATTCAAAACTATGGAACAAAAGAGAAGCTCCAAAAATCTGTTGACTGCGTCATGAGAACTCATCTGTGAGTGTAAACATGAAAGAATGAAGAAGCTGTAGTGTGTGAACAGCAACCTCATCACATAGGCAATCTTAGCTGCAAAACCCAACCCTTCACCATCAAGAAAATACTTTGTGTTAATTGGTTGAGGGCCTGTGTTCTATTGTTAGGTGAAAGGCAGGAGAAGAATATTTCAAATATTTATCATAAATAATAAAAAAAAACTCAGACACAACAATGTATCAGTTTATTTATTAATTGACTCCAGGAAATATGGAATCACACAGTTTGTTACCAAGTAACAACATAAAGCTGGAACCAGTTTCTGAAGTGAGTAATTTGTGTTGTATTGTTACCCAATACTGACATGTTACTAGAAAATATTGATGCATTTTCACATTTATACTTGTAATTCTTCTTGTGTTTATGGTTCTGTTTTCTATAATGTTATCAAAACATATTCATATGAAATTCTCAGATACAACGGAGACCAGGTCTCTTTAGGTTAGTTGTTAGTTAGTTGCATATCCTTTACATGACATTGCAGTCAACCCCAGCATTTTTTGGCTGTTTGTGGCTTCCTGGCAAGTTTATGTTCGGTGGTTTGCCATTGCTTTCTGAATGACCGGCAATCATACCATTGCATGACAACCAACGCAAGTCGGTCTGTTGCCAAATTGCCTGCAGCTGTGTTTTGATTGTGGGATTATGAATTGTGTCTGTAATTCCAATCACCTCATAGCCAGCTCATTAGGTAAACTAATTAATTCTATATTGTTCTGTATATTATATATTTTATACATAGTTTAGGCTGGGTCGACCTGAATTCCAGATCAATTTAGAAAAATTAATTCCTGGACTCAGTGGGAATCTGAACACATGATCACCTGGCTGGTAGCCAAACATGCTACACACTGCACTGTCATGGCTCCCTAAATCAGAATTTACTAGGGATATCTATCGATATGCTAGACCATGATGTGTCTGAGATTCTTCATCTACGTAGTGGAGTAGTAAACCTAATGTGGTATTTATGTTCAATCTATTCCTATTTCCTGATGAACAATTCCTCATTAAACAGAGCAGATGAATTACAATGGCATATTTCAACATAAATAGCTAAAAAAACACTAATAATAGGTTTAAAGTAAATAAAACAGGTCATGACCATCACAAGGCATGAAATAGTAACTAAGATTCTGAACACAAATCCTTCAGTGTTGTCAGTAGGTTCAGGCAAGAGTTTATTCCAGCTAAAATACAAAAGATATATATTCACACAGTAATCTGAATTGTCTACCATGGTAATTTTAAATTGACACATTTATTTGCTTTTATTTAAGTCTTTTATTTTCTATATGATAATGAATATTACATTTTATTGCATGCTCAATCATAAATCAGTCAATGGATGAGTCATTTTGCTTCGTATATAATGTTTTCACATGAACCTGAGACATTTTGTTATTAATGTGTTACCATCTCAGCATTAGACTAGGGTTTGTTAACAATGGAGCACCCAAAAGCACTGGAGAAAACATCAACCAAGCATATTTCTCTGCATCTCATCAGGTACATGCTGCAGAGTTATATGAAGTGAATAATCAAATAGTGTTAAAAGTTAGTTGCATGTCCTTTACGAGACATAACAGTCAACCCCAACATATTTTGGCTGTTTACATGCAGTAGTTTGTCATTGCTTTCCGAACAACCGGCACCCACACCATTTCATAACAATTCACTACCGCTGTGTTTCGAACTCAGGTTTGCAGCATTATGAACTGCGTCCGTAGCCCCTTTGCCATGGAGCGGGTAAACAAATAAAACTTCGGCTGAAATACTAAATACAAAGTCACTGATATTGTTTGAATGTGGACTATATTATCCCCACGGAAGTCTAAGATTTAACAGGAAGTCCTTCTGTTTGCTGTGGAAAATGTTCTCCTTGAAAATTCTGATAAGCCTCTCCACAGATGTGGTCTACCAGAACCAGTGTTGCAAACCCTGCTGGTATCTGACCCTCGGGAGGTCAAAGAGAGACCTATGGCAAAGTCAATTGATGTCATACTATTGTACCATGTCTGGAGAAAATTTGACAGCAAGCTCACTCTGGTACCATGTCTGGAGAAAACTTGACAGCAAGCCCATTATTGTACCTTGTCTAGAGAAAACTTGACAGCAAGCTCACTATTGTACCTTGTCTGGAGAAAACTTGACAGCAAGCTCACTATTATACCTTGTCTGGAGAAAACTTGACAGCAAGCTCACTATTATACCTTGTCTGGAGAAAACTTGACAGCAAGCTCACTATTATACCTTGTCTGGAGAGAACTTGACAGCAAGCTCACTATTGTACCTTGTCTGGAGAAAACTTGACAGCAAGCTCACTATTATACCTTGTCTGGAGAGAACTTGACAGCAAGCTCACTATTGTACCTTGTCTGGAGAGAACTTGACAGCAAGCTCACTATTATACCTTGTCTGGAGAAAACTTGACAGCAAGCTCACTATTGTACCTTGTCTGGAGAGAACTTGACAGCAACTCATTATTATACCTTGTCTGGAGGGAACTTGACAGCTAGGTCACTATTGTACCTTGTCTGGAGAAAACTTGACAGCAACTCATTATTATACCTTGTCTGGAGAGAACTTGACAGCAAGCTCACTATTGTACCTTGTCTGGAGAGAACTTGACAGCAAGCTCACTATTATACCTTGTCTGGAGAAAACTTGACAGCAAGCTCACTATTGTACCTTGTCTGGAGAGAACTTGACAGCAACTCATTATTATACCTTGTCTGGAGAGAACTTGACAGCTAGGTCACTATTGTACCTTGTCTGGAGAGAACTTGACAGCAACTCATTATTATACCTGGTCTGGAGAGAACCTTGACAGCAAGCTCACTATTGTACCCTTGTCTGGAGAAAACTTGACAGCAAGCCTCACTATTGTACCTTGTCTGGAGAAAACTTGACAGCACACTCATTATTATACCTTGTCTGGAGAGAACTTGACAGCTAGGTCACTATTGTACCTTGTCTGGAGAGAACTTGACAGCAACTCATTATTATACCTTGTCTGGAGAAAACTTGACAGCAAGCTCACTATTGTACCTTGTCTGGAGAGAACTTGACAGCAACTCATTATTATACCTTGTCTGGAGAAAACTTGACAGCAAGCTCACTATTGTACCTTGTCTGGAGAGAACTTGACAGCAAGCTCACTATTATACCTTGTCTGGAGAGAACTTGACAGCTAGGTCACTATTGTACCTTGTCTGGAGAGAACTTGACAGCAACTCACTATTATACCTTGTCTGGAGAAAACTTGACAGCTAGGTCACTATTGTACCTTGTCTGGAGAGAACTTGACAGCAACTCACTATTGTACCTTGTCTGGAGAAAACTTGACAGCAATCTCATTATTGTATCATGTCAGAAGAAAATTTGATAGGAACTCACTATTTTACTATGTCTGGCGAAAACTTGACAGCAAGCTCACTATTGTACCTTGTCTGGAGAAAACTTGACAGCAAGCCCATTATTGTACCTTGTCTGGAGAAAACTTGACAATAAGCTCGCTCTGGGAGATGCAGGGATGTTTCCCTGCTATGTTGATATGAAAATAAATGCCTAGGGCACATACGTCTTGTCTTCTGGAGGATTTGCCACGCTATCAAATTCATGTACATAATTTATCTATCTTTATTAAACATGTCCTACCCAAACCTTTCAGACTGACTGTGTTCACAGTTCTGCCAAAGAGATTCTCACTGAGATCCCAGTTTTTGATCAGATTGTCACCACAATACCAGCAAGTATCAAGATAGAACAACCTGAAGTATATATTGACTACCCAGATCAAGGTTAGAATAAGTGAACATATATAATATGCTTCTTCTTCTTGTCCCCCACTTCATCTTCCTTCCTTCCTTCCTTCCTTCCTTCCTTCCTTCCTTCCTTCCTTCCTGCCTGCCTGCCTGCCTGCCTGCCTGCCTGTCTTCTTTCTTTCTTTCTTTCTTTCTTTCTTTCTTTCTTTCTTTCTTTCTTTCTTTCTTTCTTTCTTTCTTTCTTTCTTTCTTTCTCCTCTCTCATACTCCTTCTTCTTTGTTGTTCCCTTCTCCTTGATATCATATTGTTAATTATTCTCATGATGGACTCAATGATTTTAAAAAAAATAATGAAGACTCATACTGTGCAGTCATCAGCAAATAAATCGCAGGACGATGACAGATTTAAGGGAAGATCATTTATACTAATGGCAAATAACAGAGGGCCAAGAATAGACCCCTGAGGTATTCCAATATTAATGGTAATGCCTTGAGATAAAGCTTTATTGTGTGATACTACTTGCTTTCTGTCTAATAAAAATTATTTTATTAATGTCATTATATTAAAGCTTACTTTCATTGTTTCTAGTTTTTTAATTAGAATAGTATGATCTATTATATCAAATGCTTTTCTAAAGTCTATAAACACCGCTCCACATAGAGTATTGTTGTTACATGTATCGATACATGAAGCCCATAATCGAGCATTCTCACAATGTTTATACTTCACCTCGACACCGCAGGGTACAAGAGGAACATGATGAGATGAGATGAGATATATATATATATATATGCCTTCGAGAATAACAACATTGGAATAGACATCAACTATCACATGAATGGAAAGTTATTCAATCTCAGAAGGCTGAAAGCTAAAACCAGAATTAACAGCGACACCGTCAGAGAGCTCCTGTTTGCTGATGATTGCGCTCTGTATGCCAACTCAGAGGCAGACATGCAACACAATGTTTCAGCTTTCTCTTATGCCTGTGCCAACTTTGGGCTCAATATCGACTTAGAGAAGACTGTAGTTATGCACCAGCCAGTTCCAGGGAATAATCACACTGTGCTGAATATCAAAGTGAATGGTCATAGACTAAGTGTTGTGGACAAATTCACCTATCTTGGCAGCATTGTGTCACAAGCTGCCACAATTGATGACGAAGTGAATGCAAGAATCTCCAAGGCCAGCGCGGCCTTTGGACAGACTGTACAAGAATGTATGGGACAAAAATGGAATAAGCCTGCAAACAAAGCTGAAAGCCTACAATGCTGTTGTATTATCCACACTGCTATATGCTTGTGAAACCTGGACTTTTTATCAGCGACAATCTAGGAAATTAAACCACTTCCACACAGTCTGCCTTAGGAAGCTATTGAAGATTAAATGGCAAGACAGGATCCCGGACACTGAAGTCCTAGTAAGAGCATTCATGCCCAGTATCCACACTCTACTAATGAAGAATCAGATTTGCTGGGCTGGTCACTTAACTCGCATGCCAGATCACAGGCTCCCTAACGAATTGTTTACAGCAAGCTGCGTTGTGGTAAATTCTCCCAAGGCGGCCAGAGGAAACGCTTTAAAGACACTCTGAAAATCTCACTGAAAGCTTTTGAAATTAATCATGACACCTGGGAGACTGCAGCCAGAGACCAAAATGTGTGGCGTAAATAATTACACAAAGGGTACAGTCACATGTGAGGCAACTAGGCCTGCAAGAGCTGGAAATCCTCCGGAAACGTAGAGCATTCGTTGCCCACATTGTCAAAGAACATTTTGAGCCAAAATAGGCCATATCAGCCATCTTAGAACTCATGGCTCCATTCTTTCAACCCCACTGGATGAAATGAATGGTCATCATCATTCTTGATGGACAAACAACAACAATAACAACAACATATTAGGAGCGTTCATTTGAAATCCATTCATGCTGCACCGCACGTAATTGCTTACATTGAACATGATCATGTCATAGTCATGTGATAAGTACTGACCAATGATTAAAAGAACACGTGCTTATTGTCCCATGATGCATAGGTTCTGTTTCTGCCCGTTGAGAAAATGGCAGAGTTGATCCAAAATCTATCCAAAGAAGCTCAAAGAGCAGTGATTCAGTTTCTTTCATTTGAAGGATGTCGACCAGTGGAAATTCATTGAAGAATGCAGGCAGCATGCTGTAACAAATGTGTGTCGAAGACAATAGTGACAGACTGGGCACGAATGTTTCGGAAAGGACGTCAGTTCATGACAGATCTTCAACGGCCGGGTCAAGCACATATTGTTGCAACAGAAAAAACCATCGCCAAAATTGGTGCAGCAGTACAGATGAACCATTGTCGAATCATATGTTCACTAGCGAAAGAATTTGATGTATCAATTGGGACAATTCAAAAGGTCATTCATAAGAAACTGCAATATCGGAAGGTGTGTTCACAGTGGGTACCACGGATGTTGACCGACCACCAAAAAGAGGAATGCATGGGATGGTTTTGAACCACTTGCTGCATTACAGAATGGAGGGTGATGCATTTCTCTTCCGCATAGTGGCAGGCAATGAATCATGGTGTCACCACTTTGAGCCGAGCAGCAAAAGAGAGAGCATGCAATGGAAGCATGCTGGATCACCAAAAGCCAAAAAATTCAAGTTACAGGTGTTCGCTGGTAAGGTTATGCTAAGCGTATTTTTTTACCATGAAGGGCTATCGTTGGCCGATTTACCTGGTGTCAACATCAACTCTACCCACTACTTGGAAATACTAGACTAGCTGCAAAAATCCATCAAGAATAAATGACCCGCCATGCTTTCTCGTGGTGTGACTTTGTTGCATGATAATGTCGTCTGCATGTTGCAAAGATTGTGCAGGAAGCTTTAGCTTGGAAGAAGTGGGAAATTCTGCAAAATCCAGCCTATAGTCTTGATTTGTCACCATGTGATTTTCATTTGTTTGGACCTCTAAAAAAAGCTCTCAAGGGGCAATGATTTCACACAGATGCAGACATAATGAACACGGTAAACACTTGGTTCAGTGAGCAACCACAATCCTTTTTTTTTGGACGGCATTTGCCGCCTAACTAAGCAATGGGATGCTTGCCTGAATGCCTACGGCAACTCCTTCTGACCAACCCATGGTGCATAATTCTTTCAAAATGAATGCTTTGTTTAATTCTACAACACCTGTTAATGTTTCTTTCATGCTTTTGCCATTGGAACGGGTTTTAAATGAACAACCCCCCTCTGCCGTGCGTCCACCTTGACGAGGTAGAGGGGCTTGCGCGTTCCAATGACCCCAAGAGCTATGCCGACGGTAGCACAGCTACTGGTAGGGTCACCCATGTCGGACAGGTCAAGGGAGAGGGACCAGACGAAGTGACACACAAACCTGCTGCCTTGTAGGTAGACTGGGGACAGTCAAAGGCTAGGGAAAGCATCCCGAAAAATGCTTGTCGAAATCGGATGTACTGAGCCACAGGCTTGACAAAGAAGTGCAACGTAACTTTATCATTTCATGATGCCACAGATGAAAATTAATCGTTATGGTGCTAATCCCGTGAAGTCCCATCAGGCGGTGATAGTGCCGGGCCCCCTGCCTCGAGGGGGTCCACCCATGACTACTGGTGGTCACCTTCCCCTGTGCTGTGGAGTTAAGGCACAGAGGAGTAGGTTAAGAGCTATTGACCAAATACCAAGGACACTCAACATACTACAGTGGAATGCCGAAGGAGTTTATAACAAGAAAGAATCCCTGACACAGCATCTTCATAAAGATAGAATAGATGTGGCATGCATTCAAGAGAGACACCTCAACGCCAAGCGCAAATTTTCTGTCAGGGGATATCAGGCCACACGTTTCGACCGCGAAGGACATAAGGAGGAGTTCTAATACTTACGAAAAGAGCGAATATCGTGATCCACAAAAATTGTTTATTCGGAAAAAAAACCGGCCCCCAAGGAATAAGGAGGGA
>JACEFZ010025043.1:0-20674 GCA_014155875.1 Cepaea nemoralis | reverse complement strand
ACCTTTTTTTCGGTTTTTTTACGTTTTGTTTTTTTTGTTCCTTTTTTTAAAATCATTTTTCATTTGTTTCCTCTCTTTAATCTTACTTTATTTGCCCCAATAGTGGTTCTGATCACTATCAATCGGCACCAGGCTTGTTTTTACATTATTAGAGCATTTCTAAATCTTTATTTTTTAGTGGATTTGGTTGCGTATTTTCTGATCAGGGCTTTCATGTGTATAGTCGTTTTTATGGTTTTTAAAAACCACGTTTTTCCCAAATTATCATATCATTGATATTTCCCCTTCTATTAGCTTTTCCTCTGTCTTTCTTGTACCTAAACCATAATTCCCCACTACACCCCTCCTTTTTCCCCTTTTTCCCACTTTTGCATTAAATCTCCAAGTATTATTTTTATTTCATGTGATCCATTTGAGCCATCGCCATTTCTATTTCATCGAAAAAGTGTTGTATTTCTTCATCACTACTGCTTGTTGTTGGTGCATATATTGTATAATATTATATCTATTGGTTTGCCTTTGATTTGACCAAAAAAACTATCTGAAATACACCAGTATCCATTAAGTGACTTGGCTTTTTTCTACGTCAAGTATTATTCCTACACCTTTTTCATGTGTATCCCCTCCAAAATAAATTTTTGTGTGGTTGTCAGCTATAATTTTGCCCGACCCCTTTCCATCTCATCTCACTAACGCCTAGTATATTCATATTCATGCTATTCATTTTCTTAGAACATTGTTCAACTTTCTTACTCATTTAATGCCCTAACATTCCATTCCTACGTAAATTTATTTATTTTATTTATGATTTCCCATCATAGCTGGATGACGGTCTGGTGTCACCTGTGGCTCATGACTGTCCCTACCGGACGAGGATGTCTAAACCGCCTTACGTCGTTCGCTAACTCTGATTGTTTTTGCTATGAAGTCTTTAAAAAATAATGTGGTGGTTTCCCTTTCCTTCCACATCACTTGGTGGTCTTTTTCTCTACCTTTAACAGCCATTTCCACTGTAAGGACAAGTGGGGCCCTGCTCTGCTCACTGCAGAGTGTCCACTTATTCCGGTGGTCGCGGTCCCCAGAGCTGTTAGCCACACCGTGGTGTTTGCATCCTCTACCACGGGAGGTCCCGTTGGGATTCCCTTCCTAATTATGGTCTACGACAAAACTTTTCAGTACCTTTAGGGGACAAAGGGAATACTGAGAAAAACCCTTTGCCAAGAAATCACGAACAGCCAAATATGCTTTGGGAGACTGCGACTACTGTAAAGGATATGCAGGCTATTTTAAGAAACCAGGCAATTTCAAAACATTAGAAAGAGATATTTTTTCATTTTCGGCCACACTCTGAAAGAAACAAAACTAGACCATGTTGTGCAACCTTTAATTGTGGAAAGTGAAAAAGCGAAGACAGCAGAGGCACATTTTGACAGCCGTGTGTCTGACACGGAGTGATCAGCTCACGAAGTGATATTTTAAAAGGAAAGGGCACGATGGGAGAAGACGGGGGCACTTAGGGTGAGGTATCCTGTGTCTGTCATATGCCAAAACGAATAACTTATTTAATATAAGTAGTATATAGGATGGAATCAAGGCTTAATGTGGCATATTTTGTGGTATGAAATGTGTCATGAAATGTGGTATGACGCGTGGTATGACGATGTCGCGTGGTATGAAGATTCATACCACCCGGTCGAATATTCTTCGTGTTTTTCCTATATTTTTTGATTGTCTGTGGGTTAAAAAGAATTTAAATGGCGGTAATTATGCAAGGTAGTTTGGTGATATTAATCATGTGTAACAAAGGAAAATAAATTGAACTGGTGGGTAGGTCAGTAAAGATGGTTCGATAACGGCGGCGGCAGGTTGCTAATTGATTCAGAATATGTCAGCCGGTGTAAATGCATTAATTACCTTCCCGTTTGTATAGACGATTGCATAATCGATTGGTGTGCTCAGGCTGATACGGGTTGATGTATTTGTATCTTTGGTAAGAACGGCGAACATCTGTGAGCAAAAAGTCGATATTGTCCGTACCAGAAATAATGTGGTTTGTAAATTACACCTGTCGGCAATAGGTGGCGTTTTTAATCAGATCATCGGTATATGTAAACAATGATAAATGAATTGAGACACGGGGCTAGTTGGTACCACAGTCGCATTGCAGATGGTGCGATAACCAATTCGGTAGAGTGTGTCGGGGTATCGCCAATGTGTAAGTGGGGTGTCTAATGGGTTAAGTTGGTACCATAGACCCTCTCATTTGGAGGTGACAGGTTCGAATCCTACCGTGTGGTGGGGTAGTGTGGCAGTGGGCGAGTGTGTAACGGAGCTAAGTGGTATCATTGGCTGTTCGGATCACGCTGCTGGTCGATAACGGTAGTCCACCCTAGACGGGGACTTTTTAAATGTCTACTAAGGGGCGGTGAGGGCTTAGCGGTGAGAAGTAGTTGGTCATAGGGGCTGTGGTGGGATATCAATGTGTAACTGGGGTGTCTAGCTGCCGCCATAGCGCTTGTCAGGTTCGAAACCTACTGTGTGGTGGGTAGTGTGGCAGTGGGGAGTATGTAACGGAGCTAGGTGACGTCATTGGCGGTTCGAATCACGCCCCTGGTCGCTAACTATAGCCAACATAGGCCCCAGATGTTCGAATCCAGCGGTATCGCTTTGCTTTTTTCTCAAAAAAACCTAAGTTCCACAGCCAGCGGTGACTGTTCAATGTCTTCACATTCATACAAAAGTACAGATTCTATGTAGCGCCGCAACACTCTTTTTCACGTAGCAATTGGCATCTTTTTGCTGGTCGTTATGTTTTCATCTTGCAAAAGGTTATCTTCGCCACGGCGATTCTTGTGCTAATCTCTTCAAGGCATCTCCCATCAGTTGTTATGAAGTTTCCGAGATACTTGTATCTATCTACTCACTTGTTTCAGAATATTCCATTTACATGTATATTACATCGTGGTATTTCGTTCTTCATAGTGACATCATAATCCGTGTCGTTTTATAATTAATTCTAACCCTAGTTCGTTCACCGGGTGCAACAACCGCCTCTACTAAATATTGCAGATCCTGCGCAGTGTCTGTTGATTACATAAATTATATAGAAGGCAGTTGACAATTTAAATTAGATGAAGTTATTTTATTACAGAAATTAAATGAAGACATTTGACTAGAAATATTTAATAAAACGACGAAAAACGGAGATCTACCGGAGTGAGAAAAAGCTTATAAGTATGTAATTGTCAGTTCCTGTGAACATATTTAGCAGAAGCATTCTGCATAGTATATGAATATTTAGCTTAAGGTGAAATCATTACTGCTGTACCGATCGGAAACACGAAGAACGGGGAGAATCAGCGGGGGAAAAAGACCCTGTTGAGCTTAGCTCTAGTCCGACTTTGTGAAGACACATGATTAGTGGGGGGGGAAAAGGCCTTGGTAAAAGCATATTAGAGTAGATGGGTGGGATAAAAGAATAAGACAGCTTACCAATTCCATGGTTGTTTATTTCCGGACACCCCCACTGCCCTTGACCAAGAATAGAGATTTAACCCCGTAAAAAATAAAAAATTGACTACTTATTTCCCAAAACACGACAGATACTGACTTTTCTAGTTTAAAAGCTAAAGTTAGTGTAATTTATTATTTTTGTCATCTGGGCATGGTATGTATATTTTCACCACTCTTCACTGATGTTTTTCATCTTGTCTGCTCATTGCGCCCGCTTCACAGTCATACAAAAGTACAGGTTCTATGAAAGACAGAGACACTTTGCGGTTATTGTTAACCAAAATGACAAATGAGAGGTCGGTTAATATGTAAGTATTTGTAAATAAAGATACACAGGGCTGGCTGGTAATATAAAGATAGCAAAGTAGCTAGTTTTAGTAAAAGCGAAATAGACATTCTACCATAATAATATCCACACAGAATTGGTGTTACAGATTTCGCCTACTCCTTCACCAAAATCAGACAGCGAAGAAGGGTAATGACATTTTTACAGTTGCGAAGTGCCGTATTAGAAGCCCAAATATTAACCTCAAGGTGCGGGTTTAATCCAAATCTAGTGAGTATCTTTCATTCTGATCTAGAGTTGTTTACCGTGCCTCCCACGCAAACAGAGGTGGAATAATGACTATGTGTAGCTTAACTGTGGTGGCACCCATCTGGAGATATTAATCAGATACTTGGTACCCAGTGAAGATGACAGATAACTGATGCGGGATAGGTCGCGTGGCCCTCAACAAAACATACATGAAATAACGGTGAAATGAAATGTTGCGTCTCCGCGAAGCATTATTTTAGAAACCAAAGATTACAATCGATCTGAGAGGGTAACAATAGACAGGCTAATCCTACCAGAAAGAGGTGTCTTATACACTGGGTACCAACGACAGACAGCTGGCCAAAAAGAACAATACGGTCTAGAGGGTACCATAGATCATATGGAGGTAATAGCTTCGATTCCGACGGGGTTGTGTGGCGGAAATATTGGTTGTGTTAATTAGCTGTGATGGAGTTTACATCTCCGATCAACAGGTTTTGAGAGGCCTAAATAGGCAGTAGTCTAAAGAATGCAAGTATATTATTACAAGTTAAATTACATAATAAAATAAATACAGTAATGTGTATAAAATTATAAAAAACAAAAAAGTAAAAAACACCAGTGTTACATTAGCAAATAAGTGAAAAACACAACAGGTATGAATACATTGGTGTATTAGTTACATACAAATGGTACATACAACATGCCCTCATGTCAGCGTAACGGTCCTAGCTGTTAAATCACATGACCGCTATCTGTTCTATATTGCGACCAAATTACACCGATCGCCCCTCACGGCAGCGTAACAGACTAACACTTAAACCAAGCGCCCGCTATCTGTTCTATATTGTTGCCAACAATTATGTGCATGCCGCCATCATTTGATGTGAGTTTGATGATGAAGCCTGTCAGGAAACAACCTATAGAGACATAGTAAAAGTGTAGTGAGAATACAACTCCAAGCGTATTGACGCTCGGTGTATCGTTATTCAGTTAACGTTTCCTGTTTCCTGCTCCAGTCTATTGTTGTAAAATCTTACCGAGGTGGACACTGTGGACCAAACCTACATGAGTGAAGTAGGATAGATACGGTTGTCATATGTGTCTTATAGGGATTGGTCATATGGTTTTATAAAAACTTATCGATGGAAGAAAATGACCCTTATACTACAAACAGAATAAACATTTACATTAATAATAACCATAACAAACACATGACCAGCTACACTGGAGGTGACAAAAGTGACAGTCTGCTTAGAGAAAACAGCGAATTTTCAACGAAAACATAGTCTGTGTGTTATCTCCTTGGAAACGTAAATCTGGTTATATTTAAATCACCCTATGCACTCATGTCTCCCATGAAAACTAGCGTAATGTCTGAAGAAGTCAAATTTGAGGCTTCAAAATATGTTTTCGTAGTATATGTATATATGAAGATATATACATGTGTTTTCTAACAACAAATTTCCGCATGCCGCGCTTTACATCCATACACAAGTATAGGTTCTATGAACGACACAACACCTACAAGTTGCTAAGATTGGCACCGAGTTACCAACAGCATTTCTGTCTAGAGTCAATACCACACGACAAGACAATGCTTTTTCGGCCTCTGATTGAGGACAATATATATAAACATAATTATGCAATTACCTCTTTACCACAGTACCGAGAAAGTTAAAAATATCATTTTAAATACGCTGACGACCATAGTAACACAACCAGTTAATTCTGCTTGCTCACTTTTTGTAATACCCACACCTACTATAGATTGCAGAAAATACTCATTTCTACAACCAAGGTGAAAAATATCGGTCAAACTTATAAATGTCTCGTCCGAATTCATAAAAAGAAGGAAATAATGTTAGCCAAATAGTGAAAAATATCGGTCAAACTTATAAATGTCTCATCCAAACTTATGAAAAAATAGGAACATTTGTTAACCTAAGGAGAAAAAATATTGACCCTGTAAAGAAACATTTACAACAAACTTATAAACATTAGGAAAGTTTGTTAACCTAATGAGAAAAAAATATCGATATAGAGAGCAATATTTCATCTAATCTTATAAAAAGTAGGAAAATTTGTCAACCGAAATGGGAAAAGGTCGGTCAAATACATAAATATCTCAACAAATTATAAAAAGTAGGAAATAATAGGGGCCAAGTAAAAAATAGCTTACCCAGATTTATAAAAGGCAGGAAAATGTGTTAGCCAAAAGGGGAAAATATTGATCAAACTAAGAAACATGTCGACCGAACTAGGAAAATAAGTGAACCAAAGTAATAAAAATGTTGGGTAAATACAGAAATATGTTGACCAAACTTATAAATATAGCTGCTAAACTTATGAATACTAGGAAACTTTGTTAAACAAATGTGAAAAAATATCGACCAAACTTATAAAAATCTCCGCCAAACTTACGAAAAGTAGGAAACTTTGTTAACCAAAGTTGAAACTATATCGGTCAAACTTATAAATGACTCGTCCGAATTCATAAAAAGTAGGAAATAATGTTAACCAAAAGGGGCAAAATATTGACCCAGTAAAGAAATGTCTCGTCCAAAATTGTAAAAAGTAGGACAAATTTGTTAACCAAAGGTGAAAAAAGATCGGCCAAACAGATAAATATTTCAACTAAACTTAAAAACAGTAGGAAAAATGTTGCTTCTATAGTTATGTCAAACGTGTCTTGATCTTTTATTTGAAAAGACATTTCACAATACATAATCAGCAACGTCAGCCTTTTCCCCCAAGCTTCAACTTATCATTCCAGCGTTTCTGTTTAAGAACCACTTATACAGACTAATCACTCATCACTCCATACTCTTGATTTTTTTCTTTATAAAACAAAGTGTCTCTGTCTTTCATAGATAGCTTCACAACTTTTCCATGTCACAGCACCAAGAGCTCCAAACCTTCGTTGTACATGAGCTTCAACGACATAGTAATAACAACATTTATGGCAATGCAGTCTATGGCTCCACCTGGGATAGTTTCGATATCATCTGAGTATTCGTCAGCAAAGATCCATTATCCGTAACTGATATCTTCAACTTTCCATACCACAATGTCTGCTATACTAATCTTCGATTGTTCCAGCTCTCAACTCTGCAGGTGTTTTTTAGAAGTCTAGTGAAAATATCATTTCTCACTTTTTCCACCTCTATTTCAGTGTGTCATTTCACAACCAACCAACAGTGTCTGTTACGAGGTCGGTCTTTCTTAATACAACATCTGCCCTATTGACCCCTTGAATACCAGCGAATACATCTTCTAACCAATTTTCAACGTTTCATACCACTTAACACGAACATTCTCTTTGCTTACAACACAACCGGTTTTCTGCTGACTGGGTAAATTCCCCAACCTACTGGAGATAAATCGACTGTCCCCTATCCGACAAGACCCTTTATTAGACAATGACTATGAGCGTCAACCAGGATGGTCACTGCTAAAAAGGATACCAATAACAAACGATCTTCTTTACAGATGGCTGTAAAATTATGATGCTATTCAGTGTTACAATGAGAAGAATAAGGAAGACAATAAAGGTTGAAAAGAGGTGACGAGTAGTAAGGATGTATGGAAGGTAAAGAGACACAATAGGCAAGATATATATTAAGAACACTAATAGATAGATCAAAATAGAAGAGAAAAGGCTTAATCAAGTGGATAATTTTATATACTTGAGGTCATTTATAACCTCAGATGGTAGGTACACAATAGAGCTTAAGAGCAGAATACGGCCAACAAAAGAGGTATTTCAGAAAATGAAACGTATCTTAGGTGATAAGTCACTATCATTGAAGGAACAAATAAATAAACTTTCAACAATAAAATTACAAAAATTAAAAATTAATTTTTTTTTCTTCCTCCTCCTCCCTCCTCCCCCTCCCTAAATACGAACGTAAATATATGATGATGATGATGAAAGAATCCCCGAACCAAAACGCTAGGAAAAGGGAAGAAAATGACGTGACTACACAGAATCGTCACACGGCAATCATCATCATCATCAAGTGCCGTGCCGGCTTGCGTAGGCGTTCATGGTTCTCCATAGATCTCGGTCTTTGGTTTTCTGGATCAACTCTGCTGCTGATATATATGTATCCATGCCACGGCAATATCAATAACAATTCATCTTTTTATGTGTAAGGAAGTTATCTACAGTCGTGTAGAAGGGAAGAACAATCAATGGAAGGACCGAAATCACAGAACCTAGACGAGTATGAATTCGGAATGGCGAACTCCCTCCTCCTCTCTTCTCCTCCTCGCTCTACATCCTACCTTCCTCCTCTCTCCTCCTCCCTCTACCTCCTCCCTCCATCCTCCTCCTCTTCCTCCTCCCTCTACCTCCTCCTCCTCCTCCCTCTACCTCCTCCCCCTCCTCCCTCTCCCTCCTCCTTCTCCCTCTTCCTTCTCCCTCTTCCTCTCCCCTCCTCCTCCATCCTCCTCCCGCCTACTCCCTCCTCACTCTCCCTCCTCATCCCTCCTCCTCCCTCCTCCTCCTCCTGCCTCCCTCCTCCTCCTCCTGCCTCCTTCTCCCTCATCATCCTCCCTCCTCCTCCCTCCTCCTTCTCCCTTCTTCTTCCTCTTCCCTCTTCCTCCTCCTCCTACCTTCTCCCTCCTCCTCTTCCTCCCTCTACCTCCTCCTCCCTCCTCCCTTCTCCTCCTCTTCCTCCTCCCTTTCCTTCCCCCTCCTCCTCCCTCTACCTCCTCCTCCCTCTACCTCCTTCCTCCACCCTTCTCCTCCTCCTCCTCTTCCACCTCCCTTTCCTTCATCCCCTCCTCATTCTCCCTCCTCCTCCCTCCTTCCTCCCCCTCCTTCCTCCTCCTCCTTCCTTCTTCTCCCTCCGCCTCCTCCCTCCTCCTCTCCCCTCCTCCCTCCCTCCTTCCCCTCCTCCCTCCACCTCCTCCTTCTCCTCCTCCCTCCTTCTCCCTTCTTCTCCTCCTCTCCCCCCTCCTCCTCCTCCCCTCTTCCTCTTCCCCTCCCCCTCCTCCCTCTCCCTCCTCCATCCTCCTCCTCCCTCTACCTCCTCCTCTCTCTTCCTCCTTCCCTTCCTCCTCCTCCCTCTTCCTCCCCCTCGTCCCTCCTCTTCCTCCTCCATCCTCCTCCTCCCTCTTCCTCCTCCTCCTCCTTCTTCCTCCTCCTACCTTCTCCTCCCTCCTCCTCCCTCTTCCTCTTCCTACCTCCTCCCTCCTCCTCCTCTCTCCTCCTCCCTCCTCCCTTTTCCTCCCTCCTCCTCCTCCCTCTACCTCCTCCCTCCTCCTCTCCACTCCTCCTCCTACCCTCTTCCTCTTCCCCTCTCCCTCCTCCCCCTCCCTCCTCCTCCTACCTCCATCCTCCTCCTAATCCTCCTCTTCCTTCCTCCTCTTCCTCCTCCTCTTCCTCTTCCCTCCTCCTCCTTCTCCCTCCTCCTCCCTCCTCCCCCTCCCTTCTCCCTCCTAATCCCTCTCCTCCTCCCTTCTCCTCATCCCTTCTCCTCCTCCTCCTCCTCCTTCCTCCTCCTCCTCTCTCCTCCTCCCTTTTCCTCCCTCTACCTCCTCCCTCTACCTCATCCCTCCTCCTCCCTCCTCCTCCTTCCTCCACATCCCTCTTCCTCCTCCTCCCTTCTCATCATTCCTCCTCCTCCTCCTCCCCCTCCTCCCTCCTCCTTCTCCCTCCTCCTTCTCCCTCCTCCTTCTACCTCTTCCTCCCTCCTCCTTTTCCCTCCACCTCCTCCCTCCTCCTCCTCCTCTCTCCTCTCCCATCCCATCCCGTCCCATGGGACTTTCCCATGGCATTCCCATGGGAATAACTTTCCCATGGCCAGGCCTGGCAGGCTTTTCCATGGGACATGTTTTCCTGTCATATCCAATGGTAATTTTTGCCTGTCTCATCCCGTCCCATCCTATCCCTACACTATTCAGAAAATCCCCCTTTTTTACCAATGGATTCGCATGGACAAGATTAAATATAGATTGATTTTTCCATCTATAGTTTTAGGCACGCCGGTGATGTTTGTGCTCTTGTCTTAGTGATGTCATGAATTCTTTTGTGCAATAATTTGGTATTACGAGTGTTGTGTTTTGTGAAATTTCTCTAATTGATTTAGAACTTTCATTTATTTCTTAAAGGGATGTCTCATTAGTTTATTCTGTCCTTCCATTTTGGCATTGTCATCATAGTCGAAATGTCCACTACCGTTATGTTTTTGAGCTTGTTTGCTTGTTCTCACGCTTCACCGTGATACAACAATATAACTTTGTATCACATGTTTTCTTGTTACAACTATGTTTTTTTTTCTTTGCCTTGCAAAGAGCTGCTTGTGGCATGGCGACCCATATTCTAATATATCTATGCTATCTTCTTTTTGGAGATAATCATACATTATATGTCATTACAGTTTGATTCTATCTCTAGTTGCGACCTGTGCACAATAAGAGAATCTGCAAAATGATGCAAATGCTGCAGATTGTCTGCAATCAGTATTGTATAACGGGCGAATCGTATGTTGTTGATGTTATGTCCTCCGATGGATATTACTCTTATCCATCCATCCATCATATGCCATGCCGATAAGCGTCGGCGGTCATGTTCTGCCATTTCACTAAATCAACAGAGTCGTAGATCAGCTCAGTGTTCCTGTCTCGTCCATGCCACGTGGCCAAGCCATCCAGGTATATTCCTCTCGGTCTTCCTCTTGGTCTGTTCCCCTCGATCTTGCCAGTTGTCAATAAGTTCTCCAATCCATTTCTTCTCATAACATGTCCAAAAAACTTTGACGGTCTCCGTCTAATTTCTTTAATCAGTCTACGATTTTCATTTGTCTCCTGTAGTACGTGGTCATTGGTTTTTCTATATGTCCATGGTACTCTTTGCATTTTCCTCAGAAACCACATTTTCACAGCCATCAGCTGTTTTTTCAGCTTGGCTGCTCATTGTCCAAGTTTCACATCCATACGAAATTACAGGCTCTGTGTATCCGCTCAACACTCTTTTTCTCGTTTTAATTGACACCTTTTTATTGGTCAGAGTGTTTTTCATCTTGCTAAAGGCTACTTTCGCCATGGCTATTCTTGTTCTAATCTCTTCAAGGCATCTCCCATCAGATATAGAATTACATAATTCAGTAGGTATATCTGCAGTATCGTATATTGCGTTCTTATATGTTTCTCATAATAGTGTCACAATATGTGGTGGAAAACACATGAGCACATTACACAGCCCTGTCGCACACCAGTCGTAATTGTGTAGTACTGATCTCCTGTATCGTTGGTGTTAATGACATAACATAACGTACAATTAACAATAATAACACCACCAATTTACAAACAAACAAAAAAGACACAAATAACATCATTAATATCATTAATATTAACCTTACAAGAAGGCCAACATGTATTTCTTTCTGCCACGTGTAACATCCAGACGTACACACAGCGGTAGACACACTCGCAGGCCGGCACTCTAGAGACGGTGTGATCCTTGGATATGTAACACATGATGGCATGATCCCGTTGCCACAGTTCCTGAAAAACACATTTACTATATTCAAACACCCATAATCAAACACCCCTCACACCCCCATCCCCAACCCCAACCCCAACCCATTCGATCAACCTGTACATATTGGCTTGGATTTGCCACTAACGTTTTCTTAGGGATGTGGTAGCTAGTCTCACGATAACCCTTCTTAGTTGCTTCTGACAACGTGCAGGTTGAGTTAATGTGTTACCTTGTTTTGCTTCCCGTTAATATAGAGGCGAATAATTATGATAATTAAACACATGGCGACTGCACCTCCCGCTTGGATGCAGCGTTATCATATCCAGGTTTAGTAACCATACACTTATATCTTACCATTGTCTAGTGTTCCACCAATATATTCTTCTTTCCTGTGACCTCCGGTCCATTACGGCTAACTTAATGTTGAGCTGTTGCGGCCCCTGGAGTGTTTTTGCTACCGGTTACGGTTTTCTAGCCGGTCTCCCTGGCCGAGGAGTTAGCAGCTTTCTCCGTAACCTCGAATACTCTCGTGGTTGATGTGGGGGCACGAGAATTGGAAGCGGTTCGAGTCGCGCCATTAACTTATGAGAGTATGGAGCCGGTCGCTCAGAAAGCAATGGCGGACTACTGAGCGTAATCTTGCCAAGAAATCAACAATCAGCTGAAAGTTGCTGATGTTGACAGCGATGTCCTGTATAGGATATGCAAAACATTTTTTACTGTTTTCTGACGTATTTTCCTGGTGTTGGACAGTTTCGTCGCCCAGCTACTGTGCTCAGTAAGCTGTGGATTTCATGTGGAATGCCTTTACTGTTTTCTGACGTATTTTCCTGTGTTGGACAGTTTCGTCGCCCAGCTACTGTGCTCAGTAAGCTGTGGATTTCATGTGGAATGCCTTTACGGTTGTTTGTATTGTGAACTGCGTGTTCAGAACAAATGGCGGGCGGTCTGTTGTTAAACTAGCTGGTTTTGTCTTATGCAGTAATGTGTGTGCATCTACTGATTTTCTAGTGACTGGAGCTTTCATCGACGATGAACTGTAATTTTAGTGGCGGGCTGTTGTGTTGGCATTCTGACAGCGGCCTGTGCTTGTATACCTGAGCGTGCGTTTGGTTTGTCTGTACTGCTGTCTGTTCCACTGTTCACATGGGACAGTGTGGAGCTATCAGTTAGTTAAAGTGTTTTTTTTTTTTTTGCCTCAATATAAAATTCAATATCTCAGTAACCAACAGAGGGAAAATGATGAGATTTAGCATATAACCTTATCATTATGTCCATCCAACAATAAAATTTTTGTTCTGAAGTTTGTACAACAGATTTCAAAGTATGTTTATATGCGGTATATAAATGACGGGTCTGAGATTAAGTCCATCATTTTAACAGTATTACAGTTTCACCAAGACACATCCCCGCATTTTTTAAAATTTTCTCGTGATTTTCGTTTTGAAACAAACAGCGCGAAGTTAAATGGGATTGTTCAGAGGTGTCTCCAAATGGGAGTTCTTTCATGAAACGTGATTATATAAATAAACTAGCTGACAAGGCCCGGCTTCTGGCGGGGATCGATCTATCTATCTATCTATCTATCTATCTATCTATCTATCTATCTATCTATCTATCTATCTATCTATCTATCTATCTATCTATCTATCTATCTATCTATCTATCTATCTATCTATCTATCTATCTATCTATCTATCTATCTATCTATCTATCTATCTATCTATCTATCTATCTATCTATCTATCTATCTATCTATCTATCTATCTATCTATCTATCTATCTATCTATCTATCTATCTATCTATCTATCTATCTATCTATCTATCTATCTATCTATCTATCTATCTATCTATCTATCTATCTATCTATCTATCTATCTATCTATCTATCTATCTATCTATCTATCTATCTATCTATCTATCTATCTATCTATCTATCTATCTATCTATCTATCTATCTATCTATCTATCTATCTATCTATCTATCTATCTATCTATCTATCTATCTATCTATCTATCTATCTATCTATCTATCTATCTATCTATCTATCTATCTATCTATCTATCTATCTATCTATCTATCTATCTATCTATCTATCTATCTATCTATCTATCTATCTATCTATCTATCTATCTATCTATCTATCTATCTATCTATCTATCTATCTATCTATCTATCTATCTATCTATCTATCTATCTATCTATCTATCTATCTATCTATCTATCTATCTATCTATCTATCTATCTATCTATCTATCTATCTATCTATCTATCTATCTATCTATCTATCTATCTATCTATCTATCTATCTATCTATCTATCTATCTATCTATCTATCTATCTATCTATCTATCTATCTATCTATCTATCTATCTATCTATCTATCTGTCTGTCTGTCTGTCTGTCTGTCTGTCTGTCTGTCTGTCTGTCTGTCTGTCTGTCTGTCTGTCTGTCTGTCTGTCTATATAGCGACCGACCGACCGACCGACCGACCTACCTACCTCCTACATACCTACCTACCTACCTACCTACCTACCTACCTACCTACCTAGTGTGTGTGTGTGTGTGTTTTTTTTCTTCCCCTCAATATCTTCTTCTCTTCTTTGCGTTCATCCGGAGTATTTTTTCAGATGTGATTGCGGTGTGTCTGTTATGCGCCCTTGGGCCGAAACCCGTAGGCCAACACATCCGACGATAGCGTGCTTTTTTTGACCAGGTAGCATTCCTGGGAGACTCTCACTTTTGTGGTGCCATCTACAACCCAGCTGGCCAAGTTGGAACGGTCGAAGACAACGGTCATCCCTCAAAGGAAGGCAGGGACAGTCCATAGCATTTTCCGCCATCCAAGGTTGCTTCCATAGTTGCAGGGCCGACACATAGCGCCCTGGTGCTGGGCTCACCGAGGGAATCGTCACGTCCTGCTCATGGCTGCTTTAAATCCTCACTTCAATATATTGGGCGTTCCTTCACCACGGTCCGCTCCCGCACAAACCAGGCCAGTCTGCAGACGGTATCCACTCAGCGAGTTTTCGGTTCGGACATGTGCTTGTCTTTGTGCCCTTCAGAGCTGTTCCAGGCACGACGGACATTCGGAAAACTACCTAGTCAGAGCTGTTCCGAACAAGAGCGGCATTCGGAAACTAGGTAGTCAGAGCTGTTCCTAGCACAAGAGACATTCGGACGAGACGTTTCACTCGGACGTAAATGCGTAGTGCCAATTTTTATTTTGCCACCCGTAGGACGGCACTTCCGGCTTCGGCGGGCATTTTTTAATGAGGTTAGCCTTCCTCGGGTTTCGAGGCACGTTAGACTTATTGTTGTGATGCCGCCCACATCTCAGCTGGTCAAGATAGAACGGTCAACGACATCAGCCCTCAAGGGAAGGCAGGGGCAGACCATGGGCATTCCCTCGCTATCCAAGGAGGCTTCCATAATTGCAGAGCTGGCACATATTGCTCTGAGACTGGGATCACCCGAGGAGTTGCCACGTCCTGCTCATGGTTGCTTCAGTTCCTCACTTCCATGTGTTGGGCATCTAGCTTGCCACTGGTCGCTCAAGCACACACCAGGAATGGTCAGACTGCCGGCGACATCCACTCTGTAAGCTTTTGCTTTTTACTTCGGACCACGCAATAGGTTCGCTCGCCGTGCGTTCCATTTCGTGTTATTGAGACGTTTTTCCACTTTTGTCTACACTCTCTATGAGTTAGATACAGACAGTTTTCGTAACCATTTCGTTCGACTGGAGCACTTTTCTGACTTTTTGTACTCGCTCACGAGGTAGGCTACATGTGCTGCCGGCTCAGCACCTTACCTTCGTGCAGCAGTGAACGAGAAACGGCCAGGCTCTCTCATCCGGGAATCCCTCATATCCCCCAGCTGAGAGCCTTCGAACATGTATCAGACCTGAGCATGTAGCTTGCTCAGTATCTCACCTCTATTTTTCGGTAGGTGGGTATCGGCCCGGCTCTCAGATCCGAGGGTTTGTGGCTTAGAGGCTTTCAGCCACAGCCCTCGACAGAGAGCCTTAGAGTATTGTCCGGACCAAGGTCTTCTGCCTTCGTGTACCTGATTTAATCTTTTGACTGCTATCCTCAGTCTACCTGCAGAGCAGCAGGTTGTGTCTCTCTTAGTCTGGCCCCTATCCCATAAGCTGTCCGATATGTAGTTTTCATCCATCGGCAAGCAGATGGGGTCAATGGGACACGCAAGCTCCCCCACCACGGCAAGGTGGAGACACATCGGGGGAGTTGCCTCAATATAAAAGAAACACTGACAACTATTTTCATAGTGCAAAACAAGTAATCATGTTCCGTCTCTGAACGGTAAACAGCAGAGTAGACAGTCTTTCACGAAGACTCAAAGCGGGTCTGTCACCCATGTGTACGTGTGAACAAACTACACAGACAGCTGAACAGATCCTTAAAAATGGACACATGATGACTAAATTGCGGTATCATTTCTGGTCACTCCATACGCACATTAACGCACAGCTATTTGGAAGCTTTCACGAACTCAATATAAAAAGCTAACATGAATACTTGTGTACACTTTATAAACCAGCAGCTGAAGAAACAAGAAGGAAATGAAAAATAAGGTAAGAAATATATTCCTTCTACTTTCCTGTTAATTTACAAATTATTTACCCCGTGCCTCTGTAAATTCTCTGTCTTTACTAATATTACACATTGCACCCCTCTCGGGATTCTCCGTGGTGAAGTGGTCAAGCCGTCTGACTCGGGCTCCGAAGGTTGTATGTTCGATTCCGGGCCGCGTCCTTCATTTCAAGAGTGCATTTTTTTCGGAGACTCCCGAGGGTCATCGCTGGAGCTACGGAGTTCGTGCTTTGTGCGACGCTTTCCGCGCTGCGGAAAGAAACTGAGCCGTATGGGATACAAACCCGGTGCAATGCAGCCGACCCTGTCGATTGTAAGCTACTTCTTTCATTGCACCCACTCCCATACGAATCCGGATACGTCTTTGTGTGTCATCTGAATTTGCAGGTCCCCATTACCGTAAACATAACTTTGTTAGCGAGAAATCACTAGTTTTTCAGCAAAACATCAAAGGAATGTCGCCGCTTTCAATGATTTAAGTTGTTTTTGGACCTATCAAAGACATATTCCTTGGGTGGGGGTAAATATAAGACGGCTGAAAAAATTTCATAACGATGCAACAGACAGTTTTCAAAATAATTGATCGTGAATGAAGCCATTCAAATCGGAACATACTATAGTTAGATAGTTATCAGTTGGGGTATCTTCATTGCACTCCGGACAGGTCCATAGGTGCTCAGATCCTCCCCCCAGCATATGCATCAGCGTCCGGTGGTTAATAGTGCCAGTTCTGTGTTGGTTGACGAGGCACCTCGTTTTTCTCGCGTCTGGCTGTGCCGATTCTTACTCCCAAGTCTTTCATCATGGACAGCGATGTGGATTCACTGACGTCAAAGTCCTCTGTTCTCGCCATATCTTTAAGGACGTTAATAACATCGGCACGATCCATGGGCTGGCCATCTACAAGTGTGGAGCATTTTGTGCGATATCTACTGGTACAGGTATGGAGCATTATGTGGTGATACTTTGCAGTGAAGTTGGAACCTCGACTAAAGACTAACGACTACCTTCGTTCCGATTAGTAGTGTGCATGTATGTATCGTGCTACTGATCGGAGTTATGTTCTGAACGAGAAAAGTCAATGGAGTATGATGATGAAAGGCAGAAGAATTTCTTGAAATCCCATAGAAGCTGTTGCTCATGTCGTTTTTCTAAACGAGTCTCTGTGGCGAAGTGGTCAAGCCGTTTGACTCGTGTTCCAAGGTTGTTGGTTCGGTTCCGGGACGCGTCCTTCGGTTTACGAGTTAAATGTTTCGGAGACTCTGTGGGTCGTCGATAAAAGCTACGGAGTTCGTGCTTTGTGCGACGCTTTGCGTGCTACGGAAAGAGACCAAGCCATATGGGATAAAACCCGGTGCAATGAAGTCGACCCTGTCGACTTTTAAGCGACTTTAAAAAAAAAAGTTTTTCTAAACATTATGCGATGGAAAATACTTCTATTATGTACACATAATAATAAAACAACAATAGTCACAAACACAAAATATATTAAATTCAGCATTAATGTACGGGCTTACGTCAAAACCGACTTCTACTTTCTGCCACGTTTAATATCCAGACGTACAAGCAGGGGCAGACATGTTAGCAGGCCGGTACTCAAGAAGAAACATGTTCCTAGGATATGTAGTACAGGAACAAATGAGCCCGTCGCTTCAACCACAGCACCTGCGAATGAGGAAATAACACATGCACGATAGTCAGACATGCAGATCCCTATTGTTGCATTAAGTTTAGTTAGATATAGACACGTATATATATATATATATATATATATATATATATATATATATATATATATATATATATATATATATATATATATATATATTAGGGCTGCGGAAGTTAACGATTAAGTAATCGATTAATCGTTAATTATTTTTAACGATTAATTTTTTTAACGATTAATCGAAAACTTGTCTCCCATCACTTATACAAATGCACGGGATGTCGAAAAATTGTTGGACATTTTAAACAGAGTGCTGCAAACACAACCGAGTTGAAAAATTGTACTAAGTCACCATTGTGTAAGCTGCAGCAAGATATACCAACAAGATGAAACAGTATGTTTATTATGCTACAGAGTCTTCGGCAGGTCAGAGAAGCATTAACTGTCTGCATGTCAGATAAAAAGATGCAGTACAAAGGTCTAAAACTGTCACATTCAGATTGGGAGAATATTTCGAAATATGTCAAAGTTTTGGACTTATTCTGCCATACCATGGTCCTACTTGGCGGTCAAGATTATGTTTCATGTAGCTGTGTATTGCCACTGCTATCATCGTTGACAAAGCATATGACTGTACACGAGGATGATCCGGGCTACATAATTACATTTAAGGCAGCATCTATTAATGACTTCAGTAAACGTGTAGCTAATATGACAAGTATTTAAATACTACAGATTGCTACAGCACCTGATCCACGCTACAAATACCTGAAGTGTTTGTCAAAAGATGCAAAAGAACGAACTTGGTCACGTATTGAACAACAAATAACAGTTAATGTTCATGATGAGCAGATGGAGACTGCTGCAACGAATGATACTGACATTGACAATGAAACTATATGTGAACCAAATGAAGAGAGTATCGAGCTAATTGAGTCTGAAATGGAGAAGAAAATTGCTGAATCGATTGACCCTTTACAATGGTGGAAACTTAATGAACATCGATATCCAAAATAGACATTCCTTGCCAAGACCATTCTTTGCATACCGGCTACCACAGTTCCATGTGAACGATTATTCAGCTCTGCTGGTTATATTGTTAATAAGACGCGCTCGTCACTTTAACCAGATACTGTCAACAGCCAGACTGTTTGCATGGTAGGTTATAAAAAAAAAGTCGCCAGGGTCGACTTAATTGCACCGGGTTTGATCCCATATGGCTCAATCTCTTTCCGCAGCAGCGGAAAGCGTCACACAAAGCACGAACTCCGTAGCTTTTAGCGACGGCCCACAGGAGTCTCCGAAACATTTAACTCGTAAACCGAAGGACGCGGCCCGGAATTGAACCCACAACCTTCGGAGCACGAGTCAAACGGCTTGACCACTTCGCCATAGAGACTCCCATGGTAGGTTATTAGATGACATATGAGCAAGACAATTCAGTGTTATTTCGATTGTTGACAAATTCGACTATAATGTGAGTTATGTGATTATAAATGTTTTGCTTTAATCGAAATTAACGATTAATTAATCGGAGTATTACACATGGCGTATTTTTGGCACACATGAGCCTCATTAATGACGTCACAGTCGACAATGGTCTCCGACGCAGTGATGTGGGTGCTCTCTGCGCAGCTGAAGAATTTTTTTTATTGTTGCGTATCCCTTACGGGACGTTGCAGTCAACACAAGCATTTTCCAGCTGCTGTTGATGTACTAGGCAAGTGTTACGTTCAGTAGTTTGCCATTTCTTTCTGAACCACCGGCTCCCATACCAGCACGTTATAACACAGCGCGACACGGTCTGCTGCGCAAATCGGTCGCAGCTGAGCTTCGAACGCCTGGTACCCGGCTCACGAACCGCGTTCGCAAGCCTTTAGTCACGGAGCGGCTGAAAGCCGGACTGAAGGAATAGTGAACTATAACATACTGAATATAAAATACATAATAGAGGGCAATGAATACATACTACTGAATACTATAGAATACTGACTATAGAATACTGAGTATAGAACACCGAAAATAGAATACTAAATAATATAGAATACTGAATATAGAATACTGAATATAGAATACTGAATATAGAATACTGAGTAAAGAATACTGAATATAGAATATTGAATGGAGAATACTAAATAATATAGAATACCGAATATAGAATATTGATTGAAGAATACTAAATAATATACAATACTGAATATAGACTACTGAATATAGAATACTGAATATAGAATACTGAATATAGAATACTGAGTGAAGAATACTGAATATAGAGTATTGAATGGAGAATACTAAATAATATAGAATACAGACTATAGAATACATAATATGGGATAGTGAAAATAAAATAATGAATATAGAATATTGAATATAGAATACTGAGTACAGAATGCCGAATATAGAATGTTGAATATATAATACTGAATATATAATACTGAATATAGAATGCTGAATATAGGTTACTGAACATAGACGTCTGAATATAGAATGCTGAATATAGAATAATGAATATTGAATCATGAATATAGAATACAGAATATAGAATACTGAATATTGAATACTGAATATAGAATGCTAAATATAGAATACTGAGCATAGAATGCTGAATTTAAGATCAAGATTATGGCACGCGGGACATTTCCTCACATGCTTCGCCTCCCCCTTCTAAAGACACCGAAGATCCCCAATGCTGATTATTCCATTAGCAATGTGGTTACAATGAAATGGCCTCTACAAGGGACATCATTTGATGAAACGTCAGCGTGGTGTTTCCTCTACGCTTGGAGTATTTCGAATTTTTATCCGGAGACATCCTTTCTACTCCTCTGAAGGCAGAATCCTTTTACAAAA
>JACEFZ010025042.1:0-20642 GCA_014155875.1 Cepaea nemoralis | reverse complement strand
GTTGGGGTTGTAAATAAATTAAAACGGTGTCCTCAAAATGACCCCAAACATAAAAGCGCGCGCGCGCGCGCACACACACACACACACACACACACGCACACACACACGGGGTTGTATGCACGTTTCGAGACTTTTGGATAAACGAATATGAATTAGACTGAGGTGGACTTGGGGATGGCACGCTGAAAAACCGCAAAGTTATGTCGGCAACACTGTAAAAAGGTATTCATCAACCTAATTCCAATAGATGCAAGCCCTTTTCACGACTCCTACAACATGAACACCAGTGCAGTCTTACTAAGGATATCATCGGGGCACAATATGAGGTCACTAAGACATTTCATATATAAACACAGATGCATTGTTAGGCGTTTATAATAGTAGGGAAAAGAAGTGGAGACCAGAAGAAACGCTAGACAGCAAGGCCCCGTGATCATTTGGAGGTGACATGTTCGAATCTCGGTCGGTAGCTTTAGCTTTCACTTTTTATGTTGTCTAGTGATTTCTCTAGTCTTTACTTCTCTCTCTCTCTCTCTCTCTCTCTCTCTCTCTCTCTCTCTCTCTCTCTCTCTCTCTCTCTCTCTCTCTCTCTCTCTCTCTCTCTCTCTCTCTCTCTCTCTCTCTCCCCCCCCCCCCCCCTTTTCCGCTTTTATAATCGCAAAACAATACTTAATTGTTTATCTATGAACTGCCTTACAAAGTGGAAAACAATCTATGATTCAAAATATGATAATTATGAAAATTACAACATAAATTTGATGATGATGATGATTAATATGTATTATGGTATAAATAACACGTGAATAGTGATATTAAAATAGCACCACGAAGAAGAATTAAGAGGTAAATTGAAAGAGACGGCAATATTAATCATCATTGTGATGATTCTCAAATAGGTGTGGCGATGATGACACCGTAAAATGGAAGAAACAATAAAACTGCGAGAGATTAAGGAAAAGCGTAATCAAAATAAACGATAAAGAAGAAAACATCTGGCTGTGGCGAAAAGAAGAAGCAGCAAAGACAATGAATTGAAAAGAAAGGAAAATATAATAGCAAATGAGGACCGGAAAACAAGATAAAGGAACCAGAGGTTGTTGATAGGTTCCAAGCGATAAAGACGAAAAATCAATGCTGGGATGGAAAGAAAGAAGCAGAAAAGACAAGCGAATGAAAAGAAATGACAATACAACCGGAAATGAGGACAAGACAGCAAAATAAAGGAACCAGCTGCTGTTGATAGATTCCAACGGAATCTTCTTCGTTCGGAACAGGCGCTGAATAGAAGCTCGGCCAAACGTGTCTGGAACACAAAGATAATCGATCAAAAGCCACGCGATCTCAGATCGATAAATCACAGAATTGTAGACTCTTAATCGTGGACCACACATCAGAGTTGATAGCGGTCTTTTGCTCGGCCAGACACTGTTTATGGAGGGCGGTTAATTCCAATAATAACCTGCAGAAGGTCACGTCCGAACAGTTTAAATGTATGCTGAGGGGATTGTTGTCATGGTAACGCATTCCCGGAAATTACGTTTGACTGTTAAAAGGTAGAATCTATGGAAAATATAATTGGAAGATACTGGGGTCGGTCACAGAAGCCAGTCTGACACACAGAAAAATACGAACATAGTTATTGTAACAGTAACGGCAGTCAACCTGCCACCTTCGATGTTCTTTTATATTTTCACATTACACTTCTCCTGGCGCTGTCTTCATATTTATTGTATGTATCTGATGCCATAGCTAAGTCTATAATTCTTCCTTATCGTACTCATTTTGTAGATGGGCAGAGCCAGATTAAGATGCTGTTGGTGTCTGGACTACAGTGTAAGGGACCAAAGGGTCACCCCCCGCCTTGTAATATAAAGCACGCAGGACACCACAAACAATCTTAAGGGATAGTATTGGTAGAAGGCGCCTTCTCCCAGGCAGTGCTGTGTCCATGTCCAATATGTTCAGGGTTTCCTTGTGTGCTTTTTTGAGATTCATGAAAAGCGGAAACAGGTTTAGCCAGGGATTAAAGGACCTACGCGCCTTCCTCAACAGTCATGAAATGTATACGAGGGGGTTCCAAGTGAAAACCTCAAACGTATTTTTTTTTGGGGGGGGGGGGGGGGGGGGTGGGGCGTGGGAAGGGGCTGGATATATTCTGAAATAGTAAAGAACAAATGTATTATTTTTCGATGTAGTCACCACTGCGCTCAAAGCAAGTCCTCCAGAGCGATAAAATGCTCGGATTCATGTGGACAAAATTCTTTTGGAGCTTATGGGGTCACTACTTGGTGTTCCTGATCCCGTCGTGAATAGTCTGTCACAGAAGTTACACCGTGTTGAAACTTCCTACTCCACTCATACACTTCCTGGACTGACAGGCATGCAAAGCCATACTGGACCTTCATCCGCCGATGAATTTCTATAGGTTTCACCCCTTCACTGATACCAAAATAATTATTTAAAAAAAAAAAAAAAAAAAACGGATAACAGAACGCTGCTCCTCTTTGTTGCATGTCATAAGTGGGGCGGCCATCTTTAAACTGTCCTTATGATGTCATCGTGTTTTTCTGCACAGCGATGTCAAGTGTCAAGAACTACATTTAGAGTTAATATTTACTACATTTAGAGTTAATACCGGAGATCGGCTTGGATGAGAGGTTTCATCATCATCATTAAGTGTCATGCCAGCAGGCGTAGGCGTTCATACTCTTGATTTCCCTAACAACAATATTAGCAAGTTACAAGACAATGGCAAGGTTATTGTAATATCTATCACATTTTTAATGTTTTCATTTGAAGCCCTTCGTATAACTCCTAAGTCTTCACAAACCACATCTTATGTGTGTATATAAATATATAAAGTAGAGGACCTTTCCACACGCCTGAAGGTTCGCCTACTGGGCATATACGATTAGTTGAAGACCCATATTTGATTAGACCAATCGGCACTCGACGGGGTGATATGTATCACGCCGGTCGTCTTTACTTCCAAAGACATTTCCTGTTACTTATTTTAGACTGTGTCGACCTCGAATTCCAAGTCACTGCTTAAACAAGTTCGGTGCGAATTCAAACCCAAGACCACTAGACCGGTGGGCAATCGTCTAGCCACTACGCTACCAATCCACACACACACACACACACACACACACACACACACACACACACACACAAAACCCACATACCCACCCACATACTCACACACACATACACACGCTCACACACAGACACACACATATGCATAATTTCTGGAGGTCAAGATGTCACAACTGACGAAGACCCCAGGGATGTAACCGGTGGGTTAATCTGGCCTTGTGTCTGATCTGTGATTATTAATCTGTTTACCTTTTAAATGTGTATTTATGATATACATAAATTGTACACGCACTGCGACAGACAGACAGACAGACAGACAGACAGACAGACAGACAGACAGACAGACAGACAGACAGACAGGCAGGCAGGCAGACAGACAGGCAGGCAGGCAGGCAGGCAGGCAGACAAACGGACGGAAACAGAGAGAGAGAAAGAGAAAAAAAAAAGAGAGAGAGAGAGAGAGAGAGAGAGAGAGAGAGAGAGAGAGAGAGAGAGAGAGAGAGAGAGAGAGAGAGAGAGAGAGAGAGAGAGAGAGAGAGAGAGAGAGAAACTATGATTGGTAAACTCTTTCGAGTCACAGAACCAATGTTTGTCTAATTCGGTAGACGACCTTCTCCAGGTTAGTTAGTCTCGATGGATCGTACAGGCACATAGACCACGTTCTTACAGATGTTAAGGGACGAGGCAACCTAACATTTCACACCCCAAAGATATTATTTGACACGGAACTACATTTAGAGTTAATACTGGAGATCGGCTTGGATGAGAGGTTTCATCATCATCATCATTAAGTGTCATGCCAGCAGGCGTAGGCGTTCATGTCTTTCCACATATCTCGGTCTTTGGTTGTCTGGATCAACTCAGCTGCTGTTATTCCTCAACGCCACCGTCTCACTCCATCCAGTATCATTTCTTATGGTCGGCCTCTGCCTCTCTTCCCTCGATCTTCCCAGTCGTCACGATGTTCTCCAATGCCTCTCTTCTCATAACATGACTCTTTATTATTGTTGTACGTAATGGTCTAATTTCATTAGCCTCTTTCAGACAATCGTTGTTAGTTACTCTGGCTGTCCAAGGAATTCGCAACACTCGTCTTAGAAACCACATGAAAAATGCTGAAAATTTATTGTGGAGTCAAAATAATTAATCTAAACCAGTGTTTCCCAATGTGGGACCCACACCCCACAGGGGGGGGGGGGGGGGCGATTCGATTGTTAAAGGGGGGGGGGGGGGGGAATTCGAAAATGGAAGAAATCGGCTGGATATAACAAAACAAGGAGACTTGAGACTGAAGTTAACTAAATTGGAACCTGACATAAAATCGCTTTGCATCAAGTATCAAGCGAAAGGATCTCACTAAATTTAAATAATAAATAATTAATAATAATTAAAATAATATAGAAACATCTTTCATTAAAATTATTTTGTACTTGAATTTCATTTCTCCATTATAAGTTTTGAAAATTTACTTACTGTGTTTGCTGAATAATTTCCTAGTGATTTCTTCCTAAAACATATCATTCAAGTTTCTTTAGTGAACATTTCAATTTTTGAATATTGAAAATTATATATGTTGGGGGGGGGGGGGGGATACGAATTTTAGAAAGACTTATGTGGGGCATAGCACAAAAAAAGGTTTGGAAACACTGATCTAAACTCTCTACAAGTTACACTAAACACAAAACAAAACAAAAAACGTATCACAAACTCCATAAAGAGAGACAGTCATCATTTGCTGGCAACATAACGAAAACAAAACAAAAAAACTAATAAGTAAATTTTAAAAAAAAACCTGTAAAGATTTGTGGAAAAAGAAATAGACAAAGACAACGAAAATCTTGTGTCATGACATGGATGGATATCGGCACAAGAGTTTATACATGCCATGGGAGACCGCAAGATGCGAAGAAGCATGATCGCCCAAGTCAGTCAGCAAAGCAATTAATGCTGCTGATGACGACATTATTTCGTAGATCACCAACCTTTTCATATTTATAGCCTATCTCTCCTATTATTGGAAGCGGTTCGAATCGCGCCAGTGACTTATGAGAGTACTTATGACTACTCAGCGTAATCTTGCCAAGAAATCAACAATCATCTGAAAGATGCTGATGTTAACAGCGATGTCCTGTAAAGGATATGCAAAACATGTATTTATTTATCTCTCCTCTTCCTGCTCCTCCTCCTGCAAGGCTGTCGCGTTAGCGAAGTTGATCAGGAACTGCACTGATAATGTCATGAGCACGGTCGGACAAGGCTTCGATGCTCTGGCCTGTCGCCTGCTAAGTGTGGGAAAGATTCCTCCGTGCATTCAGGATTTAAAAATGGGATGGCGCCATCGCGTCACCCTTCTGAAACTGCTTAGGGATACTGTCAGCGTGTTGGATCTCTAGGGGATCTGGTCTCGGGCTCAAACAGGCAACACTAACTCCGTTACATATAATATAGCAACATTTATTGCAGTTAGGTATACAGTGCGTTGGCGCAGTGGGTTTAACAAGCCCGCACAATTGAGTTGCATATCACAGAGGTTTAACATCACACATGGTTATAACAAACATTCTAAGCAAACTATCTAGCATATGTCTATGACCCTAAAACACATGGGTCTGAACTATTAAGTCCCTCTAAGGCAGGCCCTGTTGCCTCTTCGATGTCCCGTCTGTCTCTGCCGGTTCACACGTGTCGCAATCCGACACGGGTGGTAACTCTGTCCGAGTTCCTCGTGGACCCCGCAATAGGCGGGCCACATCAATGTCCACGGGACAGTGGACTCACTGACCAGTCCTTCGAGAAGGCTCTGGAATACTCTGGCCTTCGAGGTTCTTACTTCTTTCCCTTGGGCGGGAGTTGTAGCCCTTGGCTAGTGTCTATTAACTTATGTTGGTTTACCGTATTATGTGAGGCTGTGACAGGAGTTCCCCTCTCCCGTGATTTGATGGGTTGTTATAAGGTAATTAGTTCTGTACTAATTCTGTCACAGAATCACATAAAGTCGGTGTTTGTAGTTTGGTGGATAGTAACTTGGTAACCTACATACTGGCATTAACACTCATGTATTCTCCCATACACCACTTCTCTGATTTGCTGAAGAGGTCTCTCTCTCCTGTGTCCTTAAAAATGCTTATCTGACCGAAGTTACGTGACGTTTACTAGTTGTTTCTACAACCCGTCCTTCTCATAGTATCCTACTGATACCAAGATAATTAACCCCTGTATTAGAGAGGATTAACAAGACAAAAGTCTTGGCTAATTAAGTACACCTTCAAATCTTGTTCTGTGTGTGCATTTCAATACACTTTTACTCTCGTATGTTGTATAATGCTGAATATGTAGTTACATTGTTATTTTATCCCATCTGACTACATGTGTCCCTGTTGGCTTGTTAGTGTGTTGACTAATAAGTTGCTGCTTCTAATAAAGTGACTGCATTTTAATTGATAGTGTTCAGTTTTGAGTTTTGTGTAAAGTGTGTGCTGAATGTGTGGCTTATCTCCAAGCGTCACGAGTTGGGATATCCTTAATCATGAATTACTCCACTGTGTAATGCATGATCAGGCATTCCAAGCAGTGGTGCTTAGATGTAGTATCCTAAATACTAAACTAAGAGTACTAAACTAACTACTAAACATGTATCAACAATTTAGACACGTAATACAATTTACATGAAAGACGCAGACAAATTAAAATAAATACGTTTTGCGTACAATTTGTCCGCTCAGTATATCGCTCTCTCATTTAATTCATTCACTCTGTCATTCACACATCTTTCATTCAATATAGTATTTGGTTAAAATATATAAGTAAAGTTGAGGTAAGTGTTATTGCCCTTAGAATAAACGGAATAGGCGATATGTTCCCTTTAAGATAATACGTACTTTTTGTACGATGACTCAAAAATGGTTTATAATTTACATAGAGAAAGTTGCATAGGAAGATTATTTAACCTATGAATAGAAAAACCTGTAATATTATGGTAGAAAATGTACAAATTACAGGTTAACATATTTTATATACATAATTCAATACAAATATAATACATATTCAATACTAAATTAATTAATTAACTAAGTAACTAAATCCAACGATGATGTGCGCGTTGTCCTCCTGTTGTTAAGCGTGTCGTGCCATGAATGTTAACAGTTAGTATGGCTGTTTCTTGAGTGTTGTAGTCGACGTAGTTCTGTTTCGGCTGTTTGCAAAGTCTCTTAGCAACAGCAAGTATGGAATGTTCTCAATGTCGAGTATAAGTGTTCTTAATTCTTTCGTGATCAATGTCAATTCACTGGTTGAAATCATTTCACAGATAATGTTTTTCGCTCGGATTGGTCCTAGAGCTTTGGTAATTGGTAGTATAGTTCTGAAAGTTTCACGTTCGTGGGTGTTATATGTAACCTATTCACTGGAGTGTTACTTTTAAATGAAAGTTCTCTAGCAGGTGTTGAGTTACACTGTTATATGCCACAGAATAAAATATCACAATTTCTTGTCTGGCGAATGGTCAATGTGCCAAATGTTATTCTGCTGGCGCATTCGTCTGCCGCGATAAAATATCAGCTATAATGTTATCAGTGCCTCTGATATGGCGGATTACGAAGTCGAAATCTTGGAGAAGAAGACACAATCTCTGTAAACGATGGTTTTTCGGAACACCTTGCTTCAGCACCAACAGTGGCGAGTTATCGGTGAGTACAACAAAGTGGGCACCCAAGAGGAACTTAGATAATCTGAGCATACAAAATAATAGACTTAATGCCTCCAATTCCACCGTAGAGTAATGGATCTCTGCTTTCTTCAGCTTACGGCTTACGTAGAGAATTGGGTGTCTCACTCCATCCACTTCTTGCATTAAACATCCTCCAATTGCGATAGCACTCGAATCTGTGGTCAAAATAAAGGGTAGATCTATGTTTGGTAATCGTAAGACTGGTGGATTAGAAAAAATACGTTTCAATCTGCATATTGCATCCTCTAAGCGGGTACTTTTACAAAATTTTGATGGATGATCTTTCGTCAACATATTAGAAAAAACTGATGTAAGTTCTGCCCAGTTTGGTATGAACTTAGCATAATAGTTTATCAGACCTAATAAACTTCTAACTTGTTTCTTTGTAGTAGGCACTTCTAGATTGAGAATTTTCGAAACAATTTTATCATCTGTCAACAGTTTACCTTCAGAAATTCTATGACCAAGGAAGTCTATTTGTTTATAGCCTATTTCAACCTTGGAAGGTTTGATAGTAAGTCCAAAGAGAAAGATTTGGTTGAAGACTTGTTTGAGTGTAAGTAAGTGAGAAGTCATATTAGAAGAATGAATGCATATATCATCAATATAAGCTTGGACGTCTTTAATTCCGTGTAATAGCAATCTAGTTAATCTAACAAATGTGGCTGGAGCGTTCTTGAGACCAAATAGAAGATATCTCCATTCGTACAAACCAAGAGGTGTTGCGAATGCTGTTATATGTCTAGAAGAAGGGTGTAGTGGTATTTGCCAATAACCTTTCGCTAAATCAACCTTCGAAAATAAGGATGATTGAGACATATTTAAAATGAGATCTTCACAGCTGTTCATTGGCTCTGCATCTGTTGTGGTTATTGTATTTAATCTTCTATAGTCTATGCACAAACGGATTGTTTGGTCCTTCTTTTTCACCAGGACAATCGGTGAAGAATATTGAGACATAGATTTCTGAATTATTCTATTTTTCTCTAAATCCAAAATTTCTTTGTCTAAATTTGCTCTATAATGCAGAGGAATAGAATATGGTCTACATTTGACCGGTGTCAGATCTGTCAACACAATTGAATGTGTTATTTTGTCAGTCCGTCCAGGTTTGTTAGAGAAGATAAATTTATAATCGTCAAGGAGAGTCAAAATGTCTTGTCGCTGCTGTTGTGTCAAAGTGTCAGAGATTTGTATGTCCTTTATACTAGCGTCGTCATTCATAATCGGTACTGGAATCTCAGTATTGTCTGCGTCTGTCTGATTTATTACAGATGCTACTGTTTGTAAATTGTCCTCAATGTCATTGTCGTCGTCGTCGTCGAGATTAATCGTTATCAATATGTCGTCACATTGGTCGTCGTTGTCGTTATTCCATATTGTCGGTAAAGTAAATATGTCTTCGTCGTCTTTGTTGTCGTAAGAGTGCGTCGTTAACGATGCTTCGTTTGTCGAGGTGTCATTCAGTTGGGTCATTGCCGTTTCGTTTCTGTCATCAGTTAGGTGCGTCTGCTTACTCGTGTCACTATCCTGTCTAGCATAGTATGGTTTTAACATATTTACATGGAATATTTTCAACTTTCCATTTAAAGAAATTTCGTAATCAACTTCCGAAATTCTTCTAACAATTTTAAACGGTCCTTGCCAAGAGGTTGATAGCAAATCTCTCTTGTCAGGTAGAATAGTAAAATGTCCTGGCCTGGTTTTAATACAATTGTTTTTGCACCTTTGTTGGCGTACTGCCTGTACCTAAAACCTTTCTCCTGTAATGATGTTCTGGCCAGTATACAGGATCGTATGATTTTGTCTCTGGTGTCAGTGACTAAATCATAGGTGGAAATTGGTAGTTGGATATTTACAGGTTGTGATATGATATCTTTGTAAATAGTGAGAGGTCCTCTTGGGTTCGCTCCATATATCAATTCGAAGGGAGAGAACCCTGTGCTTGATTGTGGGACTTCTCTATATGCGAACAGCACCGTTGGGAGAAGTATATCCCAATCGGCTGGATTTTCAGCTGTCACTTTGGATAGCATATGTTTCAGGTCCCCATTTAGTTTCTCGCAGATACCATTTGCGGCCGGTCGGTATGGACTAGTGAAACATTGCTTTATGCCTAGTAACTTAGTTACCGATTGAGTGGCATTCGATATGAACTGGGTTCCTCTATCTGAAATTATTTTCTCCGGGAAGCCAAAACGGGAGAAAATATTTAACAATACGTCCGTCACATCCTTAGAGGAGATAGATTTTAATGGAATCATTTCTGGCCATCTCGTACATAGATCAATAAGAGTAAAAATATATCTATTCCCTTTGCTTGAGATGTGGTTCAACGGGCCTACTAGATCAACTGCCACGATTTGAAATGGCCTCGAGGCAGTTGTAGTTGGTTGGACTTCTGCCGTAGGATTTTTCCCCTTTTTCACCAGTTTATGACATATATCACATGATCTACAAAAGGTTTTAATGTCTTGGCAAAATTTCGGCCAATAAAATTGGGTCAGGACCCTAGCTCTAGTCTTTTCGTACCCCATATGACCTCCGAAGGGTGAGTCATGGGCTATCTTTAGTACTTTCTCTCGATGTGCTTGTGGTAGAACTACTTGCTGTATCGTGGTCTGATCTCTGGTGTACAATCTAGTCAGCACATTGTTCTTTACTTTAAATGTCCACGACGCATTTTTAGTTAATTTTGGTGTAAGTCCTACTAACCTAAAATACTGTGAAAGTGTAGGATCTGCTTTCTGTTCTTCTCCAAAATTAGTGCTGGTCATGTTTAGTGATACTATTTCTAGTGACTCCTGCAGTTGGTCGGTGTGGGTTTTGTGAGTTGTCTGTCGTGTTATTGCATTCGTGTGTTGTGTGTGTTGTTGCACATCTACAGGCTTGGTAATTTGTGGAGTGATGGCTTCCTCAATTCGAGGTTTTAAGTTGGTCGTATCACTGACAGATTCGACCGCCTCTGCATTATGCACCTCGGTGAATTCTTTCTGAATTACTTCATTGGTTGTCTCCCTTGTTCTTTTGGCAGATTGAGACAAGCATGCATGGTGTTTTTCTTTAGCATCGCTGTTTGGGTGCTGGATACCGTTTTCCTGCTCCCAATCTCTGATTTCCTTTTCAGAGCAAGGTCGTATGTTGGGCAGGTTCCCAAGTATAATATCAGCGACAGGATTTTCTAGGACTGCGCACAATACTAGTCCTGATATTAACGGTGTTCGAATTTCGACAAGAGCAAGGGGGTATTTCTCTATAGTGCCTGAGAATGTGCGACAAGTTACGTGTTTGTGTGTATAGTCTTTGTCGTTGATTAATGTTTTCTTAATCCCACAGAGCGTTGCGCCGGAATCACGAATTAATGTGCACTTTTTGTTATTTACAAACCCTGTTGAGAAATTTAGCTTGCCTGTAGAAGATAAGGCAGCATTGGCCATTTCATTAGAAATAGGAATGGTGTGGCCACATAGTAATGTTGTGTCAAGTTGGAATTTCATACAGGTGTTACATTTATTGTCTGTAATGTTGTCAATAATTTGCACGGCATTTCCTAGCTCACTCAAACTTTCGCTTTGATTGTCACACTCATTCAGTAATTCAATATCTTCGTCTGATGAAGTTTCAACTAGTGCAGCATTGGCCTGTTTCAGTATCTTTCGGCCTTCACAAAAACGAGAATAGTGCCCACAGCTGCTGCAAAAATAGCATTTGACCGCTCTCTGATACGCATTTCTCTTATTCTTTTGCTTTTCCACGATCATTTTGAGGTGATGTGGATAGTTGGGCGATTTATCGCACATCGCGTATTCTTCGTGAGTCAAACTACAATATTGGCACTTAACTGGCTTCCTGACATTCGAGCGTGGTTTAAACTTGCTTTCAGTTGGTTTCGAGTATCTAGTGTTTACAACTGCTGCTGTTCCGTTTTGACGTAGGTTTAATTGGAAAATATCTCTGTTCGCTGTGAAAAATGCGTTCCCCTTTGTCTCTACATCTTGAATACTTTTACAGTCCATTTGTTTCAAAAACTTAGCAAAAGGTGTGGGGATTGTACTAACTATTTTGTCAATAATAATGAGTTCTTTTAGTTTGTCATGGTTGTTGTTAGTTTTAGCTGAGTTAATCCACTTTGTGCACACATCTTGAACTGTAGACACGTAGTCTATAAAGTTTTGGTTAGGTTGTGGGGATAATTTTGCGAACTGTTGCTGGTAACCTGCTGTATCTAATGAGAAATGTTGGAGAATGCGTTGCTTTAAATAATCATAATCTTTTCTCATTTCCTGTGGCACTGTCTCTATTACTTTTAGAGGTTCCAGAGCTAAGTTTCTCATTAAAATAAATGCCCAATCTTATTTTATGATCTTATGGTAGGACATGAGACACTCAAAATTTTCCAGGTATGCACTGATGGAGTCTCCTGAGCAAAATGCCTTGACGAGGCCTTTATACTTGTTATATTTTTGTTCTTCCTCCCTGCTTCTCAGTTTATTTACAGATATTTCTACGTTGGAATCAATCTCCATCTGCTTTAGTTTTATTTGTGTATCGACATTCAATTGGGCTAGTTTGGCCGCCGCCTCAAGCTCCATTTGTTTCTCTTGAGCCTGCAGTTGCATTTTCTTTTCTTCTGCCTGCAATTGCATTTTCTTTTCTTCTGCCTCAATTTGCATCTTCTTTTCTTCCCGTTCTCTCGCTCTTTCTTCACGGGCAATGTTCTCTGCGTGCGCTTTTTCTTCACGGGCAATGTTCTCTGCGTGTGTTTTCTGTGCCCATTCTGATAGTTTCTCTTCTTTATAACCTAATTTCATACCTAACTCAATACATTTTTCTAACGTAGACATCTTGTCTTTTACTTGTTGGTAATTTTACTGAAGTTAAATCCCTTAGAACAATGTTGGGGAGTAGAAAATTTAGTTATCTCCCTTAATGTTTACATGCGCAAATACCAATGCAAAGTTATGTTGGTTACAAGGTCATGAATATACAAACAAATCAATGCAAAGCAAAAATGTTACATGGATGGATGGTGATAAGTACCGCTTAGGGTTGCAATGGGCATGATATGAAACTTATCTTATATTCCCAGAACTTGCGAATGTTGTCTTGTACTCTCGCCACTGTTGGATAGGTTACATACGTTACACACACCACAATTCGCGGAACAATCTGCTCGTAGAATGAGAAAACATTAGTAACAGTCAAATGTCACAGTCATGTCACAATTTATAGTGTTAACATCATTGAGAGATCATCTGCAGAGGGACTCATATTAATACTAGTTCATCACTAGATAGATGCAAATTTGTTAAACTTGTTCAAAAATCAATTTGATATCATTTATTTAATTTTTTACTTGGCAATCAATAGCCGTCTGAACGTAAAGCTTGTGCCAAAACCGGAGATTAGCCCCCAAAAAGCCTGTCAGCGTGTTGGATCTCTAGGGGATCTGGTCTCGGGCTCAAACAGGCAACACTAACTCCGTTACATATAATATAGCAACATTTATTGCAGTTAGGTATACAGTGCGTTGGCGCAGTGGGTTTAACAAGCCCGCACAATTGAGTTGCATATCACAGAGGTTTAACATCACACATGGTTATAACAAACATTCTACGCAAACTATCTAGCATATGTCTATGACCCTAAAACACATGGGTCTGAACTATTAAGTCCCTCTAAGGCAGGCCCTGTTGCCTCTTCGATGTCCCGTCTGTCTCTGCCGGTTCACACGTGTCGCAATCCGACACGGGTGGTAACTCTGTCCGAGTTCCTCGTGGACCCCGCAATAGGCGGGCCACATCAATGTCCACGGGACAGTGGACTCACTGACCAGTCCTTCGAGAAGGCTCTGGAATACTCTGGCCTTCGAGGTTCTTACTTCTTTCCCGTGGGCGGGAGTTGTAGCCCTTGGCTAGTGTCTATTAACTTATGTTGGTTTACCGTATTATGTGAGGCTGTGACAGATACATTTATTTGTGATTCCCTTGTTTCCTCCTCAGTGGGCAGGCCGGCCGAAGGCGTACATCATCTACAGAATCGTGGCCGGACTGGCTCTCCTGGGGTGGGTGTCGGGAGATGTGGTCTACGAGACCAACGAGTTCTACATGGGCGAGGCCTGGAGATGGCTGGTGTTCGCTTCCAACTGGAGCTTTGCCATCCTGGCCATCTCTGCGGTGTTCCAGGCAGTCACCAGCACCATATATGAATACAAGCCATACTGGATTATGGGTAAGTCTTGTCTGAGCCAACGGCTCTCAAATGTTTGTTTGTCTCAAGACCTCGTTGTATATTCTTATACATGGCTCAGCAGACTAGCGTACTTGTGTTCGTGAGCGTCTGGCAATCTCCGCGGTGTCCCAAGCAGTCACCAGCACCATATATGAATACAAACCGTACTGGATCATGGATAAGTCTTATCTGAGCCAACGGTTCTCAAACGTCTGTCTGTCTCAAGACCTCGTTGTATATACTTATACATGGCTCAGTAGACTCGCGTGCTTGTGTTAATGAGCGTTGTGTTGCTGTGGCTAAACTTATTTTGTATCAAGTAACTCACCGTACGGCTATAGGTTACGCCTTAGACGATTTCCCACTAGGATTTGATTATGAGTTGAGCTAAGAACCGAAATCGCTGCACTTGAGACATTCCCATACGCGCTCCGTCCCCTCGTTCGACAGCCAGTGAAGAGTCATACTACTAATCGTTCCCCCCGCTATTTGATTGAAAGTTCTCCTGGTCTTCCTTCTCTCTTGATTATGAACCTGTTGGCAATGAATTATCTAAAACCTATCGGGAGAAAAGATTACCAGCCGAGACCTAACCTCAACTGCTGTGCCGAATTCTTATCTGGTATGCCTCTTTGCAGATGTAAAGTTGCAGTACCGGTCTTGCACACTCGGCGGGTTTCTTAGCCTCGAGAGGGAAAAGACAGTCTTGCAACACAGCCCTCGCGGAGATGCTACTCTGGTATAGGTTCGGGAGAAAAGTCTCAACACCAACCTCACACCGATACATGCAAGCCCATTTCGAGTCTTAGACGGGCTTTGACACTAACGAGTCGGACTTAACAGATAAAACCCACAGTCTTCCGCAAGTAATAGAAACAGTTAAAGTAGCAATAATTTGGGATATAACTATTTAAAGTAGCAACCGTTTGGTATGGAAATAGTTAAAGAAACTGCTGCAAGGGATAGCAACTTTTACAGTATAGTACTAAGTGGGAGTGATAGAAATAGTTAAAGTAATAACCGTATGGGATAGAAATAGTTAAAGTGGCATGCATCTTGGACAGAAACAGTTAAAGTAACTACCGTCAAGGACAGACATAATTAAAGTAATAACCGTCTGGAATAGACATAATTAAAGTAACTACCACCTAGGATAGGCATAGAGTAAAAATCGCTCAGGATGGACATAGTTAAAGTAACAACCGTCTGGAATAGACGCAGATAAAGTAACAGCCGTCTGGGATAGAAATAACTAAAGCAACAATTTGGAGGCGTGAAAGCAGTTAAAGTAACCACAATCTAGGAAAGAAACAGTAACGTACCAGCTGAGAGGGATAGCTACAGTTAAAGTAACAACTGCGAGTTATAGAAACAGTTAAAGTAACAACCGCCAAAGATATAAACAACTAATGTAATAACTGGGAGAAATAGAAACAATTACATTAACAACTATCTGCCGTCTGGTATACATAACTTTGGTAACATTGATCTCCTGCCGTCTGGTATAGAAAGTTAAATGCCACACAGAGCGTTTCTCTAATGCCGAAGAGGTCTCTCGCTATGGGCTCGGCGAGCCTCTTGGGGATGTCTGGATCACATTATCAGAAACGCTGGTCTCAGCGACCTAGATGTCTGTTGTATATGTTTCACACTACCGTTGTATGTTTATTCATAGACTGTTTTGAACTCTTGAACTTCGGGGATGTTTATGGGATGTGAATATTCATTGAGATTCTGGAGGCTTGTTATTTTGAGCAGAAAGGGTTTTGCGTGGTTGAGCTTAAATTTATTCGTTTCACTTTTTGAGTGGGCGCCATCTCCTGTAACCCCATTGTGCATTTATTTGACACTATATTTAGGGACCCGTGGTGGCGTGGCGGATGACTGTTCGCTTGGCGTAGTCTTGGGTTCGATACGTATCAAGACGGCTTTTTATTTGTTTAGAAATTGATCAGGGCTTCTAGGTAGAGCCTAGCGTAAAATTGGTACCTGACAATATCTGAGGAAATAAAGGCAGCTGACGTGATACCGTCCACACCAGCCACTGAGTGCGGTAGATTATACAAATATGAGTCTATCTCAGTGCGCCATTAGCGTGTGAAAAGGGACCGCTGCGTTATTTTATATTTAGAATTGATTGCTGCTGGCGATTTTGGGCGTGGGGCTGGTGTAGGACCAGGTCTTGTGGGGTTTACACTGAGTGTATGCTAATAATTTCCTTGTCTTGAGTGGGCACTGAGTATGTTTTCCCACACTTCAACAACCAGCCACGTGTCGGGACATTTAAAAAATGTGCGTTATCACTTGTCAGTGGAAACACTCGTTTCCAGTACAGCCAAAAATGGACTATCATCCAATTTTCTTTTGCGCTCGCTCGCTTTGAACTCAAGCGTAGTCCATTTACACTACTTTTAGTAATGCCGGACTGAATTTTATGTGTGGATTAGCTTTCCCTATTAACATATCCCTCGCCATCAGGCGAACCCACTCCGTCTTCAGAAGACTTGTAATTTGCGTCCCCAAGTCAAGGCAGATAGGTCAACATTTTAGCCTAACTGTCCGACGGAAGGGTTGAACACCTTACTTCGGCAAAAGCACACCAAATGTTTAAGAACACTCGTTCTTATCCATTCAGCCATGCTGACCTACTCATATAATATTAATGGTTAATGTTTGTTTTCATTCGCTCGCCTTAAACTTAAGCGTATTCCACATGCATGCTACTTCTACCAGTAGTATTTGCTGGACTCATTCCTGTGTTAGATTATTCTATTATCAGTGTGTCCCGCCATCAAGTGAACCCACTCCGACTTCTGAGGTACTTTTAATTTACGTCCTCAAGTCAAGGACAAGCAAGTGGCCAATGATTAATTTAGTCGTTAATTTTAATCATTAAAACGCGAAAGGGGTCGAGTAAATTCATCGTAAAGAACATTAAAGGATGTCCCACAATAGACATTGCCACTAAGGTGTGAGATTAGTATGCCGTTGCTTGTTTTAGGTCATGACATATTGAGATGAGGGTGATCATTGCCCTCCCTCATACGTTTCCTTTCCCAGACAATAATGACCGTTATCTAGCAATCATTCTGTGAGACTGGGTCAACCCCAGAGTCGTGCTGATAAAAAACAGTATCAGAATCCTGCAGCTGCTGGGGATTGAACCCTGGCGGTTGTCTTGGTAACAAACATGCGAACCGTTATGAGACCAACTCGAAATAAAAAGGGAGATTTAATGATAAACATGCATGAGTTAACTGCTATAAAAGTATGGATACGGTAGAATACCAAAGGATACCTTGTTTGGTGAATTACAGACGGTTAAAAGATCTCGTGGTTGGCCCCTACTACGATACAAAGATGTGTGTAAGCAGGACATGATTTATACAGGCATTGATATTGCGCCTTGGGAGCAAGTCGCCACTGATCGTGCGGCATGGAGGGCAAAGATCAGAAATGGAATAAAGACAACGGGGGAAATTATTGCAGATAGGTCACACACTGAGCGTGTAAGACGTAAGTTGATGCGTGATCGTGGAAATGACTATATGTTCACATGCATCCACTGTGGACGAACATTTACAGCGCTAATTGGTCTGATCAGTCACATTAGCTACCGTTATGGGTTGTAATTATTATGCCATTTTCAAGCACAATGTAACAATATATATAAAATGTGCCATGCAACATGGCGTAGGCGCTCATATCTATCCACAGATACCGACCCTTGTTATTCTGGATAAATTCTAGTCATGACATGTTACCATGTCCTGGTCTTAGACAATCAAGCATCATTTTATCGGTCTGTTTATGCCTCTGATCTTTCCAGTCGTCACGATGTTCTCCATTGCCTCTCTTCTCATTCATTGTATGACCTAGGAACAGTTTTGTCACTTCTATTCAGTAGAGCAGACAGGCTGAAAATATCTAAGGGCTGTGGAATTGTGGTTTCTGAGGACAATGCAAATAATACCATGGACAGACAGAAAAACCAATGACCAAGTACTATAAGAAACACATGAAAATCGTAAACTGATTAAAGAAATTAGACGTATACAGTCAACGTTTTGGTCACGTTATGAGAAGAAATACATTGGAGAACTTGGTGACACCTGGCAAGATCGAGGGGAAGAGAAAAAGGATAAGGCAGAGAAGTAAATACCTGGATGGTTTGGCCACGTGGTATGATTGAGACAAGAACACTGAGCTGATCTACGACTCTGGTGATCGAGTGAGATGGCGAAAGATGACCGCCCACGCTTATCATCACCACATCTGCCATATCATGCACTTATCACGAACTGTCTATATCTAAATCGTACAGAAAAACACAGAACTATCTGTACAAATCCTACAGAATAATACAGAACCACCCGCATAAATTCTATAAACAAAATGTCAAAACTATCTATATAAGATCCAGTTGTCATGGCAGGGTGTCAGCTGACAGTCTGGGTACTAAAAGTGTCTGGCCCATATTGTGCCACAAGTGTCACTCTAATAACACATTGCCATTGCTGTCAGGGGCGGGTACTCTCTCTACTATTACCAGGTCGGACCAGTCTCCAAAATAAAAATCGATCGATAGCCAGGAAGCAGGCGAATACTGAATTCTTGCCGTCTTGACAGACGATAGTTTATTACATTGAGCTTAATAAACAAACAGAAAAGGCACAATAACCTCTCCATAGCACACAGCCTGCATTGTAGAGACCATGTGTTGTTCAAGCAACATGATCCCCCTCTCGGCCTCCAGAGGAAACGGAATATAAATGCGTCTCTAATAAGACAAGCCTGTACAAGTTCCTGAATCAAGCTGCCACGACATTTAGTCTATAGGTTGCATTTCCTCGCACTAGGGGTAAGGGTTGTACCCTCCCAATTGAGTTCATCTGCCCGAAGCCGTTGACACAATGTGGGGTGTCGGCTGTAGTGAGCGCCGTCCAACATTCGGCAGCGAACGTGGTTGTTTTTACAATTTTATTGTTGTGTGTGTGTGTGTGTGTGTGTGTGTGTGTGTGTGTGTGCGTGTGTGTGTGTGTGGGTGGGTGGGTGGGTGGGTGGGTGTGGGTGGTTGGGTGGGTGGGTGGTTGGTTCTCCAGAGGCCAGAGCCGTCCCATCCGGTACCACGTTCCTGTGTGTCATTCAGATGTCCGCTTCTGTTGGTGGCCCTGGCAAGATCAAATGCAGATATTGATCACGGTTGCTCTGGTACCATGGAGATAAGAAAAGACACTACACTTTGATCTTAGTCAAAAGGCCGAGACGAGGTAGTGCAATATTTGGTAAAGTGTAGTAAAGGACCACTTTTCACGTCATGAAGCGAAGTGGGCATATGGCGTTATTTCATTATATGCTCAAAGTTTACCTTTGTCTCTTTTACATAGTCCGAGATAACGTCCTACTTGTGGCAGCCTCTACCGGGCAAACGCTGTTAGTTACTCTGGCCTTCCAATGTATTCACAATATTCGTTTCAGACACCACATCTCCGCTGATTCCAAGTTCTTCCTAATTTGGTCGTTCACAATTCAACATTCACTTTTCAAAATTTTACAGATTAAAAAATAGTTCTGCCTATAAAATCTTTAGATGAAAAAGAGATGGGGCAAACCATCTGTAAAAAATGTATAGAAAAAGACGTCATAATTAATTTGTAGTTCTTCAGGAAAAAATAAAGACAGAATGATCTGTAAATCCTATAGTCCAGGGTCACCAAACTTAAAGGCCCGGCCCGGCCCCCATCCCTTTCATCCGGCCCGCCGACGGTGCTCGAACTTGTTTTATAGTGATGGAACACGAGACTTGTGATACAATTTAAAAGTAAATTTTTATGTTTTGAAAATAGAATATCTTCATACAGCGGCGACCCCCTCGCTGCTATGTGTCTTAAATTTACTATATTCAATGATAAAAAAAATTTTATCTAAATTTTTTTGTTTATTTAATGTTTGCTTATTTCCCCGCCATTCTAAAACCTTCCCCCCCTCCTGTTTGGGGCCGCCTACGCTCTGGCTTTATCATGGTTTCCGGCCACACCCCCACACACACAACACAACCCCGCGCGCGCGCTCATCTTTTCCCCCCTCCCGATGCCACCGGGGTGTCACACAGGTTTCCTTTTTCCATAAATATTTAATTTTTTGCCAGTCCCTCCAATTTTTAGGTATGTAACAAGGAAATTTTTTTTTTTTTGACAGTGATGGGGAAGTGAATACAAGTGTGAATAGAGGCAAAAAGTAGCAAACATAGCCCTAAAACCAAAACCCCGTGTTTTTACGAAAATATTATCCCCCCCGCTCAGAAGAATTCCCCCCCAAGGGGTTTTAAACGACTTGGGCCCGGCCCGTGTTTTTTAAACCCTTTTGCTGGAGCAGATCCCTTTCGCAAATGTTTACGTTTTTTCATTAAAATCTGTGCGATGATCCATTCGATTCGATTTCACCATTAACCCCCACCTCGTTTTAACCAAGGAAAGTTATAGTAGGGGTTTAACACCGGCTCAGAACGCAGTCCTGTGACTAGACAGCCACCAAAAACAGCTGAAAATGGGTTTTTCGCTCACAGTTTATCAAAAACCCAAGGTGATTG
>JACEFZ010025041.1:0-20870 GCA_014155875.1 Cepaea nemoralis | reverse complement strand
ACTCCCAATTGGAAAAAAATTAAAAAGGGCATAGACTATCATTACAAATCCAGAAAAAAGTGAGAGGAATATTTGAAAAGGGAAGAACAGAACAGTGTGCAGCGCAGAACAGCCACTCTCAGCTTCCTTGATGAAGAATACCACAGGGACCTCTGGATCCGAGTCTACACAGATGGGTCAGCACAAAATGCTGTTCGAAATGGCAGGAGCGGGAGTGTACATAGAATACCCAAATAATACTAGGACACAGCCAGAGTACCGACAGGAAAGTACTGCCATAACTATGATGCCGAAATTGAGGCAATCAAGATAGCAACAGAGAAATTACTAAATAACAGCAATGGTACACAACCTGTGGTGCTACTAACAGATGCAAAATCAGTACTCGAGGCGCTCCTCTCTGGGAAATTGCCAGTACTAAGGACACTACTTTCTGAACTTAGCAGTCAGCATAAAGTCACCATACAGTGGATACCATCCCACTGTGGAGTACCCGGAAACGACAGAGCTGATCAATTGGCTAAGGAAGGAGCCAAAGAAGGAACAGCCTGATGTGCCCGTTACATACCACCAAAAGAAAAGAATGATCAAATCAGTCAGAAAGCCACCAAAACCTGCTCAAGATGACTACCACATTATGGACAGACCAAAACAAGTCATTATTCTGCGCCTCAGAACAGGACACAATAGATTACGCAACCACATGTATACAAAATTCAAGATTGGTGAAACAGCCATGTGCACATGTGGATTGGCGTCGCAGACAGCAGAGCACATACTCCAAGACTGCCCAAAATATAACATATCTAGGCAAACCTTCTGGCCTAGAGAGACGACGGTGGAAGATAAACTCTATGGACCACTGTGTGAACTGAAAAAAACAGTTCAATTCATGCAAGAGACGACATTGCAGATATAGACATATTTCAAGCGAACGAAAGAAGAAGAAGTGTTTATTTCTAAAGTCGGATGCCGCCCTGTCAACCCTTTGGTTTGCTCTTTCTGTCAAGTTGTTTACACATTCTATCACTTAAAGAATATTGGTATCGGAATTCTGCCCACCAGTCATGTCATGAACATCTCTTTTCTGATGTTTCTCTTTCGTATAAACAACGAACAGACACCCGAACTTGCAAACTCACGCTGAATTTCGGAAGCCTAAACGCTGCGTTTTGCCTACTGTCTATGACCTTTCCTAATGAAAAAAACAAAAAAAAATTGAGCAACCAGTTGTTTTCCCCTAGCCCAAGCTCGTACAGAATACGTTCCCACTCCACGCTGTCTAGCAGGAAGGCAATTAGTGGCCTGGTTCGGAGAGGCGCGAGGCGGTGGTAGGGAGAGAGGCGGAGGTGAGTGCAGAGTACGAATTCACAGGGAGTTGAAGGCTGCATGTCAGGGGTTCTGAAAATGTGGGATTTGGTTTCTCAAACGGCACTCTGGGTGGGTACGACAAGTGTACTGTGTTCATGATTGGGGTCTTGGTGACATTGTAGAAAGGGTTAGAGAAGGACAGAGGGGGAGGTAGTTCAATCGAGTTGTTGTTGTTGTTGTTTTTGTTGTTGTTGTTGTTGTTGTTGTTGTTCTTCTTCTTCTTCTTCTTTCTTCTTCTTCTTCTTCTTCTTCTTCTTCTTCTTCTTCTTCTTCTTCTTCTTCTTCTTCTTCTTCTTCTTCTTCTTCTTCTTCTTCTTCTTCTTCAGACAATAGGTAGAAAGAATGACAGACAGACAGATAGACCAACCCACCGAGAGAAGGAGCGATCGATATAAAGTTAGACACACAGACAGACAGACAGACAGACAGACAGACAGACAGACAGATGGATAGATAGATAGATAGATAGATAGATAGATAGATAGATAGATAGATAGATAGATAGATAGATAGATAGATAGATAGATAGATAGATAGATAGATAGATAGATAGATTGACAGACAGAGAGACGGACAGACGGACGGACGGACGGACAGAAAGAAAGAAAGAAAGAAAGAAAGAAAGAGCCATTTCTTCAGTTGATATATATTGCCACTTCCCCAATTTCATTCTCTGGCTAGTGTAAGATTCCTCTTGTTGCCACCGCTGGCATAGATGATTACTGTGTCAGATCGACTTCTCCACGGTGAACTCCACCGCTTGTGTCCTCTTTATTTCCATAAATCTTGGGAGTTTAGTGTTGTTCAGCGGTCTGGTATCCATCCATCATGTTCCATGCCGATAAGCGTGGGAGGTCATGATTCGCCATTTCTCTCGATCACCAGAGTCGTGGATCAGCTCAGTGTTCTTGTCTCGACCATGCCACGAGGTCAAGCCATCCCATATTTAATTCTCTGCCTTCCCCTTGTTCTCTTCTTCTAGATTTTGCCATTTGTCACCAAGTTCTCCAATTTATTTCTTCTCATAACATGTCCAACAATTTTGACTGTCTACGTCTAATTTCGCTAATCAGTTTACGATGTTCATTTGTTTCTGGTAGAATTTGGTCATTTGTGTTTCTGTCTGTGCATGGTATTCTTTGCATTTTCCCCAGAAACCACATTTCCACAGCCATCAGATGTTTATCAGCTTGTCTGCTCATTGTCCAAGCTTCACAACCACACAAAAGTACAGGTTCTATGTAGCACCTAAACACTCTTTCTCGCTGCAAAATGACATCTCTTTATTGGTCAGTATATTTTTTATCTTGCAAATGGCTATCTTCGCCATGGAGATTCTTACTGTAATCTCTTCAATGCATTTCCCTTCAGATGTTATGACTTTTCCGAGATAATTATACCGATTCACTTGTTTAAGAATATTCCCATTAACTTGTATATTGCATTGTGGTATTTTCTTCGACCTGGTGACAACCATAATCTGTATCTTCTTACAATTCAATTCTAACCCTAGTTGTTACTGTGTGCAACAACCGCATCTGCTACATGTTACAGATCCTGTTTATTTTCTGCTATCAATACTGTATCATCTGCATATCTAATGTTAATTATGTTTCGTCCCCCAATGATGATTCCTTTCATATCTTCTATATTTCTGAAAATATTTTCACTGTACATGGAAAAATAGATCTGGAGACACTATACGTCCATGTCTCACACCTATCTTAATAGGCTGATATTGACCTACTTCATTATCAATTCTTATGGCAGCTTGTTGTTTTAAATATATGAATATATGTTTTTACAAGTCTAAGGTCTTTCCCATCAATGTGTAGATCTTCAAGTATCTTTATCATGTTGACACGTCTCACTTTATCGAAAGCCTTTGTATAGTCAATAAAGCAAAGATGTATATCCTTGTTTACTTCTATAGCACGTTCAATTACCGTTCTCAGCATATACTCAGCATTTACTGTGCCCTTTCCTTCTCCAAACCCACATTGTTCCCCTCCTATGTCAGGTTGTATTTGCTTCCTAACTCTTTGCATGATAATTCTTAGCAAAATCTTCGTGATGTGACTCATTGTCAGATGTTGATCACATTCCAAGGCTCCTGATTTCTTTGGGATTGCAATAAATACAGAATTACATAATTCATGAGGTATATCTGCAGTATCATATATTTATTCAGCAGTCTTGTGACTTGATCTCTTCCATAGTCTTCTAAAGCATTAATCATTTATGTTGAGATACTGTCTTGCCAATTATTTAAAAAAAATTAGTTGCATATCCTTCACAGGACGTAGCAGTCAACCCTAGCATTTTCGCTGTTCGTGATTCCTGGGCAAATTTTACGTTCAGTAGTTTGCCATTGCTTTCTGAACCACCGGCACCTATACCTTTTTCGAAAAAACCAGCACCGCTGTGTTTCACACCCGGGTATACGGGCTCACAAACAGCGTTCGCAAGCCCTTAGCCACGGAGACCAGTTTGCCAATTATGTCTTCTTATAATTTAACTAAAACTAACATTGAATCTCTTTATGTGTCAATGCTTAAAAACGTGAAAACCATTGGTCTTGCACACACGTATTAACTAACTCATTCAGATTTTTTGTCCAGTTCGCAGAATGAAACAATACATTTGTCTGTTGGTGGTCACGTGAATTCTAAATGCCGATGGGTTGTCGTGTCGGTCGTTGCTGGAGCGGAGAGTTAAGTTCCACTAATGCTTAATGGGGCACTTAACGTGAATGTCATCCCAGACGATCCTGGGAAAGTGGTACTGGGTTTGCCCCACTGTCAGCGACCCTCGGTATTATTGATATAACTGCCAGGCAATGGAGATCACGACTGCGAAGGGTTCTTTGTGCCAGATTATTCATTGAGAGGTTCGGTATGAACATGTCATTTATCCATTTCACATTTATGAACTGCTGGCATTCTCATTCTTGGGAAGACAATGTAGTGGTTTTCCCATACCTTTCACATGTATATAGGTGGTTTGTGACCTCCACCGTTGACAACAGTTTCCGGTTCTTAGGACGAGTGATTGTCCTACTCTGCAGAGGTGAGGTGTTGTCGGTTTATTCCCGTGGATGTTCAATTATAAATGATAACGCCTCAAGCTTCGAATATCTTGACTTCGTCATCAACAGCAATGACTGCTGTTCACAATATGCCAAGACAGGCTGTAAAGATTGTAGAACACTATAACAGAAGAGGACAGACTATAGAAGATTGAAAGGTGCCCCTACATTCTCGTGTAGAATAGGATATCTCTGCACAATATTGTAAGGTACCCCTACATTCTAGTGTAGAATGGGATATCTCTGCACAATATTGTAAGGTACCTCTACATTCTAGTGTAGAATAGGATATCTCTACACAAGAATGTAAGGTACCCCTACATTCTAGTATAGAATAGGATATCTCTACACAAGAATGTAAGGTACCCCTACATTCTAGTATAGAAGAGGATATCTCTACACAAGAATGTAAGGTACCCCTACATTCTAGTATAGGAGAGGATATCTCTGCACAATATTGTAAGGTACCCCTACATTCTAGTGTAGAATAGGATATCTCTACAAAATATTGTAAGGTACCCCTACATTCCAGTGTAGAATAGGATATCTATACACAATATTGTAAGGTACCCCTACATTCTAGTATAGAAGAGGATATCTCTGCACAATATTGTAAGGTACCCCTACATTCCAGTGTAGAATATGATATCTCTACACAATATTGTAAGGTACCCCTACATTCTAGTGTAGAATGGGATATCTCTGCACAATATTGTAAGGTACCTCTACATTCTAGTGTAGAATAGGATATCTCTACACAAGAATGTAAGGTACCCCTACATTCTAGTATAGAATAGGATATCTCTACACAAGAATGTAAGGTACCCCTACATTCTAGTATAGAAGAGGATATCTCTACACAAGAATGTAAGGTACCCCTACATTCCAGTTTAGAATAGGATATCTATACACAATATTGTAAGGTACCCCTACATTCTAGTATAGAAGAGGATATCTCTGCACAATATTGTAAGGTACCCCTACATTCCAGTGTAGAATATGATATCTCTACACAATATTGTAGGGTACCCCTACATTCTAGTGTAGAATGGGATATCTCTGCACAATATTGTAAGGTACCTCTACATTCTAGTGTAGAATAGGATATCTCTACACAAGAATGTAAGGTACCCCTACATTCTAGTATAGAATAGGATATCTCTACACAAGAATGATAGGATATCTCTACACAAGAATGTAAGGTACCCCTACATTCTAGTATAGAAGAGGATATCTCTACACAAGAATGTAAGGTACCCCTACATTCTAGTATAGGAGAGGATATCTCTGCACAATATTGTAAGGTACCCCTACATTCTAGTGTAGAATAGGATATCTCTACAAAATATTGTAAGGTACCCCTACATTCCAGTGTAGAATAGGATATCTCTACACAATATTGTAAGGTACCCCTACATTCCAGTGTAGAATAGGATATCTATACACAATATTGTAAGGTACCCCTACATTCTAGTATAGAAGAGGATATCTCTGCACAATATTGTAAGGTACCCATACATTCCAGTGTAGAATAGGATATCTCTGCACAATATTGTAAGGTACCCCTACATTCCAGTGTAGAATAGGATATCTATACACAATATTGTAAGGTACCCGTACATTCTAGTGTCGAATAGGATATCTCTACACGATGTAAGGTACCCTACATTCTAGTGTAGAAAAGGAAATCTCTACACAATAATGTAAGGTACCCCTACATTCTAGTGTAGAAAAGGATATATCTTCACAAGAATGTAAGGTACCCCTACATTCTAGTATAAAAGAGGATATCTCTACACAAGAATGTAAGATACCCCTACAGTCTAGTGTAGAAATGAATATATCTTCACGAGAATGTAAGGTACCCTACAGTCTAGTGTAGGAAGGGATATATCTTCAAGAGGATGTAAGGTACCCCTACAGTCTAGTGTAGGAAGGGATATATCTTCAAGAGGATGTAAAGTACCCCTACAGTCTAGTGTAGGAAGCGATATATCTTCAAGAGGATGTAAGGTACCCCTACAGTCTAGTGTAGGAAGGGATATATCTTCAAGAGGATGTAAAGTACCCCTACAGTCTAGTGTAGGAAGCGATATATCTTCAAGAGGATGTAAGGTACCCCTACAGTCTAGTGTAGGAAGCGATATATCTTCAAGAGGATGTAAGTTACCCCTACAGTCTAGTGTAGGAAGCGATATATCTTCAAGAGGATGTAAGTTACCCCTACAGTTAGTTAGTTAGTTAGTTAGTCGACAGATCATCCTCGTTGCACATCGGACCATTCAGTCCATAAGTGCTCGGATCCCCTCCTCAGCAAATCCCGCAGCGTGTAGCGGCTAACGACGCCAGTTCTGTGTTGGTTTATCAATCTTCTTTGGCTTCCTGCGTAGTGTTCTTGTTTGGCCACCCCTCTTTTAATTTGCTGCTCTCGCAGTCTGGCCATTGTTGTAGATTCACAGTCATCACTTGGTTCTTGCAAAAGTCTCACTTCTCGTAGAGCATTCAGAATGTCAGCCTGGTCCATGGCGCGTCCGCCCTCAACAGTAGCCTCACCTGCGAGCTTGTCAGCCCGCTCATTTCCTTGTACTCCCGCATGCCCTGGCACGAAGATGAAACTAATCTTTGCCAGCCGAGACCGCTTCAGAGGCAGCAACCATTCTCTTCGAATCGACCCCTCCTCTATCCTCTTGATCATGTTCATTGAGTCGCTAAGGAAACAAGCCCTAGTGAATGTCTGTGTCTCGAGCCATGTTATTGCTTTACTTACTGCCATGACTTCCATGGTCAGGCTACTTGTGGTTTCAGTGAAAGCACCAGAGTCCTCCTTCACAATTCTCCCTCCGGCCCGAGCTGTAAAGGCCCATGAGCTTCTCACATGTCGGACGACCGACCCATCTGTGTAGATGACCGCGTCACTGTCTAGCGAATTCTCGAAAATCAACGCTTGTACTTCAGCCTCAACAGCAGCCGGATTTTCTTGTCTGCATTTTCTATCTAGTTGGATGCAAACTGAAAAGGATGTGCAGAAGTCTGTTGGCACTTGCACCCACTCCTCGCCAGGTTCTAAGTCCTCAAGTGAACACACCTGTTGAAGAATGTCCTCGGCTTGACCCATCCACGACCGTCCTCTTTTTAACCTGCTGCCCTTCACCTTCCTAATTTCACTATGCAGTGGATGCTGTGTGTTTGCGTTAATTCTGAGGTAGGCACGTGCCCTGCAAACTTGCATTCTCTCTTCAATGGTTGGAAAATCAAGAAGGTAGCGCATCGCCCTGCATGCTGTATCTCTTGTACATCCAAGAATAATGCGCATAGCTTCATTCTGTATCCTTTCCATCCTTTCTATCTGCTTATGGCTGACAGTCAGGATTGCCATTGCATACTCCAAAACAGACATGACCAGCCCCTCGTACAGAAGACATAGATGGCGCTGCTCACAGTTTACTGCCGCCATCACCCGCATCGCTGCCAAACCCCGCTTGGCCTTTGTTATCACCTGGTCTATGTGCACATTATAAGCAAGGCTTCGATCAAACCGTATCCCCAGGTAATTCATTGCCTGCGTTCTTTCCACCGTCTCTGAACACAGCATTACAGTTGGTGTTGGATTGTTGACAATATGATTATTCAACGAGAACCAGGTCACTGTTGCCTTAGTTGGGTTGACCATTGCCCCAGCTTCATCACACCAAGTACTTATGCGATTGAGTTCGGTTTGTAGTTCCACAGCAACCTCCTCTCTATCCTTACCCTGACGATACACTAAAACATCATCGGCATATGACAATGTCCTGCCAGGTCCAGTGATCTGCTCACTGGTGATTCTCACTGTGTAGGCGTTGAACAGTACCGGAGATAATGGTGATCCCTGTGGTAGGCCAGGATATATTGTTGTTGGTTCCGAAGTCCAACTGCCACATCTAAAAACTACTTTCCGTTGGAAGAGAGCTGCAGCGATCCAACTAAGGAGGAATGGACTTACGTTTAGTTCAAGAAGCTGAAACATTAAAAAATCCAGTGGTACTCTGTTGTATGCGTCCTCAAGATCAATCGCTGCAGCAACGGTTTCAGTGCCTGAGTGGAAACCTTCATAGACATCAGTGGGCAAAGACTGCTGCATTGGTCCAGGTTTCTCTTTTTGGACGGTACCCACCCAGGGTAGGTGGGAAAACACCTTGCCTCTCTAGTTGGCTTGATATTTTCCTGGCAATTACCTTCTCCAGCAGCTTGCCTATTGTATTCTGCATGGTTATAATTCGATATCCCTGAATTTTCTTGTGGTCTTTGTCAGGCTTCGGCAAGGGAATCAGATAGCTGTGTAACCATTCCTCCTTGATGCTAGCACTCCCTATACTGTTGTTGTACATGTCTGCTAGTTTCTCTAGCTCATTGTCGGTACACCTATTTATGTCGTCGTATCTTATGCCATCAGGACCTGGAGCACTGTTTTTTGATCGTCGAAGCACAGCCTTGATTTCTTTCACTGTCACTGTGTCTTCATCCGAAGTGTCCTGGGCCTTGCATCTGTCTGAGGTGACCTCCTTGGCCAGATTCCGGCCTCCCATGTCTGTCTGGTTGCTCTGCTCAAGGTAGCGTTCAAAGAGGGCTTTGCCCTTGTCCTCGTCAGTCCTCTGCCAGATGAGGTCAGCACCTTGGAAGTCAGAAATGCTCTTATTCTTGACTACACCACTCATGCTTTTATGTAGTCGCCAGAACAATTTCAGTGACTTGTCTGTGCTTACTCTTTGACACACCTCTGCCCATTTTTCGCTTTTAACCACCGTGACCAGTTTTTTGAAATAGCTTACTTTTGTGTGCATCTCTCTTTCTAAGTGCAAGCAGGAACTAGGATGACCAGCTCTGTTCTTCTTGGCATTTTGCCATCTCCTTACAGCACTACGCTTATCCACCCAAGCCTTCTCCACCTCGAAACTCCACCACGGTGGCTGCTCCCAGCTTTTTTTCCTTTTCTTCCTGCCCTGAAACGTTCTGCGCTTGTCACGTCTTATTTTACTCACCACATCTTGCCCTGTACTGTCATACTGGAACGTCTTTACCTTTAGCTTGTGCTGCCTGGTTCTGCCTTTCTCCACCAATATGCTGCATGGGTGGTGGTCGCTGCCATGGTGTCCTAGGACACCCCATCTACACACTGTAGTGAGTGAAGGTGAAACTAGCGCCAGATCAATAGCACTGTCCTCATCGCCAGGACGGCTTGCTGTCCTGGTGACACAGCCACTGTTGATACAAACCAGGTCGATGGTTTCCAGTGCAGTCTCGAGCTCCTCCCCTTGTGTATTGGAGGAAGTGTTTCCCCATGATCTGCCTTTAGCGTTGAAGTCACCACAGAAAATAACATTTCTCTCGTGGCCTAATATGCCACTTAAGCACTGCCACTTCTGGGCGTCCACACTCGCATTGCGGGCATAAACATTAACCAATACGAATGGTATACTGGAATGAACTCTCAACGCCTGTATTTGTATATCGTCACTGTTCCAACTGGACATGTCTAGCTCTGACGCCACCATGCTGTCGCGAACGAGAATCGCCGTTCCCAGATGTCGTCTGTTATAGAAACATTTGAAGCCGGCAATTCGGAGTAGCTGATCGCCCAGTCTCGTCTCCTGGAGTGCTACAATGTCGTTCCTGTAAACTAGGGTTTCTAAAATAGAGCCCCGTTGTTTTACACTGGCACAGTTCCAATATAGAATACGGATGTTCCTGAGTCCTAGACGGTGACACTTGAGTCTAAAACGTCTCAAGCCACCGCGCTTACCTGGCTTCTTTTTCCCTGCGCGGTTACCCCGCCGCTTCGGTATGTTGACTGCTGATCCTTCGGAAAACACACGTTGTTCCGCCATGTTGAAAAAACGTAAACACAGACTTTTGATTGAGAACCACACACGCTGCTGAAAATTCACTCAAGGATGGCTTCGCTCGATGCACGAACTCCGTAGCACCCGCGCAGATCTTGAGTAGAAACTCCTAGTCTAGTGTAGAAAGGGATATATCTAAACAAGAATGTAAGGTACCTCTACATTCTAGTGTACAAGAGGAAAGACTACACAAGATGATAAGGTAAGAAGAGGAAAGACTACACGAAGACTGTAACGTCTTCTACATCCTGTAACAGAAGAGGAAAAGCTACACAAGATTGTAAGATCGTCTACATCCTATAATAGAAGAGGTAGACAAGATTGTAAGGTCATCTACATCCTATAATAGAAGAGGCACACAAGATTGTAAGGTCTTCTACATCCTGTAACAGAAGAGAAAAAACTACACAAGATTGTAAGGTCTTCTACATCCTATAATAGAAGAGGAAAAACTACACAAGATTGTAAGGTCATCTACATCCTATAATAGAAGAGGTACACAAGATTGTAAGGCCTTCTACATCCTGTAACAGAAGAGGAAAAACTACACAAGATTGTAAGGTCTTCTACATCCTATAATAGAAGAGGTACACAAGATTGTAAGGTCATCTACATCCTATAATAGAAGAGGAAAAGCTACACAAGATTGTAAGATCTTCTAGAAGCTTTAATAGAAGAGGAAAGTGTACATAAGACTCTAAGTTACCTCTACAGCGGAGGCTAGAAGAGGCGTACTTTTTCTGTTCACTCCCTTTGAACACGAACGTAGTTCACACTGGACTGATGTTTGGCGCGTAGGCCAGCTTTCTTTATTACCAGTGTCCTTCGCCATCAGACGAACCATCTCCGACTTTTGAGGTAAGAAAGGAATGACAACACAAGACAGCTGCGCCTACGTGTAGAAAAGGAACGATTTCACACTGACAAAGAGTGTATTCACTTGCTTTTCGATCTTCTGTATTTGTGTTACCCAAATGTTAAAATGTATTATTTGTCTCAATGTTATTCCTCGCCTGAATCAATGTTATACCTCGTCTGAATCAGTGTTATACCTCGTCTGAATAATTGAGTAGCTTATTATGTCTTGTACAATCTGTAACCTTGTTTTTGTTTCGTGTCGATTTACATTGTTAGCAAAGAAGAACTAAACTCCCCATTACGTTGTTTCTGTCATGTGATATCCGTCTTATCTTTGCGAGATCACCAAGTTCCTGGTATGTGTATCATCTCACCGTTTCAAAACAAACACTCAGGTGTCAGAATGTTGTGTTTTATCCATCAAGCTAACTTACCTTTCTTCCCATCATTTTATGCTTTGTTTACATTGGTTTTGCTTGTCCAGTATTCTCTGGTTTTCTTTTATTCATGTTTACAGCTATTCCAAGTTAAAACCACGTCATTTATGTAATATTTACTGGTTCCTGAATTTATTTTTTTTTTTTTAATGACAAAACGAGTATGATATGTGTATGATAATAAAGAAATAAGAAATACGTGTGTGAAGGCAAAAGAAAGTTATTTAAACGAGCAGTGCAAGAAAATTGAAACCATAACCACCAACTATCTGTCATCTGGTTTAAAGTTACCTTTTTATGGGGGTGGGGGGGGGGATAAACGAGTACGCTACCTTGCCCAAGGATGTGTTGTAGGCTAGCGGAGGGTGGGAGGCGCCTTACGTCTCCTTTGATAGGGGATACCATTACCCAACCACCACTAAATTACGAACAGAGACAAATTGTAACAACGGAAATGAGATTCCTGAGAAGAATACTTAACTTATCTAGAGGAGAGAAAATCAGAAATAATTAAATCATTAATATGTGGGGGGTAATAGCAGAGGTAAATTTTACTAGAAAATAGCTAGTGAAATGTTTCGGTCGCATAACTAGGCTACCAACTGACAGAATACCACAACAAGCAATGATGTACAAAGTTGAAAAAACAAAAGGGAAGAAGAGGCGATCATTTTAACGATGGACAGAGAAAATAACAGAGTCCGTAGGAATCGCAATGCATGAAGCCCCGCCCATAAACGGGCACTTTCCTGCTGTTTACGCTTCACCTCGACACCGCAAGGTACAAATGGAACAAGATGATATGAGAAGGGACGAATAGTGAAAGGCAGGGAAGCAGGTGGAGAGCAGAGAGTAGATGCTGGACAGTGTGACATCATGGTATGGTGGACAGAGGCACGCGGACAGACATTATCATCAACGTCACACGGCATGGACTGTAAGAAGAAGAAGAAGAAGAATTAAACTGTTCAACGGAAGAAAAAAAAACGTATAGCTATCCGAGGTTGGGTTTTTATGAGTGTGTAAGTAAAATTTGGTGCTAGGAAATATAACAACCAGCCTCAAATGTTCTTTACAGTGTCAAATGCACTTGTTGAATCCAAGTGCATAAATCCCAACGGCCTAGTCGTCAAACACACCAACTCAGGACAGTGTGTTACTATTTCCTTCAACAACACACTCTATTATGAGGCATTCCGAACTTGCCTACTCAACTACTACAGGCTTGAACTAATTGAACACAGGCAAGATAAGCACGGGGCCCACGTTGAGGATCTGATTACGACGCCAGTGATTACGATACATTTGTACCGCAGTAAAAATAAACTCATGACACAGGGCAATAATGAAAACATTAATTCCTGGCTAAAAGTAGATTTTGTTGAACTTGAAAACTCGACACAGACATTCACCGAATCTACTCATACGATGAGTGTACATGACAACATCAACACGAGGCCTGCCAACCCACCAGCGCTCTTGGCTATTGAATACCCAATGGAGCGTATCCAAAACAACATAGAACCCAATGTTGACATTGTTGAAGAAGTACCTGCCTCAGATAACAATAGCATCTTAACTATCAATGGACATTCGTGCGACTGTAAACAGCGCATTGAGGAACTAGAACAATCACTAAAGGCGCTCATTGTCACTGTTTCAACCAACATTGAAGCAAACAACAAGATAAGCAGTGATTACAATGCTCTCAAGACAGAAGTCGCACTCCTGCGAGACGAAAATTTGCTGCTGAGAAATACAGTTCAAATCTTACAGAATGCGTCCTCTACAAACCAAACTGAAGAAGCATGTAATTCTCAAGCAACCGCTTCATCCTTGGGAAATCTTGGGGAAGCTCAATCCCACCCAGAACAGATAATCACTATGAAAACAACTCAACGCGCAGAGGAAGATAAAAAAACAACAAACACCTCAATGTGCAGACGAAGATAAACAACAACAAGCAGTCTACCCCATTGACGTCAAAATAAGCAATAGGTTTGAAGTACTTCAAGAAAAGTCACCAGAAAACTTACAGTGCTTTAACATGCTGCAAACGGGCAAGACAAGCCAACAAGATACATCGGGAGAACCACATGGAGACATAAAGACTGCTGATAATCGGAAATGGATGAAACAACGGTCGAGACGTGCTGACAACCAACATGTACAGACAGCACGACCTGACTGTACACATATTATACTAGGCGATTCCTTAATGAAAGGTTTATACAGCGACAGGATGGCCACATCAGACAAAGACATTGTTTCAATAATCCCACTGCCTGGGGCTGGTGTAGACCGGCTAACAGACAAGATTAGCAGGTTGGCTGTTAATCATAGTGTCAGAAGGGCAAGCGTACATATTGGCATCACCGACACCATGAACAACCAACAAATCACAGGGTCTCAACTGCTGGCACTCTTGAACGGATTACGTCACACATTTCCTAACTCATCCATTTTCTTCTCCTCCATCATATCACCGAGTTATGGACACCAGCGCCGTCTAGCTGACATAAATAACAACATGTTGCAGAAGTTCTGTTCTCAAAACAAGATACAATTCATCAACAATACAGCATCATTCACTTCACAGGCTGGTGCACCAAAAAAGAGTCTTTGCAAGGATCAAATACATTTATCTACATTGGGCACCAGTTTTCTCGCCAAGAATTTAAAATATCCAGAACGGACATACCATACATCCAATACGGGATCGCGCCGGACACTTTTAGCTACTCCTGAAACTCAAGCCAGACGACATACTCCCGTCACATCAAGTACCAATAGGACAGAAGTGTTCAGACCACTCATAACCACTGCACCTGAAATCCAAGCCAGACGGGACACTACCACAACACCAAGTCCGTTAAATACGTCGTCTTTCACACAGGAGGGTAATAATTACGAAGATATGATTCCTATTCTCCCCAGAAAGGATCCGACTCTCAGCAACAACGACGTGCCAGCACAACCTCCTGTTAGCCACCAACCAGAGGCTCTAGTTGGTAGTCATTACATACCCATGAGACATCATCAGTACCCATTTAATTGTAATCCAGAATGGTGGCACCTCACACGGTATAGCCCAGCTACACTTCGTCAAGCACTTATAATGTCGCTATACCAACAACCAACACAACCTGGTATTTACTAGCAACTTAGGACAAAGCTACACCGGATCTCGGTACAAGAAAGAGCCTCTCCTTAAACGTTTATCTGCATATTTGGTTATAACTTGATCTAGTAACGTATTAGGTTATAAGTTATTACAAACATTGACTGGTTTTGACTTTATATTAATTGATAGTACTTAGCTGTATAGCTTTTATAATAATTCTAATTGTGTTTTCATGGTGAGTGAGGGGGTCTTCACTGCTCTTCCTTACGGATCTGTGTACGTATTTTTATATATTTACAGAGATATTACTGTTTCTCTGTACTTTAGAGTGTGTTTTGTAATAAGGGACGTAAGTTGTATTCACTTTGTGTGTGTGTGTTTTGCTTTTAAACTTGTGATTACGCATTGTTGAAATGTCTAATAAGTACGAACACTGGCTCAGGAATAATGGGCTCAGAATCGGGCATGTAAACATATGCCATCTATTAGGGAAGCTGCCCGAACTATCACTTATACTTAATCAAAATTTTCACATGTTTGGCGTTAGCGAAAGTCGATTAAATGGCAACATCTCAGATGATGACATCGCTATCAGAGGTTTTAAGACCATTAGAAGAGATCCCTATCAGAAACAAGAGACGGGTATTGCAGTTTATATTTCCAACTCGCTTAACGCCCACCGCAGGCTAGACTTTGAAACCTGTGAGATTGAGTGTGTATGGATAGAGGTTAAACTTCAAAATTGCATACCGCTAGTAGTTGGCTATCTTTATCGAAACCCCAGTGCAGGAAATATCTGGTATGAAAAATTCACCACTATGATGGATGTAGTCTTTAGTAATGCTAGGGAAATAATATTGCTAGGTGACTTCAACATAGACGCTAACAAATCAAACAAAACATGGGAAAACATAATAGAGTCATATAATTTCCAACAGTTAGTCAAACAAGCCACTAGAATCACTAAATCATCTGCAACACTTATAGATCATATTTATACTACGTGTGCTGATAACATCACAGAATGTAGTGTACCTATCAATGCAATGAGCGATCACTATCCAGTATGTTGCACGTGGTCGAAAAGGGGCACCAAAACTCCCAAACACAAACATATAAGCATAAAATATAGAAATTACAAAAATTTCAATCGAGACGTCTTCTTACAAGATTTGGTCAACTCATCTCTAGATTATGTTTACCAGCTTCCTGACCCAGACGATGCTCTGGACCACTGGCTAAAGACCTTTCTAAGTATATTTGATAAACATGTTCCATTTAAGGAAGTTCGTGTTAAACATCACACAAAGCCCCCGTGGATCACACAGGAGGTAGTTGAACTTATGAGAGATCGCGACAGGGCTCACAAAAATAGAGATCTAACTATGTACCGTAGTCTGAGAAACAAAGTTCAATATGTTATTCGGAAGGAAAAGAAAAACTATTTTACGAACATAGTAATAGATAAAACCAACACTAAAGATATATGGAAAGCAATTAATACCTTGACAAACAAACACAAATCATCACAATCATTACCATCAAATCAGGTTACATGTGATCAATTCAGTAGATACTTTCAGTCCGACATAAACCAACTGAAGGCTGCAATACCAGATGCGCCTCATGACATATCTTTATTATCATCATTCTGTGAGAACAAATGCTATGGACACATTTCCTCCAACATACCGCTAATGACGACAACTGAAGTATTTACTCATCTCCGTAATCTAAAAAACAATAACTCATCAGGACTAGATGGAATTAGTAGTCGGATCCTTCGCCATGCTGCACCGGCGATCTGCGAGTCACTAACTTTTATATATAATCAATGTCTAACCAGAGGTCACTTCCCATCAGCCTTTAAAATCGCTAAAGTGTATCCTCATTTAAAAGCTGGTCCTCTAGACGATCGTCTCATGAGTAATTATAGACCAATTTCCATATTATCCTCATTATCCAAACCGCTAGAAAAGCACATCCACAAAACAACACTAGATCACTTAGTTCGCCATAAACTGATAGTTGACAGCCAGTCAGGATTTCGGCCAAAATATTCTTGCCATACGGCACTAACAAACATGATAGAAAACTGGCATCAAAATATTAACAACAATACTCTATGTGGAGCGGTGTTTATAGACTTTAGGAAAGCATTCGATATGATAGATCATACTATTCTAATTAAAAAACTAGAAACAATGAAAGTAAGTTTTAATATAGTGACATTAATAAAATCATTCTTATTAGACAGAAAGCAAGTAGTATCACACAATAAAGTTTTATCTCAAGCCATTACCATTAATATTGGAGTACCTCAGGGGTCTATTCTTGGCCCTCTATTATTTGCCATTTATATAAATGATCTTCCATTAAATCTGTCGTCGTCCTGCGATCTATTTGCTGATGACTGCACAGTATATACAAACGCTGTTGATCGTAATGTGCTAGAATTATCCTTGCAACAGGAAATAAATAGTGTAGTTAACTGGAGTCATGCAAACCGCATGCAAATTAACGTTACTAAAACAAAGTCTATGTTAATAGGAACCAGGCAAAGACTTCACACTCTAAACTCGCAGAGAACTCTTCAGCTGCACATTGGCAGCACGCCTGTAGAAAGTGTCACCGAGCACAAGACACTGGGTGTTATCATAGATCAAAATCTAACTTTTAACTCACATGTTCATGCTCTAGTTAAACAAATAGCCAAAAAAGTATACCAACTTGCCAAAATTAAAAATTTCCTTGACGAAAACACAAGAAAGATATTCTATACTTCTCATATACAAACACATATTGATTACTGCTCCACAGTCTGGGATGGATGCTCCAAATCAATAACAAAACGCCTATATTCACTCCAGAAAAGGGCAGTGCGTTTAATTAATGGTGAAAAGCTTACCGACAATTCTAACCTATATAAACGTCTCCGGTTACTGCCACTCCGCAAGCGCCTGCTTTTTAATAAGACCAAACTAATTCACAAAATCCTATTTCAAAATGCTCCAAGCTACCTTTGGCCATTGTTTAAATATAACGCTAGACATAGCGAACGACTAAATATACTTAATGTCCCTAAACCTAGGATAGACTTATATAAAACAAGCTTAGCATACTCTGCCGCTCAGTTGTGGAACAATCTTCCACAAGAAATCAAAGACACCACCAATCATGATACATACATTCGCAACCTGTTTGAACACTACCTTAGTACAGACTACATGCCCCCATAACAAAGAACACAAAAAAGACAATAATGGTAACTTATCTCAAACGACAACTAGCCAAAAAACATTCCCTTATGTATGGCACGTTACACCCTCCTTAGGTATTTATAATGCCCATGTTAAACACTGCCTCAGTGAGTCATTTGTTATTGATTATTTTTCACTGCGTTTTAATGTTCTTTTGTTGTCAAAAGTTGCTTCATAAGTGATGTTGAATGAAAGAATGTATGAGAGGAAATAGAGAAGAAGGGCAGAATGTCAGACGGGCCTGCGTGCCCAATTCTTAACCCTTTGAAAATAAAGACTTATTATTATTATTATTATTATTATAATTGCGTTCGTTTTTTGTAATCTTTACACTGCTGTGGTCAATAGTTGTTAACACAAAGTTTTGACCGATACGCGCACGTGAAATCAGTAAAATTTGGCATAAACACTATTCACTGACTACGCAACCGAAACCTTATAAAAGGATAACGCTAGACCATACAATTCAGTTCATTTTCAAGCAGATATTTCTGGGGTTTCTATCCATACATATAAGGAATATTGCTATTGGCCGACTGCATGCAGGCGAAAGTCAAAGTCAGGTTGTCAGACATCTAAACGTGCATCAGAGTACCATCAGTCGACTTTGGCACCGGATCCAAGCCCCTGGCTCAGATGAAGACCGACATCGCAGTGGACGACCCTGAGTGATAACAACAGCAGAGTATCGTTTTATTCGGCTTCGTCACCCCAGATACAGGTTTACAGCATCTTCCTTAACTGCCTAGCCATTGCCTGCAGGACGTCATGTGTCTAATCAAACTGCATAACTGAATAGACTGCATGACGCTGGAGGTCGGGCACAACAACCTCACAGAGGATCTGTCCCTACGCCGCGCCATAACCAAAATCGACTTCTTTTGGCCAACAGGGATCGTCCCTCGGCAGCTGACTATCAATGGAGACGTGCCTAGTTTAGTGACGAATCTTTCTTTTTGTTGCAGCGCCATGATAGACGGAGAAGGGTCTACCGTAGGCGAATTGAAAATGTTGCCCACAATTGCGTTGACGAAGCTCCGCCGCACGGTGGTGGCTGTGCAATGTGTGGGGAATGATCAGTTACAACGGAAGGCGTCAAATGATGCACATTGAAGAGGCTTGAATGCGCAAAGATACGTCAATGAAATTGTTCGACCCCATGTCCTTGCCCTTTTGGCTGCCCAAAGATCTGTGTTTCAACCGGATATGCGCACGTGAAAGCAACAAAATTTGGGGTGAACACTATTCACTGACTACGCAACCGAAAACCTACAAAAGGATAACGCCACATACGCAAACTGAAGTTAATTTTCAAGCAGATATTTATGGCGCCTCTATCGATACAGGCCCCATTGTGCACGGTTGATCACACAGTTCCTGACTTCCGACAACATTCCCACCTTTCCCCGGCCATCCTTGTCTCTAGACATCAGTCCGATTGAGCACCTTTTGGATGAGCTGCAATGAGGTTTTTGTCGATGAGACGATGCTCCAGAAGAGTGATCAACCATCCCACAGGCCCACATCAGACTTCTGCTCGCATCCATGTCCAGGAGAGGCCAGTCGCTGATCGATGCAAGAGTAGGGTTGCCAGATATGTGGGCACAAAAAGGAGGACATAATAAGACAAAAAGGAGGACATAATAAGACAAAAAGGAGGACATATTGAATGTTTCATTTAAATCGTTCCTGATTAAACCCACAATCAGTACAATTTTATTACAATAGCTGCCAATAAATGTTTTATCATAGCAGGAGGTTGGTTTACAGAAAGAAAATATTCTTTCAAAGCAGTAAACAGCCTCAACAGCCTCTCAACAGCTGGAAACAAACTGAGCCATCTAGTTTTAGAGTGATAGAGTAGTTGCTGATAGTTAATGTTGACATAGTCACAAAAATCCTTTAAAGTTTCTGTTCTGACAGTGAATATAGAAAAGTAATTGAATATCTTCAAGACAATAGATTCAACGTCAATCTGCATTACATCTGCGCCGTGTTGGATGCAGTTGTGCAGAACATGAGCAGAACATCCAACGCCTACTAATGGCTTGCTCAAGCCATCCTTCAAATGCGAGAACACATTTCTACCTTCTCTTCTGTTAATGCTTCAAATTCACATTGGCATCGTCACCAGCAGAACACTTTTGGACAACAAATCATGTTTTGGAGTGTTCTCAAAATATACTGTGATATAGTTTCTGAATTTTCATTTGGTGTGTTGTCTTACTTGAGAATCTTAGTTTGGATTCCACCTGCTTTCCAGTCAAAGTACTGAACAACGATCGGAAATATTTTCTGCGAACCGTGATTGCTAGCATCTGTCGAAAGATCGAAACATGAAATGCCACTTAATCCAATTCATCAACAGAGGAGAGGAGTGGGTCAGAGTGCCAGCCGTGCAGTCAGACTTGTGCAGAGTTATAATCACATTGAGCTGGGAGTGCAGGGAGTGGCCAGCAGGGGCCACGGAAGTGGAAATTCAGCAAGTAATTCAGGAAAATTCTCGCCCGGGTGATGTGATTATCTACACGGATGGGTCGGTGTTGAGAGGTAGGAGAAGTGCTTGGGGGTTCTTGGCAAAAACTAATGGTCGGCGTTTGGTACAGGAGAGCCTGGCGTATGATGACACTACATCTAGCTTAAGAATGGAGGTGGAGGCGGTCAGTGCAGCTTTTCGCTGGATAGAAAACACGATACATACACATATTGTGATTGTAACTGACTCAGAAAGCATGCTGAGAAGGGTGAGAACAGGCAAGCTTCGTGCAGAGTGGCTTGCTTCGCTTCGGAGGTCACGGGTAGCAAGCATCACCTGGATCTTTTCTCCTGGGCATGCCGGGGGGTGGGGGGGGA
>JACEFZ010025040.1:0-21196 GCA_014155875.1 Cepaea nemoralis | reverse complement strand
ATAGGCTTGGCCACGTTCCCAGAGTTTGTTATTCTGTCAATCCAATTGGATATGTGTTCGACAACCCCATTTTTTCTACTGTCTCTCTTTCTTTCAAAGTAGGTAGACTGGTATAATGTTGGTCCTATTTTATGCTTAGTCAAGCAACTAATGTTTGTTTCTGGTACTTAAATGTGAACTAACATTTGTGAAATGTGAGTTATTGAAATGACAAATGCAGATAAGAATGAGCACAAACGTTACAAAATGTCTGATAATATCCTTTATTCAAAATAAGATAAAGTAAGTCAAGGACACTTGTCCACATCTTGAGACATATTTGGTATATGGTGCTAGCCCCATATTTGTACAGACCAATCAGCTTTCAATATGTGATGTGGTCAATAGCATGTCAGCTGCTTTTACCTCCAAGCTCATTTCCTGATATCCCTTTTAGCCTGGGTCAACCGGGGAGCCTGGGAGCTGGGTCAACCTGGGCGCCTGGGTCAACCTGGGCGCCTGGGTCAACCTGGGAGCCTGGGTCAACCTGGGAGCCTGGGTCAACCTGGGTCAATCTGGGAACCTGGATCAACCTGAGAGTCTGGGTCAGCCTGGAAGCCTAGGTAACCTGGGAGACTTGGTCAACTGGAGCCTTTGTCAACCTGTGTCAACCTGGGAAGCCTTGGTCAACCTGGTCAACCTGGGAGCCTTGGTCAACCTGGGTCAAACCTGGGAGCCTTGGTCAACCTGGGAGCCTTGGTCAACCTGGGTCAACCTGGAAGCCTTGGTCAACCTGGCAGCCTTGGTCAACCTGGAGCCTGGGATAACTTGGGTCAACTGGGAGTCTTGGTCAACTGGGTCAGCCTGAATAACTTGGGTCAACCTGGGAGCCTGGTCAACTGGGTCAAACCTGGGACCTTGGTCAACTGGGAGCCTGGTCAACTTGGGTCAACCTGGGAGCCGGGGTTAACTTGGGAGCCTGGGTAAATTTTTTTTTTTTAAATCCCCCCCTCATTTTTCCCCAACCTCTCTGCCCTGCTAACTTTCATCTCTGTCTCTATATACTCATGCTTTCCCAATGTCATGACATGCCCAAAGAATATGTAACTAGTTCTCTCTGTGAGTTAATTTCCTTTGTTATTTTCTGCAGCTCCCCGGTGTTTTCATTATTGTTCTATAAAAACCACATCTCTGCAGCTTCCACGTAATTCCTCACTAATCTGTTTAAATTTTCCATGATTCACCTTTGTACATCATCATAATAATAAAATAATTTATGATAAAGTATGATTTAGAAAATAGCCACCCTATTCCTATTGTTTTTAAAAAAGACAAGATACAGAATAAAAAAACTGTATAGTAACTAGGAATGACATCTGAGACAAGAGTTATGAATTGAGAAGAACATTGTAACTAAAAAAAAATGGATATAAAATAAAATAAAAAAATGTATAACAAGCTACTTTTATTTTATCTTTTCTTGTACCGTGTACTAAATTTTATGCTTATTGAGGTGATTCCAAATGATCCTTGAGCTTCCATATCATTCCATTTGACAATCCCAGAGCCCAAGACACACTTCAGGTCAGTATTGAAAAGTCTGCTATTTTAATTTATGTGAAAATGTCGTTTTTGACTTAAATGATTGCCTGCCGGAGACCGAATGGTCGGTTCTAGAGCCCAAATTTTGGGACCAAAAAAACCCAATCATCGGTTCCGTATATATAGTGCTCTAATTGATACGTTTCTCCGTTTAGTCCAAAATTTTAGTGTCCCATTGAATTAAACTTTCTTTCTTCTTCTTCAGCATTCCGAGCCATTGAGGTTCTTTGCTGCAAATACAATCTGTCTCCATTCGTCTCTCTGGTGGACCTTCTCTTGCCAGTCGTTGATTCCAAGTGCTTGTAGGTCTGTATGTATATTATCTCTCCACCGCCTTCTTGGTCTACCTCGGGGTCTACGGTCATTTATTTCCTGAGTGTAAGCGAGTTTTGTTTCCCTATTATCTTCCATTCTTTCTATATGCCCCAGCCATTGTAGTCTATTAGCCTTCATGATACCAGTGATTAGCGGGGACTTAAACAAATCATAAATGTCTTTGTTACTTCTTCTTTTCCACTCTCCACTTTGTGTATCCCTAATGGGTCCAAAGATGCGTCTTAAAATTTTGTTCTCAAAGGTTTGTAACAAGGCTTCGTCTCCTTTCGTTGTACTCCAGGTTTCAGAGCCATACAGCACAACTGGTCTGATCAGTGTTTTGTATATTGTGATTTTGGTGTTACGAGATAGCGCCTTTGATTTTAGTAGATGTTGTAGTGCATAGTATATCTTATTTCCAGAGTTGATTCTAGTTTGTATTTCTTCCCTTATGATGTTGGAGCAGTTGAAGATTGTACCCAGGTATTTGTATGTTTCCGTTCTTTTAATGGTCATATTATCTATTTGTATGTGGCCAGAGTTTTTAGCCATTCCGTCTCTTGAAATTACCATATATTCTGTCTTATCTTGGTTGATAACCAGCCCCATCTGTTGGGCTTTTTCCTTTAAGTGAGTCAATATTTCTAATGTCTTTTGTTCACTTTGCCCTATAATATCTATATCATCTGCATAACCAAGCAGCTTGGATGTTCCTCCAATATCACATTCCTCCTTTACCTTCCTTACAACTTTCTCTAGAGCCAGATTGAAGAGTAGCGGCGATAGTGCATCACCCTGTTTCAAGCCAGATGTTATTTGGAAGGGGTCTGATTTCCTGCCTTTATATGTTACTATATTATAAGTATCTTCCATGCATAGTTTGGTCATGTTAATTAACTTCCTTGGTATTCCAAATTCCTGCATAACATTCCATAGACTATTCCTATGGACACTATCATAAGCCTTTTTAAAATCCACAAAAATGTTATGGAGATCTCTTTTATATTCCCAATGTTTCTCGGCTATTTGTCGTAAGATAAATATCTGATCTATTGTTGATCTGTTTTGTCTAAAACCCGCCTGGTAGTCACCTAATATGTCTTCTGAATATGGTTTTAGTCTATTTAGTAATACTGCGGATAGTATCTTATAGCTTGTGGACAGTAGTGATATTCCTCTATAATTTCCACATTGGAACTTGTCTCCTTTCTTAAAGATAGGTATCAATAATGACTCTTTCCAGTCATGGGGTAATTCTTCTGTCCTCCAGATTTTTATTATTAGTTCGTATAGCTTTAGATGTAATGCATGGCCACCTGCCTTTATAAATTCAGCAGCAATTCCATCAGTCCCAGTTGCCTTATTGTTTTTAAGTCGTGTGATTACATATAGGATTTCTTCAAATGTAGGTTCTTCAATTTGTGGTTCGCATGTTAGAACCTCTTCCTGTGGGAAAATGTTACTTGGAGCTTCACAATTTAGTAATTCAATAAAATATTCTTTCCATGTGTTGCACATTTCTTCATTGGTATTTATCATATTCCCATTTTTGTCTTTTAAACCATATGTGTTTTGTTGGTGCCCTCGTTTCATTGACTTCAGTACTTTAAAAAACTTTCTGGATTCATTTTTCTGGTGATTAGTTTCCATATCTTTGATTATATTACTCATATATTCTCGCTTCTGCTGTCTGACTATTTTTGTAGCCTCTTTACATTCATTTCTATAATGCTCTTCCTTTTGGATGTTATTGATGTCATTTAACCATACATGTCTGGCATTCTTCTTCTTAGTGACTGCTTCTTCACATTTTTGATTGAACCATCTGAATTAAAATTTAGAAGGAAAGATTTCCTTTCCGTTCGTGTGCACAATCATGCATGGCCAACAAGATTAGCACGCATGGCATGAGATTCCAAATGATTGTTGCGATTCGAAATTCGAAGTGCAATACCTTATGGTTCTGGACCTCGTATATTTTAATAAAATTACCGTTTTAAACAATTTTATATTATAGTTATTGTGATGTAAAGGACTTGTGAAAGATTCTAAAACCAACCATGTGCAGTAGTCAGTTAATTATTTAGAAGACGGTCAGATAATATAAAAAGAAATTTTACAGTGACAGTTCCTCAGAATATATGGCAATAGAAGAAGATGTGAAAATTATGTGCTTCATAATTTTATGATTTCTTTGTGTTTTATTCATGTTATGGAGCAGTTCTTGTGATATCTTGAACACAAGTGGGTGTGTACCATTATTTACGAAATTTAACTGGATTAGCTGCGATGGATAGAAAATAACACCTTGGTAAGTGAATTTTTTTATATTTTTTAACACTTTAATTCAATTGTTATTACTAAACCTCTCATTATTGTCATAATATTTGTAACCTATGAATTAATTATTAACATTGTCATGTTTCCCCGTGCAATCCTCTTTAATTTGAAATGTAATACAATAAATCTGCTACCCTTTTAACCATTTTAAAAGCATTATTGTGACACACCCCTATTCAAATTTTCTGCCTTTAATTTCTGTTGGTCTGGACCACTTTTTGTTTGGCAGGCAATCAGTTAAGAAAGAAAGGAATGAACATTGTAGAAAGTTAATACTATTTCTTTTGTATCTGCCACAGGCCAGAAATATGGAACAGAAACGACGATGGTGTCATGACATTAAGCAGCAGATACTAGAAAGCTTTAAAGGACGTATACCAGACAATGCAAGAATTTGATTATGCAGCTGGGAAAAGACTGGGAGGATGGTAAGTTGATGAAAAGGTAAATGTAATCTCATTTCAAATAAGCTGGGTCATCAAATGTAAATATTTACATACGTGAGATCTTGATATAATGAAATGAGGTGACCAACTCAATTTCTCATCGTCCTTCCTTCTAAGACAAACCTCCAGAGCCTCCTCCTCTTCTTCTTCTTCCTCCTCCTCCTCCTCCTCTCCTCCCTCCTCTCCTCCTTTCTTCTTCTTCTTCTTCCCTTCTTCTTCTTCTTCTTATTCTTCTTCTTCTTCTTCTTCTTCACACCAAGCCCTCTTATCCTTTGCTGTTTTCTGCAACTCCTTTGCTGTCCTCTCCATAGTATTCATCCCTGTTCCTAAAAATCTTCTCAATGTGTTTTTGGATTCCTTCTATTTCCTGTGTCCTGTGGATCCAGAGGAAGGATGTTCTAGTTATATTATTAACATACTTTCTCAGTGTGTGTCCTCTCAGGTGCCAGTGCCTTTTCCTCACCTCTTGAGTTACTGATATTTGTCTAGTTTCTCTCCATGAGCTCCATAGCGATTCCATTACACCATTTTATTCCTTCTAGTCTTATTCTTTATCTGTTCCCCAACTATTTTATACTTTGCTACCTAAACATGTGTATGATTCCTCCATTTGAAGTGGGGTTTTACCAAGGTAAATTAGGTAATCATTTACTTGGTTATTCTCATTATCTTTGTCATTCCCCTATGGTTTTTTTTAGACCTGATTGTTATCAACTCTCATCAAATGTTCTTAATTTTGTCTTGTATGTGACTTTGTGTGTGGGACAGGAGGGCAGTAATATATATATATATATATATATATATATATATATATATATATATATATATATATATATATATATATATATATATAATATATATATATATATATATATATATATAAATTTCACATTGCTGCAGTACTTCTTTCACTGGCTTGTATCTGCAGTCTACTGGTATTTCTTCAGTATCCCATACTGTTTAATACTTTGTGCAATCATAGTTAATTAGTTATTCACAATTCCAACTTCACGGCAACAGGTCATCCCCATTATCCTCTGTTCCTGTGCCAGTGAATATCGCACAAAATGCTCCTCGCTACCCAATGTGAAAAGTGGATAAGACAGGAGTCTCGGCAAGCCAACAGCCCGCACAGGTACACTGTACATAATGCCACCACCAGAATGCCAACACAAAAGTCCTCCACTAAAAATATAGTTCATCGTCGATGGAAGCGGCAGTCACTAGAACAACTTCATTGACCCGGGTTTTAACCCATATGGCTTGGTCTCTTTCTGCAGGGTGGCCTGCCGAAAGTGCCTCACAACACACAAACTCCGTAGCTCCAGCGATGACTCCCAGGGGTCTCCTGGAAAATGAACTCGTGAACCGAAAAGGCAAACCAGTCAATTCAGCAACAGCCGGCCGCCATCATTCCGAACATTCAGTTCACATTACAAACAATCACGGACAGATGTAAAAGCATTAAACACGAAATGCTCACGGTGTCGTGCCATGCACTCACTCAGTAACAGGGCAACAGAACCATACACTACCAGTCCAACATGAGGAAAATTCAAATGCAAACCGTAGCCAAGCGTAAACACTCCAGAGGTCTTAACGGTTCAACCACCTATCCGCCATGTTCTGCAGTCATACAGATAAGGTGTCTGTATTGATTTAATAGCTTCTGCTGGGATATCATCAGGACCAGTAACTTTCCCATCCTTTCGGAGTTTGATAGTTTTTATTATTTTTTTCTTTAGATGGCTTCTCACAGTTGATATCCAGCTACACCTCTGCAAAGTTTTCTGCTGGTCTGATAATTTAATCTTTAATGTTGGTGAGAACTTCCCCATTGTCATTTTTAATAAGTCTCCCTTCTCATTATATGACCGAGGAACACTGTATCTTACTTACTGTTGCGTATAATGTTCTACATTCATTAGCCTTTTCCAGACAATTGTTAATTGCTCTCGCTGTCCAAGATATTCACAGTTTTCTCTTAGAAATTACATGTCTGCTGCCTCCAATTTCTTCCTAATTCATTTATTCTGCTTGGCTTATTCTGCTCTTAATTTCTATCATGCATCTTCCATCTGATGTTATCCCCCCACCACCACCCCCACCCCCATAGTTAAATTTCTTGATGTGATTAAGCATTTTAACTTCTATAATAACATCACATTTTGGTGTCATCTTTTTCTATGATGTAATTATTATTTCTGTTTTCTTGATATTCAAGGACAATCCTTTTGTGTCTGAAAGGTTAAGGGCATTAGCTCTGTAACATCCTGTGCCCTGATGGCAGGGTAGTGGGTTCATTGCCTACACTGATCAGTTGCCCTGAACCATTGACTTCTCATTCAGAAAGCAATGACAAACTACTGAACACAAAATGACCTAACACATCAATCAACCTGGGGTTGATCGCTCCATGCTATAAGAGACATGCAACATTGTGTTTATTACTACAATGTCCTAAATCTGCTGCATATCTTTTGGCATTGTCAGCTGTCAGTACTGTGTCATCCTTGTAACACATATTGTTTATATTATAATCTCCAGCTCATATTCCTGGTCTTTCATTATTATTTTGCTTTAGAGTGAGAAGAGATTTAGTGATAACACATATCTTTGTCTTACTCCTTGCTTTATTTGTTCACAATTGCTCACTTTATTTCCCATTTTAATTTCTATTATTTGTTTCTAGTAAATACTTGTTATTATTCTTTCACATTAATTTTACTGTTCTGCAAAGTTTTGATACATTTCATTATGCTTCACTGTATGAAAATAATTTGATGTAATCTATACAGCATAAGTAAGGTCTTTCTAAGTCTTAATTGGTCTTTCTATTTGATTTCCAGGAATTAAATTTTAAAACAACTACCAATATAGTGTGTGAAACATGATTGGTTGAAGCACTGTCACATTATATAATGAACAGGACTTCACAGCCGATAACTCATAAATATTATCATCATCATGTGCCTTGCCAGTTGGCATGGCCTTCAAGTCTTTCCACAGATCTTGGTCCTTGGTGCTCTCCATCAACTCTGTTATTAATATTTCTCTACTGTCACCATCTCAGATCATCCAGCATAATTTCTTTTAGTCTGCCTTTCCCTATTTTCCCACTGATCTTTCGTCTTTAGATATTCTCCAGTGCCTCTCTTCTCATCACATGACAAAGAATGTCATTTGTCTCTTTCTTAAAGTTGTATATAATGGTCTAGTTTTCTTAGCCTCTTGCCATACATCAAAATAGGTTTATTTGTAATATTTCAGCACTCTTCTTCTGTTGTAGTGTTGGAAGGAGTAACAAAACGCCAACTGCATAAACGTTGTTTTATTTGTCAAGGTTTACAAGCCGCGTCCTTTCAGCTGGTTTCTTAGATGTTAACTGCCTATAACAACATAATACGTCACGATTGAGCATCTCCCACCCCTTTTCAGTCTCAATGCTCAATCGTGCTGTATCGGAGTTTTCCAATAGACCCCAATTATACCTACACTGTTACACCTCCCATGTTACTTAAAGAATTTTCCTTTTAAAGGAAAAATCTTTACTCCTAATCCCCATACTCTATTCCCTACTTGTCTTTTAAGCTTCGCCAATACATCTTTTGCTCTTCTCCCAGTGCTATGGTCTGTCTATAACCTCCCCATATACTTCTTCTTCGCTTTTTATTTATATAATACTACGGTTAATCCAAGCAGTCCTTCTTTCTTTTCTATTTCCCCAACATTATATAGTTATCTACTACGTAATTCTTCATTTCTGGTTTTTTTCTGGTTATCTGTATCAAATATACATATCAAAAGAACAGCTCATAAATTCTGTGTCAAAAATTATGATCTTATACAATTTTCCCCATTCTTTCAAAAACCCCCGGAGTACAAAAAAAATGTAGTTAGAAAAAGTAAAGAAGTGGGCGCACCAAACAAAGAACATGAAGAATGAAAACACGAATTGACCACAGGGCATATAGTAAATGTACACTTAAAACATTCACCCTTTACCTCCCCTTTCCAAAAAAAAAAAAAATTTTTGAAAATAATTTTTTTTTTTTAAAAACCTTTAAGAAAAATATTATTGTTCGTTATAAAACAATTTGGGATAAGTGTTTTATAACGAACAATAATATATTTCTTAAAGGTGTTTAAAAAAAAAAAATTATTTTACAAAAATTTTTTTTTATTGGCAAGGGAGGTAAAGGGTGAATGTCTTAAGTGTACATTTACTATATGTCCATGTGGTCATGTCGTGTATTCATTCTTCATGTTCTTTGTTTGGTGCGCACCACTTCTTTACTTTTTCTAACTACATTGTTTTTGTACGTCCTGGGGTTTGAAAGAATGAGGAATTGTATAAGATCATAATTTTTGACACAGAATTTATGAGCTGTTCTTGTGATATGTATATTTGATACAGATAACCAGAAAGAACCAGAAATGAAGAATTACGTAGTAGATAACTATAAAATGTTGGGGAAATAGAAAAAGAAAGAAGGACTGCTTGGATTAACCGTAGTATTATATAAATAAAAAGCGAAGAAGAAGTATATGGGGAGGTTATAGACAGACCATAGCACTGGGAGAAGAGCAAAAGATGTATTGGCGAAGCTTAAAAGACAAGTAGGGAATAGAGTATGGGGATTAGGAGTAAAGATTTTTCCTTTAAAAGGAAAATTCTTTAAGTAACATGGGGAGGTGTAACAGTGTAGGTATAATTGGGGTCTATTGGAAAACTCCGATACAGCACGATTGAGCATTGAGACTGAAAGGGGTGGGAGATGCTCAATCGTGACGTATTATGTTGTTATAGGCAGTTAACATCTAAGAAACCAGCTGAAAGGACGCGGCTTGTAAACCTTGACAAATAAACAACGTTTTATGCAGTTGGCGTTTTGTTACTCCTTCCAACACTACAACAGAAGAAGAGTGCTGAAATATTACAAATAAACCTATTTTGATGTATGGCAAGAGGCTAAGAAAACTAGACCATTATATACAACTTTAAGAAAGAGACAAATGACATTCTTTGTCATGTGATGAGAAGAGAGGCACTGGAGAATATCTAAAGACGAAAGATCAGTGGGAAAATAGGGAAAGGCAGACTAAAAGAAATTATGCTGGATGATCTGAGATGGTGACGTAGAGAAATATTACTAACAGAGTTGATGGAGAGCACCAAGGACCAAGATCTGTGGAAAGACTTGAAGGCCATGCCAACTGGCAAGGCACATGATGATGATAATATTTATGAGTTATCGGCTGTGAAGTCCTGTTCATTATATAATGTGACAGTGCTTCAACCAATCATGTTTCACACACTATATTGGTAGTTGTTTTTAAAATTTAATTCCTGGAAATCAAATAGAAAGACCAATTAAGACTTAGAAAGACCTTACTTATGCTGTATAGATTACATCAAATTATTTTCATACAGTGAAGCATAATGAAATGTATCAAAACTTTGCAGAACAGTAAAATTAATGTGAAAGAATAATAACAAGTATTTACTAGAAACAAATAATAGAAATTAAAATGGGAAATAAAGTGAGCAATTGTGAACAAATAAAGCAAGGAGTAAGACAAAGATATGTGTTATCACTAAATCTCTTCTCACTCTAAAGCAAAATAATAATGAAAGACCAGGAATATGAGCTGGAGATTATAATATAAACAATATGTGTTACAAGGATGACACAGTACTGACAGCTGAAAATGCCAAAGGTATGCAGCAGATTTAGGACATTGTAGTAATAAAAACAATGTTGCATGTCTCTTATAGCATGTAGCGATCAACCCCAGGTTGATTGATGTGTTAGGTCATTTTGTGTTCAGTAGTTTGTCATTGCTTTCTGAATGAGAAGTCAATGGTTCAGGGCAAATGATCAGTGTAGGCAATGAACCCACTACCCCACCATCAGGGCACAGGGTTACAGAGCTAATGCCTTTAATCTTTCGGACACAAAAGGATTGTCCTTGAACATCAAGAAAACAGAAATAATAATTACATCACAGAAAAAGATGACACCAAATGTGATGTTACAATAGAAGTTAAAATGCTTAATCACATCAAGAAATTTAACTATGGGGGGGGGGGGGGGGGGATAACATCAGATGGAAGATGCATGATAGAAATTAAGAGCAGAATAAGCCAAGCAGAATAAATGAATTAGGAAGAAATTGGAGGCAGCAGACATGTAATTTCTAAGAGAAAACTGTGAATATCTTGGACAGCTAGAGCAATTAACAATTGTCTGGAAAAGGCTAATGAATGTAGAACATTATACACAACAGTAAGTAAGATACAGTGTTCCTCGGTCATATCATGAGAAGAGAGACTTATTAAAAATGACAATGGGGAAGTTCTCACCAACATTAAAGATTAAATGATCAGACCAGCAGAAAACTTTGCAGAGGTGTAGTTGGATATCAACTGTGAGAAGCCATCTAAAGAAAAATATAATAAAAACTATCAAACTCCGAAAGGATGGGAAAGTTGCTGGTCCTGATGATATCCCAGCAGACGCTATTAAATCAATACAGACACCTTATCTGTATGACTGTACAACATGGCGGATAGGTGATTGAATTGTTAAGGCCTCTGGAGTGTTTGCGCTTGGCTAGGATTTGCATTTGCATTTTCCTCATGTTGGACTGGTAGTGTATGGTTCTGTCGCCCTGCTACTGAGTGAGTGCATGGCATGACACTGTGAACTGTGAATTTCATGTGTAATGCTTTTAAATCTGTCCGCGATTGTTTGTAGTGTGAACTGAATGTTTGGAACGATAGCGGCCGGCTGTCGCTGAATTGACTGGTTTGCCTTTTCGGTTCACGAGTTCATTTTCCAGGAGACTCCTGGGAGTCATCGCTGGAGCTACGGAGTTTGTGCTTTGTGAGGCACTTTCGACAGGTCACCCTGCAGAAAGAGACCAAGCCATATGGGATAAAACCCAGGTCAATGAAGTTGTTCTAGTGACTGCCGCTTCCATCGACGATGAACTATATTTTTAGTGGAGGACTTTTGTGTTGGCATTCTGGTGGTGGCATTATGTACAGTGTACCTGTGCGGGCTGTTGGCTTGCCGAGACTCCTGTCTTATCCACTTTTCACATTGGGTAGCGAGGAGCATTTTGTGCGATATTCACTGGCACAGGAACAGAGGATAATGGGGATGACCTGTTGCCGTGAAGTTGGAATTGTGAATAACTAATTAACTATGATTGCACAAAGTATTAAACAGTATGGGATACTGAAGAAATACCAGTAGACTGCAGATACAAGCCAGTGAAAGAAGTACTGCAGCAATGTGAAATTTATATATATATATATATATATATATATATATATATATATATATATATATATATATATATATATATATATATATATATATATATATATATATATATATATATATTACTGCCCTCCTGTCCCACACACAAAGTCACATACAAGACAAATTAAGAACATTTGATGAGAGTTGATAACAATCAGGTCTAAAAAAACCATAGGGGAATGACAAAGATAATGAGAATAACCAAGTAAATGATTACCTAATTTACCTTGGTAAAACCCCACTTCAAATGGAGGAATCATACACATGTTTAGGTAGCAAAGTATAAATAGTTGGGGGAACAGATAAAGATAAGACTAGAAGGAATAAAATGGTGTAATGGAATCGCTATGGAGCTCATGGAGAGAACTAGACAAATATCAGTAACTCAAGAGGTGAGGAAAAGGCACTGGCACCTGAGAGGACACACACTGAGAAAGTATGTTAATAATATAACTAGAACATCCTTCCTCTGGATCCCACAGGACACAGGAAATAGAAGGAATCCAAAAACACATTGAGAAGATTTTTAGGAACAGGGATGAATACTATGGAGAGGACAGCAAAGGAGTTGCAGAAAACAGCAAAGGATAAGAGGGCTTGGTGTGAAAGAAGAAGAAGAAGAAGAAGAAGAAGAAGAAGAAGAAGAAGGGAAGAAGAAGAAGAAGAAGGAGGAGGAGGAGGAGGAGGAGGAGGAGGAGGAGGAGGAAGAAGAAGAAGAGGAGGAGGGCTCTGGAGGTTTGTCTTAGAAGGAAGGACGATGAGAAATTGAGTTGGTCACCTCATTTCATTATATCAAGATCTCACGTATGTAAATATTTAACATTTGATGACCCAGCTTATTTGAAATGAGATTACATTTACCTTTTCCATCAACTTACCATCCTCCCAGTCTTTTCCCAGCTGCATAATCAAATTCTTTGCATTGTCTGGTATACGTCCTTTAAAGCTTTCTAGTATCTGCTGCTTAATGTCATGACACCATCGTCGTTTCTGTTCCATATTTCTGGCCTGTGGCAGATACAAAAGAAATAGTATTAACTTTCTACAATGTTCATTCCTTTCTTTCTTAACTGATTGCCTGCCAAACAAAAAAGTGGTCCAGACCAAACAGAAATTCAAGGCAGAAAATTTGAATAGGGGTGTGTCACAATAATGCTTTTAAAATGGTTAAAATGGTAGCAGATTTATTGTATTACATTTCAAATTAAAGAGGATTGCACAGGGAACATGACAATGTTAATAATTAATTCATAGGTTACAAATATTATGACAATAATGAGAGGTTTAGTAATAACAATTGAAATTAAAGTGTTAAAAAATATGAAAAAATTCACTTACCAAGGTGTTATTTTCTATCCATCGCAGCTAATCCAGTTAAATTTCGTGAATAATGGTACACACACCACTTGTGTTCAAGAATATCACAAGAACTGCTCCATAACATGAATAAAACACAATGAAATCATAAAATTATGAAGCACATAATTTTCACATCTTCTTCTATTGCCATATATTCTGAGGAACTGTCACTGTAAAATTTCTTTTTATATTATCTGACCGTCTTCTAAATAATTAACTGACTACTGCACATGGTTGGTTTTAGAATCTTTCACAAAGTCCTTTACATCACAATAACTATAATATAAAATTGTTTAAAACGGTAATTTTATTAAAATATACGAGGTCCAGAACCAGAAGGTATTGCACTTCGAATTTCGAATCGCAACAATCATTTGGAATCTCATGCCATGCGTGCTAATCTTGTTGGCCATGCATGATTGTGCACACGAACGGAAAGGAAATCTTTCCTTCTAAAGTTTAATTCAGATGGTTCAATCAAAAATGTGAAGAAGCAGTCACTAAGAAGAAGAATGCCAGACATGTATGGTTAAATGACATCAATAACATCCAAAAGGAAGAGCATAATAGAAATGAATGTAAAGAGGCTACAAAAATAGTCAGACAGCAGAAGCGAGAATATATGAGTAATATAATCAAAGATATGGAAACTAATCACCAGAAAAATGAATCCAGAAAGTTTTTTAAAGTACTGAAGTCAATGAAAATAGGGCACCAACAAAACACATATGGTTTAAAAGACAAAAATGGGAATATGATAAATACCAATGAAGAAATGTGCAACACATGGAAAGAATATTTTATTGAATTACTAAATTGTGAAGCTCCAAGTAACATTTTCCCACAGGAAGAGGTTCTAACATGCGAACCACAAATTGAAGAACCTACATTTGAAGAAATCCTATATGTAATCACACGACTTAAAAACAATAAGGCAACTGGGACTGATGGAATTGCTGCTGAATTTATAAAGGCAGGTGGCCATGCATTACATCTAAAGCTATACGAACTAATAATAAAAATCTGGAGGACAGAAGAATTACCCCATGACTGGAAAGAGTCATTATTGATACCTATCTTTAAGAAAGGAGACAAGTTCCAATGTGGAAATTATAGAGGAATATCACTACTGTCCACAAGCTATAAGATACTATCCGCAGTATTACATTAAATTTACTATTAAATAGACTAAAACCATATTCAGAAGACATATTAGGTGACTACCAGGCGGGTTTTAGACAAAACAGATCAACAATAGATCAGATATTTATCTTACGACAAATAGCCGAGAAACATTGGGAATATAAAAGAGATCTCCATAACATTTTTGTGGATTTTAAAAAGGCTTATGATAGTGTCCATAGGAATAGTCTATGGAATGTTATGCAGGAATTTGGAATACCAAGGAAGTTAATTAACATGACCAAACTATGCATGGAAGATACTTATAATATAGTAACATATAAAGGCAGGAAATCAGACCCCTTCCAAATAACATCTGGCTTGAAACAGGGTGATGCACTATCGCCGCTACTCTTCAATCTGGCTCTAGAGAAAGTTGTAAGGAAGGTAAAGGAGGAATGTGATATTGGAGGAACATCCAAGCTGCTTGGTTATGCAGATGATATAGATATTATAGGGCAAAGTGAACAAAAGACATTAGAAATATTGACTCACTTAAAGGAAAAAGCCCAACAGATGGGGCTGGTTATCAACCAAGATAAGACAGAATATATGGTAATTTCAAGAGACGGAATGGCTAAAAACTCTGGCCACATACAAATAGATAATATGACCATTAAAAGAACGGAAACATACAAATACCTGGGTACAATCTTCAACTGCTCCAACATCATAAGGGAAGAAATACAAACTAGAATCAACTCTGGAAATAAGATATACTATGCACTACAACATCTACTAAAATCAAAGGCGCTATCTCGTAACACCAAAATCACAATATACAAAACACTGATCAGACCAGTTGTGCTGTATGGCTCTGAAACCTGGAGTACAACGAAAGGAGACGAAGCCTTGTTACAAACCTTTGAGAACAAAATTTTAAGACGCATCTTTGGACCCATTAGGGATACACAAAGTGGAGAGTGGAAAAGAAGAAGTAACAAAGACATTTATGATTTGTTTAAGTCCCCGCTAATCACTGGTATCATGAAGGCTAATAGACTACAATGGCTGGGGCATATAGAAAGAATGGAAGACAATAGGGAAACAAAACTCGCTTACACTCAGGAAATAAATGACCGTAGACCCCGAGGTAGACCAAGAAGGCGGTGGAGAGATAATATACATACAGACCTACAAGCACTTGGAATCAACGACTGGCAAGAGAAGGTCCACCAGAGAGACGAATGGAGACAGATTGTATTTGCAGCAAAGAACCTCAATGGCTCGGAATGCTGAAGAAGAAGAAGAAAGTTTAATTCAATGGGACACTAAAAATTTTGGACTAAAACGGAGAAACGTATCAATTAGAGCACTATATATACGGAACCGATGAGTCGGTTTTTGGGTACCAAATTTGGGCTCTAGAACCGACCATTCGGTCTCCGGCAGGCAATCAGTTAAGTCAAAAACGACAGTTCACATAAATTAAAAATAGCAGACTTTTCAATACTGACCTGAAGTGTGTCTTGGGCTCTGGGATTGTCAAATGGAATGATATGGAAGCTCAAAGGATCATTTGGAATCACCTCAATAAGCATCAAATTAGTACACTGTACAAGAAAAGATCAGAATGAAGTAGCTTGTTATACATATATTTATTTTATATCCATTTATGTTTAGTTACAATGTTCTTCTCAATTCATAACTCTTGTCTCAGATGTCATTCCTAGTTACTATACAGTATTTTTATTCTGTATCTTGTCATTTTTTAAACAATAGGAATAGGGTGGCTATTTTCTAAATCATACTTTATCATAAATTATTTAATTATTATGATGATTATGTACAAAGGTGAATCATGGACAATTAACAGATTAGTGAGGAATTACGTGGAAGCTGCAGAGATGTGGTTTTATAGAACAATAATGAAAACACCGTGGAGCTGCAGAAAATAACAAAGGAAATTAACTCACAGAGAGAACTAGTTACATATTCTTTGGGCATGTCATGACATTGGGAAAGCATGAGTATATAGAGACAGAGATGAAAGTTAGCAGGGCAGAGAGGTTGGGGAAAACTGAGGCGGGGATTTAAAAAAAAAAATTGACCCAGGCTCCCAAGTTAACCAAGGCTCCCAGGTTGACCCAAGTTGACCCAGGCTCCCAGGTTGACCAAGGCTCCCAGGTTGACCCAGGTTGACCAAGGCTCCCAGGTTGACCCAAGTTATTCCAGGCTGACCCAGGTTGACCAAGACTCCCAGGTTGACCCAAGTTATCCCAGGCTCCCAGGTTGACCAAGGCTGCCAGGTTGACCAAGGCTTCCAGGTTGACCCAGGTTGACCAAGGCTCCCAGGTTGACCAAGGCTCCCAGGTTGACCCAGGTTGACCAAGGCTCCCAGGTTGACCCAGGTTGACCAAGGCTCCCAGGTTGACACAGGTTGACAAAGGCTCCCAGTTGACCAAGTCTCCCAGGTTGACCTAGGCTTCCAGGCTGACCCAGACTCTCAGGTTGATCCAGGTTCCCAGATTGACCCAGGTTGACCCAGGCTCCCAGGTTGACCCAGGCTCCCAGGTTGACCCAGGCGCCCAGGTTGACCCAGGCGCCCAGGTTGACCCAGGCTCCCAGGCTCCCAGGTTGACCCAGGCTAAAAGGGATATCAGGAAATGAGCTGGGAGGTAAAAGCAGCTGACATGCTATTGACCACATCACATATTGAAAGCTGATTGGTCTGTACAAATATGGGGCTAGCACCATATACCAAATATGTCTCAAGATGTGGACAAGTGTCCTTGACTTACTTTATCTATTTTGAATAAAAGGATATTATCAGACATTTTGTAACGTTTGTGCTCATTCTTATCTGCATTTGTCATTTCAATAACTCACATTTCACACATGTTAGTTCACATTTAAGTACCAGAAACAAACATTAGTTGCTTGACTAAGCATAAAATAGGACCAACAATTATACCAGTCTACCTACTTTGAAAGAACAGAGAGACAGTAGAATAATGGGGTTGTCGAACACATATCCAATTGGATTGACAGAATAACAAACTCTGGGAACGTGGCCAAGCCTATACACCACAATCCTCTAACGCCATCGATTTGACAGCACATTTTGGAAACAGGTCACATAACTGATAGGGACAAAGCATTTTGTGTGTGTTTAAAACAAAATGGTTGCATGTTAAAGTTGGCGGAAGCAATTGCCATTCATTTACAGAAACCAACTTTGTGCAAACAAAAAGACATGATGGTCAGTTTAAAAATTACCTTGGTAGACAATTCAAATTACTGTGTGAATATGTGTGTTGTATATTTCAGCTTGAAGGATTTATCTAACGAGATGCCAAGAAATATGCCCCACAATAAATAATGCAAACTATTGTTTGTGTCTTAGTTATTCATATTCGCTGTGGAAAAACATTGTTTTGAATTAAAAGAGAACTCACGGGTATGAATGTCTTGCAGCTCAGCATGCCTCCTTCCTTCAACTTGCTAATCAATAGGCCTTTTTCAAACAGGAATACTTGCCTGGATGCCTTTGCTCCATTTACTTTGAATGCTCCCTGAAATACAGAAATAATATAAATGAGGCATTCTCTCCCTATCTTCTGCTCTTTATCCCCCCATTAAAACATTAAGTACTCAACCAACTCACACCAAGCTGTCCTATTGTTTGCTATCTCCTGCAACACCCTCCTTGTCTTCCCCATCTGTTTCTAATTCTCTGCTCTATGTTGTTTTTAAAGGTTTATTCTGTTTCGTTTGCCATGCGAAATCCAGACTGAGGACTTTCCAGTGATACCATTATCTGGTTTCCTTACTGTGTGTCCTATCCAACATCAAGCATCATGTCCTCACCTTGGAAGATAAACTTCATGGACCGCTGAGTGAACTTAAAAAAAACAGTTAAATTCATACAAGAGACAACATTGCAGTTGTAGACTATATTTCAAGTGAATGAAAGAAGAAGAATGTCCTCTTCTCTTGATTCACTGCTATTGTTTATTTCTCTAAATGAGCTTCACAATGGTGATTCTGTCTTACAGAATTAGTCTTTCTATTCTAAAAAGTCGCTTAAAAGTCGACAGGGTCTACTTCATTGCACCGGGTTTTATCCCATATGGCTCGGTCACTTTCTGCAGCGTGGAAAGCATCACACAAAGCACAAACTCCGTAGCTCTAGCGATGACCCACAGGAGCCTCCAAAAAATTTCACTCGTGAACTGAAGGACGTGGACCAGAATCGAACCCACAACCTTTGGAGCCCAAGTTAAACGGCTTGACCACTTTGCCATGGAGACTACCTTTCTATTCTGCGAGGGAACTAATTAATTAACATTTGTAGTTTAATTAGTAATTGTTTTAATCAGTTCCTAAGTTACTGATCCATATAGGAGTACTGATTTCACATTCCATGTTTGGTACTCTGTTTAATTTGTTATGACTTTCACAAATTTACTAGTGCAATGAAAGCTAGTCTTATTTTTTATATCCTCAGGTTAGGAGGAAAGTCTCTTTGCCAACCTCCCTAAATAGACACAAGTCTTTTTCAGGGCACAAGCAAACTGAAAATCTAAATATAAACATGCATACAAAACACCTCGACACCACAAGGTACAAGAGGAACATGATGAGATGAGATGAGATACAAAACAGAAGAGGACAGATATTTTCTTCATCGCAGAGCTGTGTAACCAATGCCAGACATGGACAGTCCTAGAAACAGACAGGTGTAAAATAATATTTGAGATGAGATGCAGAAGAAATGCAGCTGGAAAAACAAGAAGAGATAGAGAGACACATATAAAACTAAGAACAAGTGTAGGTATAACACTGATTAATGACATTATAGAATACAAAAGAATTAAATAGTTCAAACATTTACCTAGCATAGAACAAGATCAGCCAGTAGCCAGAGGGTTCTACATGAGACCATTGAGATTTAAGGTGAAAGGATTACCCAAGAAGAGATGGCTGGATGGAGTAAAAGAGACATTAAAGAAATTACATATGGCATAAGCACAAACAACAAGACAATGAAAAACAGAAAATGACACCCAACTTCTGTCTGTAATGCTTCTCATCACAAGCAGCAGAACAAAAGAAGAAGAAACGACAAAGAAAGAAGTGAACTAAATGCCAATGTATCAGACTTCCAGAGGATTTATAACCCACCAATCAACCATCATTGCATGCAAAGACGTTAAACATCAATGACGGCAGGTGAGAGCTCTCCTACCTCAAGCACCAACTCTCCAAGCCTTGTCAGATCTTCCCCAACATAATCTTCCAGCTGACTCTGAATCTCCTGGATCCTGACTGCATGTTCATGTTTCCTTTTCATTTCATTGATGTGATGAGCCATGTGAGTCATGTGATGAAAGGCTTTTTCTAAAATGGTAGCGTCCTCCTTTTCTTTTTCACAGTTCTTCACAATGTTCTGAAAGTAATTTTAGCACATTTATATAGGAGGTGCATAATGAACAAAATATTTACAGAGATAATTCAAAGAAAAATAATCAAATTAATCATAACCCAGTCAAGGACCACCTGGGTACCATAATAAAAGCATCAACTCTGAATGTAGGCACACTGTTCTAGTATTAAAACAAGGCAGGGACATTGCTCAGCTGTTACTGGAAACTGAATAAACACAAAATATAACTAGAAAGTTTGACGAAAGGAAAGACATCCAAATACAAGAAGCATTTTAACCAAAGTCTTTATCAGCAATCAACAAAACAAGAATATTTAGCTTGAAAACTTATGTATATAGGTATATGATCACATATTGTAACGTAAACAAAACACAGATCTAAATGAGGTACCCATCTTCTCTTCAAGCGTACTATTAATAGTCTTGTTGTGAGTATATTTTCTAATTTTAACAATTATAACCTAGACAACAGTCTGTCTGGTCAACTCTTTATGACTTTCAGTTGCCTATGTCACTAAGCTTCTACTTAGAATTACAATGAGAAGAACAAGAAAGAAAATAAAAATGGAAATTGGTGAATAACAGTATGGATTTGTGGAAGTAAAGGGTACAAACAAAGCAATATATACATACAGACACTATTAGAAAGATCAATAGAGACACAGAAAGACATATATTTGTGCTTCATAGATTATACTAAGGCATTTGATAAAATAAAACATGAAATGATGAAAATTTTTGAAGATATTAACATTGATGGGAAAGATCTCAGAATAATAAAAAATATTTACTGTAACCAAGTAGCAGCAATTAAAATGGGAAATAAAGAAGGAAATTATGAACAATTAAGGCTGGGAGTTCGACAGGGATGCGTTTTATCACTGGATGTCTTCTCCCTCTATAGCAAAGTAATAATGAGAGAGATCAAAGAGATGCCAGGAATACTAGTTGGAGGTTATAATGTAAACAATATACACTATGCAGATGACACAGTATTGGTGGCAGATAATGCAACAGACCTGCAACAATTGTTGGACATTGTAGTAATAGATAGTGCAAAGAAAGGACTCTCCTTGAATATCAAGAAAACAGTAACAATGGTGATATCAAAGAAAAAGGTAACACCTAAATGTGAAATAGAGATAGAAGGGAAAATTCTTCACCAAGTGGATAGTTTTAAATACCTAGGGGCATTGATAACACCAGATGGAAGATGTACAAAAACAAAAAAAGGGATTTCAGAAATGAAG
>JACEFZ010025039.1:0-20650 GCA_014155875.1 Cepaea nemoralis | reverse complement strand
ATTTTTACAATCAGCGATCTTTAGCTTTCAAGGTTTCATTTGTAACACGTGTTATGTTAGTGAATAAGTCACTACGACCCTCTACATAGCACTACTAGCCGCTACCCACCTCTTAATAAATTTAAGTAAGCTATACCCGCTAAAATCATTAAAATCGGCCACCTTTACTTTTTAAGGTTTTCATTTGTACCCCGTATGATGATAGTGTATAGGCAGCTACGACACTCTAAAAAGCACTAATAGCCGCTACCCACCCCTCACCAACGAATTTCACTAAGCTATACCCGCTAAAATCAATAATATCGACCATCTGTACATTTTAAGTTTTTCATTTGTACCCTGTGATGATAGTGTTTAAACCCGAATCACCTAGCCTCGCCCCACGCGCCCACCTCCTCGCCACCACCCCGCACCCCGTCGTTATTTATTTTTATTTTTATTTATTTTATTTTATTTTATAATAATTAATTAAAAATTTTATACACCCACTCAATAGTTATCTGCCCTTAGAAACATAAAATCTTAGAATTATCGCCCTTAGATATGACCTAGATACCACCCCTTACCCCACCCAACTACATGACCGAGGGGGAGTGAAAATCAACCGAGGTCAAGGTCAATTGCCGGAGGCTCCGGCAAATAAGAACCGAAACGTCCATTGTATACTACTCCCGGGGTCTTGCCATCTTTCATATAGTTAAGAGTATTCTGAACTTCCATCTTCAAAATTGATTGTCCTTCATTATATTCTGAATATCATACTGTTCTACGTTTGAATCACCATACAGGTCTTTCACATAATCTGACCACGCAGGTAAAATCTGATCTTTTTCTATTATGATTTTGCCATCTTTGGTTTTTAGGAAACCCATTGATGTGTGTGTTCTTTTGTTAGTGATGTCATTAATTCTTTTGTGCATTATTTTGGTATTCCGGGTGTGTGATGGTTTTCAATTTCCCTGCAATTTTCATCATGCCATGTTTCTTTTGCCTCTTTGCATAGTTCCTAATTTTCCTGTGAATCTCTTCATATTTTTCATGGTTATTTATGTTATTTCTTCTTATGTCCATGAGTTTTAAAATGTCTTCCGTCATCCATTTCTTACGTCCCATCATCTTTACTTTTGGGACGGATGTTTCTGCAGCTTGGTTGACTGATTTCTTTAATATTTCCCATTGGTCGCTACCATTTTTAAATACTAGTTCAATGTCGGACAATGCGTCAAATATGTTCTTTACTTCTACGTTGAATTTATCTTTTATCTCCTTGTGTTTCTTGATGTATATTTGACTTTCTTTAATTGCATATGCATATTGCTTATAATTAATCTATGGTCGCTGCAGCAGTTTACGCTTAGTATAGTTTTTGCGACTTTTAAGGCTTTTCAAAATTTTCTGTTGGTGAGAATGTAAACAGTCTGATTTCTGATCTTATGATTAGGGCTCATACATGTCCATAGTCTCCTTGAGTAATGTTGATAGCAGGTGTTTCAAATAATCATATTATGCTCTTTTGCCCACTGTACAAGTCTGCAATCTCTTTCATTCTGTTCCCCTGGTACATACTTGCCTACTATGCATCCGTCCTGTTGATTTCCAGCTTTGGCATACAAATCACCTAATACGATATATAATTCCGACTTCTTGCATTTCTTGAAGGCATTTTCCAAAACGTTATAACATTCATTGATGCTGTCATCACTGCTGTCTAATGCTGGTGCGTAAACTTGTATGACGTTGACATCAAAATGTCTTCCACTCAACTTCACCAGTAACACTCTATCTGATACAGTCCAATATCCTTTGATCGATTTGGATATCTCTATATCCATAATAATTGCTACCCCTCGCTGTGTTTTCTCTCCACCAGAATGGATTATGCTATATTCATCAGATGTTATTAATGTCCATCTTTTTCCATCTGGTCTCAAATATACCTAACATATCAATATTTAGTCTTCTTATTTCATTCTTAATGTTATAAAATTGTCCATCCACACTCATAGTTCTTACATTTCGAGTTCCAATTTTCAATGTTGAATCTCTTTTTCAATCAGTCGCCTGCTGACGGTCTGGAGTCACCTACCCCTACCGGGCGAGGCTGCTCCTATGGAGCCTCCATTTACACCATGTCTCTGATTTTCTATTAGACTACAAAACATGATTTTCTTGGCATCTTTACAGAAAGTAGTTTGCCATTACTTTCATTCTTAGCAATGACTATACTAGTCGATGACCGTAGCCATTGTCTCCCAAAAAAAGAGATCCTCTGCCTACCGTATTGAAGTGGAGACCATAACCTGCAACTATCTGTTGGCAGCTCTTCAACTTCATCCACCACCTACACACATGGCTTCACATAACCTAGATCAAGGGGCTAAGCGAGTATTCCACCTTTCACTAGGGTGTCCCGTAGGCTCGCAGAGGGAAGTAGGAACCTTACCTCTCCTTTGGTAGGGGATACCCCCCCCCCCCCCCACCAAGTGGAGACAACTCATTTTAAATAAATAACATACAACCATTGTGACACCTCTAAATGCCACCAGAAGCTACCAAACAGGCTTAGAAATGTAGGTAACAGCAAAAGAAAATATATTTCATATTTAAAAAAAACAAAACATGGTAGGTGGACAGAAAATCCAGAATAGCTAATGACACATGAATAATGGCTATTTCAGTTGCTAGGATCACGTCAACTTTCAACACTGTGTTTTGGCTATCTTCCTGATCTCCTTCCAGGCTTTAGCACCAACTTTGAATCCGATGGATTCCACTCCAAACATATATGCCTGTTTGACTCAAAGTTTTTGTGGTGAAAGGGATCGGTTCTTTCCGCTCTTCGGTTATATAGTTGGTTCTAAAATAGTATCCCATCATTCCTTGAGGGTCCTTGGCTGCGCCATCAAACGTCCTCTACATGATGATCCTGTGCGAGTTCCAGTGGTGTCTTGTGGGGTTTTATTGTCATCCGGAGGCGGGTGCACACATATACACACACATATATATGTGTGTGTGTGTTTTTTTTAAAAATTAGATGTGAAGACAATATAAACTACCCATCTCCTTTGTTTCATTACAGCTCTCAAAGCAGCCACGGACAGTTAGCAGTCCACTCACATAATGGAGCGGTGATCCTCGCGTAAGGGTCCCATTGGGAAACCTGCAGGCTGAATGTGCAATGCGTCAACCGTGGAGTCCACTGCTGTTGACCTGATTCTTCATCAGAATCTAAAGCCAAGTTACGTTTAGAATAATCGTCATCATCCTTGTAACCTCATGAAAAGTTAATAACCCCAGTAGTAGTTTGATTAACTCATTGTTCTATTCTTATTTTCCAAGTGTACGCAATTGTGTATGTATACCTTTTAATACTAGACTTGGTGGGAGTATCATTTAACTAGGGAGGGGAGATTGTCAGGGAGAAACCTGCCCTGCCTAGTAGTTCATTAAGAGATATACATCTAGGCATCTCACTTTCCCCTTCCCACTCCTTGGGGATACCAAGTACTAAGACCAGCTACTTTACCCTTTTACGAGCTATTTTCAGCTGTGTGCTTGGGTATCCAGGGACTTGGTCTTCCCCCCCCCCCCCCCACAGCCTATACAACTTTTGTCCTGAGTTTTCTCTCTAGGATCTGGAGTGTAAAGGTACTGAATCTGCACCCAAAACAAAACACCAATTGAGAAACAGTGACTTATGACAGCATTGAAATCCCAGAGTATGACAGTCGATTCAAAATGTGTACACTGGTCTATGGCCATATCTAATTCATTATAAAATATATCTATATCTTCTTCTTTACAGTCTGCTGTTAGTGGATATACTTGTATTATGTTAATATTCAGAGGCTTGCAATGATGTTTCATTAATAATACTCTGTATGAGATTGTCCGAAATCCTTTAAGTATCCTAGCGCTCATTTGATCCAAAATTATGCCAACTCCCCCTATTCAGTGCTTCCCTCCTGAGTAAATAATTCTATACTTATCTGAATATTTGATGATCATGTATCACCTGTAGTACATGGTGCTCCTTACAGGATGAAGCGACTCCACTGTAATCCTCATTAACTATATATAGACATTGAATGTCCTTAGCAATCAACCCCAGGTTGATTATTCTGGGCAAGTTTTCCATTCAATAGTTTGCCATTGCTTTCTGAACGAGCAGTCAATATTCAATTGAATGGTGTAGGGAATGAACCTATAAACCCTGCCATGAGTGGCACCTTGCTGTTTTGACAGATGATAGTTTGTAAAATGGAGTTATAACTCTCCATAAAATACAGCCTGGGCTGAATTTAGAGACCATGTGTTGCCCATGCAGCATGATCCCACTCTCAGCCTGTCTAGTTTACTCCAGAGGAAAGGTAACATCAATACGTCGGGAACAAGACAAGCTGCAGGATCAGAAAAGAAATTAGCTGTCGGAGCTTCCATCCTAGGCCAGTTGCCAACCAACCTGAGTTAACGGTCACATTTTGACTTATTTTTCCATTTACACACAGAAGACATTATTTTTAAAAGTGGCAGTGGCAAGCACGTTGACCTACATGTGTACATCATGCAACTCCACTGTCTTCTATCTTTCAGCAACTCTCTTCAGTTCAGCTTCATTCTGTTACTCAACATCCTTTACATTCAATGTGTGGTGTAGTTTTTCCTACACGCTATTTCTCTCTTGCCCTGCAGCAATTACAGTAACAGACCTGCATGTTTCATGTTGTGACCAAGTGAGGGTACAACACATATTTCCGTATAATAATTACAATTTCTAAAAGAAAAATTTCACTGAAACATTTTCTTTATTACAGCTCATTTCATTTTACATTGCAAACAATAATAAATTAATAGATGAACAGGTGCAATGTTAAGTTTGTATCAATGGCACAATATGATCTAAGAATAATGTAGAAATCTACACCAGACATTCTTAAAAAACGTAACATCTGGACATTTTGTAGTGAACTTATCCTTGAAGCCTCTCTAATATACAGACATGCATGCAAGTTAGCTTTAGTTGTGAATATGAAATACTACGGATAAAGTAACAGTTTAGAAAGCACCAATAACTCATCTCTCTTGTCAATAGAAACAGTTCTAAGAGGCTTTTACAGAAATATGTGTAAAAGCCAGGCACTGGAAAAATTTACAAGTAAAGGACAAGCAAAGTGTTTCAGCTTACACCACATTCAGTGCAAGTTGTCTCTACGTATGATGATATTTAATTACTGACCAAATCTTATATATAAAAGGCAATCTCCGTCTGTATGTCCTTTATGCGTTCGCAAACGGCCCATCCGATTGAGATGAAATTTTCTACACGTCTTCCGCTCATTCCCGAGCTGCCAACTGTCATAGTTTTTTTTTTCTTCTTCCTCCTCCTCCCTCCTCCGCCTCCCTAAATACGTACGTAAATATATGATGATGATGATGAAAGAATCCCCGAACCACAACGCTAGGAAAAGAGAAGAAAATGACGTGACTACACAGAATCGTCACACGGCAATCATCATCATCATCAAGTGCCATGCCGGCTGGCGTAGGCGTTCATGGCTCTCCATAGATCTCAGTCTTTGGTTTTCTGGATCAACTCTGATGCTGATATTCCTCCATGCCACGGCAGTATCAATAACAATTCATCTGTTTATGTGTAAGGAAGTTATCTACAGTCGTGTAGAAGGGAAGAACAATCAATGGAAGGACCGAAATCACAGAACCTAGACAAGTATAAATTCGGAATGGCGAACTCCCTCCTCCTCCCTCTACGTCCTCCCCCTCTCCCTTCCTCCACCTCCTCCCTCCTCCTGCCTTCTCCTCTTCCACCTCCCTTTCCTTCCTCCTCCTCCCTCTACCTCCTTCATCCACCCTCCTCCTCTTCTTCCACCTCCCTTTCCTTCCTCCCCTCCTCCCTCTCCCTCCTTCTCCTTCCGCCTCCTCCCTCCTTCCCCATTCTCCTCCTCCTCCAATTCCTATCCTCTTCCCCTGCCCATCCTCCCTCTCCCTCCACTCTCCTCCTTCTCCCTCTACCTCCTCCCTTCACCCTCCTCCTCTTCCACCTCCCTTTCATTCCTCCTCCTCCTCTTCCACCTCCCTTTCCTTCCTCCCCTCCTCATTCTTCCGCCTCCTCCTCCTCTCCCCTCCTGAAATTCCTACCGTCTTCCTCTTCCCCTCCTCCCTCTCCCTCCTACCTCCTCCCCCCTCTACCTAATCCCTCCTCCTCCTTCATCCTCATCCCTTCTCCTCCTCCTACCCTCTTCCCCTCCCCCCTCTCCCTCTTCATCCTCCTACCTCCTCCCTCCTCATCATTCCTCCTCCTCCCCTCTTTCTCATCCCTCCTCCTTCTACCTCTTCCTCCCTCCCCTCCTCCTCCTTCCTTTTCCCTCATCCTCCCCCCTCCCCCGCCCTCCTCCATCCTATTCTCTCCTTCTCCTCCTCTTTCCCCCTCCTCCCTCCACCTCCTCCTCCCTCCTCATCAGTCTTCCTCCTCCTCCTTCTACCTCTTCCTTCCTCCTCCTTCTCCTCCCTCCTCCTCCTCCTGCGTTCTCCTCCTTCCTCCTTCCCCCTCCCAGACAGACAGACAGATAGATAGATAGATGCTCCACACATAAATAAAGATAAATGAGATGCTCCACACCAGAAGCCAGGCGATGCCGGGCAGGGTCAGACAGACAGACAGACAGATAGACAGGAACGGGAGCTTATATGACTACTTATATTAATTAAATGAGATGCTCCCCACCAGGGACTGGGCGAAGCCGGGCCGGGTCTGCTAGTAATGTATAAAACAACATTGCTATCACACACATCACCATCTTACTCTGCAGGTTTCACAAATAGCCAATAAATTATCTGTGTGTGTGTGGCAATCGTGTTAGTGATAGGGAATTATGCACATTTTGATAAGGGTTTGGTGCCTGCTTTCATCGCCCGCTAAAGTGAGGGACAGACAGGCCACCTATTTCTCTGTACATTCAGACACACAAAAGACAATTGGCCAATCATGTCACAGACCTATTGTAGCAGGTTCTATATGATACGCGTGCGTGCGTGTGTGCGCGTGGCACACATTATTGAAGTGCATAAAGAGCTGTGCTGATAATGTTACGCATGCCACCAAACACTGATTCGATGCCTGACCTCAGCATCTTGCTAGGTGAGGGAAAGACAGGCTAACTATTTCCAAGGAGTGCAAAAATGACTCAAGAGAATTACCTAAGATGTATAACAGTACAACAAACCATATTTTAATAATATCTATTTTACATTATGATTAGCTATTAAAATTTTTTTTAAATAAACAAAACAATATGACTCAAAATATTCTTCCACACTCGTTATTATGCTTCCATTCTTCTTCTTCTTCTTCAGCGTTCCGAGCCATTGAGGTTCTTTGCTGCAAATACAATCCGTCTCCATTCGTCTCTCTGGTGGACCTTCTCTTGCCAGTCATTGATTCCAAGTGCTTGTAGGTCTGTACATGTATTATCTCTCCACCGCCTTCTTGGTCTACCTCGGGGTCTACGGTCATTTATTTCCTGAGTGTAAGCGAGTTTTGTTTCCCTATTATCTTCCATTCTTTCTATATGCCCCAGCCATTGAAGTCTATTAGCCTTCATGATACCAGTGATTAGCGGGGACTTAAACAGATCATAAATGTCTTTGTTACTTCTTCTTTTCCACTCTCCACTTTGTGTATCCCTAATGGGTCCAAAGATGCGTCTTAAAATTTTTTTCTCAAAGGTTTGTAACAAGGCTTCGTCTCCTTTCGTTGTACTCCAGGTTTCAGAGCCATACAGCACAACTGGTCTGATCAGTGTTTTGTATATTGTGATTTTGGTGTTACGAGATAGCGCCTTTGATTTTAGTAGATGTTGTAGTGCATAGTATATCTTATTTCCAGAGTTTATTCTAGTTTGTATTTCTTCCCTTATGATGTTGGAGCAGTTGAAGATTGTACCCAGGTATTTGTATGTTTCCGTTCTTTTAATGGTCATATTATCTATTTGCATGTGGCCAGAGTTTCTAGCCATTCCGTCTCTTGAAATTACCATATATTCTGTCTTATCTTGGTTGATAACCAGCCCCATCTGTTGGGCTTTTCCCTTTAAGTGAGTCAATATTTCCAATGTCTTTTGTTCACTTTGCCCTATAATATCTATATCATCTGCATAACCAAGCAGCTTGGATGTTCCTCCAATATCACATTCCTCCTTTACCTTCCTTACAACTTTCTCTAGAGCCAGATTGAAGAGTAGTGTAACAGTGTAAAGGACTAACAAATGCTTGGTTTCATTTAAAGACTGTTTATTTTCTTGATGATGACAACATGGCTTCCTTCCAGTTCTAAGCCGGGATGTTGACTGCCCCCTGACAACCCACTACGTCACGACTTGAGCATCTCTCCTCGCTTTCTCTCCCGATGCTCAATCGTGCTGTAGCCTTTTCCCACTAGATACTAATACTCTACTACTGTTACACCTCCCTATGTTTTCTAAAGACTTTTTCCTATAAAGGAAAAAGTCTTTACTCCTAATCCCCTTACTCTATTCCATCTTTTTCCTTACCTCTCACAGTTCCTCTAATCCTCCCCAAACCAACTCCTTACGTAATTATTCTATTTCTTCAACTTTTTCCCTTGCTATATAGTTATCATAGTTATCCACTATACAGTTATATATTCTTGGCTCCTTATTGTTGTTCCTGTATAAAATATACACATCATAAGAACAGCTCGTAAAATCGCTATCGTACCTTTTGACCTTATAAAATTCCTCACTCTTCCAGAACACAGGATGTACAAAAACAATGTAGTTAGAAAAAGTAAAGAAGCGGTGCGCACCGAGTGAGAAGTATAAAGAATGAATACTCAACATGACCACATTTACATACAGTAATGAATATTTAAGACACTCACATTTACCTCCCTTGCCAATAAAAAAAAATTTTTTGTAAAATATTTTTTTTAAAATACACCTTATGAAATAGATCTTTGTTCATTATAAAACAATTTGACATAAGTTTTCACAAGCCTTATATATTCAACATTTATATTGCCATCCACAATCTTGTCTATATTTCGTTATCTCATCTTTAACCACGAGCCCATGTTCATATTCTATGAACATTTTTAATATAATTAACGCTGGTTTTTCACAGCACCTATATCTTGCCCCCGTACATCCCATACTTATATACTGCCATTTACAGTCTTCCCCCAACCTTATATCAGTGGACAAAGAGAATATTTCTCTATATTATCCCTCAGTAGTTTTTATTAACTCTTTTCTGAATGAAAAGCCTTAAACAAAGCCCCATATATTTGAAAATTAAACTTACTTAACTAACTTTATAACTTATTCATTAACCATGTAACTTAATATACAAAACCATTCATGTAATCGAAATAAAATCAACACAAGACGTCATACCCCCAAATTATCTAAAGAAAAAACACATTTTAAAATGACATAACATGCATGTTATCAAATCAGAATAAAACATTCTATTACTACTTATCACTATTGGTCTCTTTTACGGACCAAAAGTTTGTACTCAATACTAGGAACACAATAATCCTATTCTAAATCAATTAATCAAATAAAATTTTACAAAACCAAATCAAGGAAAAAAAAACATATTATATATGACTCATGACTCATAAAACAATCAAATAATAACCATCATTTTTCAGTACCAACTCAAGCAAAAAAAACCTATTATATATGACTCATGACTCAGAAAACTCAGAGTGAACAAAACACGATTTTCAAAAAAATAAACTCTCTTAAAATTACTACGTACAGTGGCCCACCAACATTGGCCTCTCATACGAACATATCTATTTATACAAGTCCTTCCAATATTTCTATGACCGATAAAACAAAACACTTCAGTGCCACGTATGTATATCTGTTAACTATAGACTAATTTCTTAACTTAGAACCACATCTGTTCTCTCTACAAAAAAAAAATCAATAATCAACATTGACCGTACCATTGATTCTCTCCCCTCATAACTTTCTATCTTTTTCTATCTTAACTCCTAACACATTATAATCTCTGGAATATCATCTTAAGTAAGCACTGTAAACTACAGGTTGACTCCTTTTATCTATTCCTAATGTGGCGACTATTCCAATGTCAACTCAATGTAGCAGCCATCCTCTACTTATCAATTAACTTATGACTCGGCCTGCTAATTATTTCCCTTGGACCAACCATATAACTTCTTAATTATTACCGTTAAACACGGCATTTCTAGCACCAATAAAAAACTTGTCTATTTGCTATAAAAGTCAAGAAGTAGAAACCTAAAATTCAACCAGCAATTCTATCACAAAGAAAAAATATATATGCCTCCCTCAACCTACCTCTATATTAGTTATCTCCCTGCTTAACTAGTCTTCCAGACCACTTATAACAAGTACCCATAGAATACTTTTTCCATTTTCACCGTTTCCTATACTTCTTCAAGCACCACTTTCAGTTCTAAATCCTAAAACTTATAACTTGCCATCTGCAGTATTCTCCATCTATCTATCTCCTACGTTTCCACTTCTTCAATAACTCCAAGTTTCTTTGAATAAGTGCTAACTCTACATCAATATCCTCTTCTTCGTACAACTTATTAGTTTCTTCCATACTACTACTTGATTCTGACTTTTCATCCATTCCTTCTTCTTCTTCTGTATGTCTGTCGTTAGCAGCCGCTAATCTCTTCTGTTCAACATCCCATCTAATTTGTCTATCATCATTTCTTAAGGACCTTTCTAGTAGAGGCATATCTTCACCGCTTGTTGAGCAATCTCTAATTCTCCTCTGTCTTTTCACTTCTCTATATCTTTGTTTATCCATTCTTCTTTTCATTGCTTGTCTAGTATTCTTAAATGGAGCATCTATTTCTTCTTCCATACTATCATAATAACTTTCCTTCACATTTTCTTCTTCTATCGTTTTCGGAATCGTCTGTTCTTGAGTATCTTCGTAACTTGGAGTTGCTAGTAACTGATTTTGTGCTGGTTCTTTTCTAAAACTTGGGGTTACTGTAGCTCCTCTGACAACTTGTTCATCTAAATATCCGGTGTCTGATTCATAATTATTATTATAATTCTCATTTCTCTTCTCCTCCTCATCTCTTCTTAAGTGCTCTACGTGTGCCCTTGCCACATGTCCTGTGACCTGGTTCTTGATAGTATACGATACATTACCTAGTTTTTCCAAAACTTAATAACCTGGGATCCAACGAGCATCAAACTTAAGAGTTTCTTCTATGCTTCTTGTAATAAACTCTATCACCTACTTTAAACTCCTGTAATTTTGTATTTATATTTTTGTACTTTTTCTGTCTTTCCCTAGCTTTAATTATATTATTCTTTAATCTTACGTGTGCTTTATGCATTTCCTGTATTATGGTCTCTTGAAATTCTTCTCCCATATATTTCCGTCTCGGTTTTAATAGATTATCTATAGGTAGTATTGGTTCTCTCCCGTGTATTAAATAGAATGGTGAAAACCCCGTGCTCTCATTTTGATTTGTACGAATAGTGCTAAGGGCAGGTCCTAAGAATAGATCCCAATCTTTTTCATGTTCATCAACGATCTTTGCTATAACGTCGTATAACGTCCGATGTTGACGTTCGTTCCTAGCATTTGAAGAAGGTCTATAATATGAGGTCTTTATATGTTTTATATTCAAATCTTTTAATAACTTTTCGAATTTTTTATTTACAAATTCTCTACCATTATCCGTAAGTATACTTTGTGGGCAACTAAATCTTGGTACGAACTCTTGTAAAAAAAATATTAATGACTGTATCTGCGCTCTTATCTGGAATTGCATAAATTTCCGGCCAAAGACTGTAGACGTCTACTATATGAATTAAATACACGTTTCCTGACAATGTTCTAGGGTGTGGACCTGATATATCTAAACTAATCTTTTGCATTGGGAACTGAGGAATATCTGTATCTTGTAAGGGACACTTAATTGTTTTCATATTCCTTAACCTGCATTTTTCACACGTATCTACATATTTGCAAGCAGATTTAAACAAGTTTGGCCAATAATATTTGCTCGTAAGTGCTTTCACCAACTTGTCCCGACCGAGATGTCCATTCTCATTGTGATATGCTTTTAAAACTTCATTTTCTAAATGTTTTGGAATATATTTCCTTAGCTGTTCATTCCTTTCACACATATAGTATAACTGTCCATCCTCTTGTAAAACCAAATAATTCTTTTTATATTTGTTATCTTCCGTTTCTCTTAATTTTTCTTTTATTTGTAAGACTTTTGGATCCAACTCTTGTTCTTCTTTCATATTAAATTGTGCTAATTGTAGGTCTTCTGCTCTATGTTCAGACTCTTGATCCGATGGTAAACTCTCAAATTCTTCCCTATTTATTATGGCAGAATCTAAAATATTTACTTGCCAGTTTCGGTCGTCTATCTCTGGTTCAGCTTCATCTTCTGTGTCTCCTGATGACTGTGGGTACGGAATCCTAGATAATAAATCAGCGCATGTGTTAATCCTACCTGGAATGTACTCAATTTTCGTGTTGTATCCCTGTAGATTCAATGCCCACGTCTGTATTATCCTGTTCTGCACTGGAGCTTCTAAAAAAGACTTTAAAGGCATATGGTCAGTTCTAATAACAAAATTTGCGTTATGTAAGTAGTAATTTAGTTTCTGAAGAGCACAATGAATGGCATATGCCTCTTTTTCAATAGTCGTCCATTTCCGTTGTGATTTGCTAAGTTTATGAGATAAGAAGTAAATTGGCCTTTCATTTTTAACCCCTGGTATTCCAGACTCTTTTCCTTCATATGGTTGAACCAAACATGCTCCTATTGCATTGTCTGAAGCATCTGTGTACAGTATTAACTGTTTGTTTAAGTCTGGATGCGTCAATAGTGGTACTAGTGTTAAGCTGTTTTTTAAATACTCGAACGCTTTTTGACACTCATCATCCCACTTAAATCTAGCGTATTTGCCTGTTAAATTTGTAATAGGTTCTGCTATCTTTGAAAACGCTGGGACAAACCGCCTATAATACGCACAAGTTCCTATAAACGCACGCATTTCCTTAACGTTAGTTGGAGGAGGTAACTCTTTAATAACCTTTATCTTGTCCTGGTCTGGTTTAATACCTTCTCTATTTATAATATACCCCAAATATTTTGTTTCTGTCTTTAAAAACTGGCATTTACTAAGCTTTAATTTCACATCATGCCTTCTTAACCTGTCAAACACTAGTCTAATATGTTTTAAATGATCCTCTACATCTCCTGCTGTAAAAATGAGTATGTCGTCTATATATGCTAGTGCAAACTTTTGCATACCTTCTAATACTTCATTTATTAAGAGCATATAGTGAGACGGCGCCGTTCGAACCCCGAATGGCATATGTAAGAATTCGTAAGAACCCATATGAGTACAAAAAGCACTCTTCTTTTGCGCGTCCTTCGACATCGGAATACACCAGAATCCTGACCTTGCGTCCAGCGTCGTGAAATATGTAGAGCCATTAAGCAGCCCCAAAATATCATCAATTACTGGCAGTGGGTACGCTACATTCTTGGTGATTTTGTTCAACGCCCTGTAATCGCAGCAGAAGCGACTCGAACCATCAGGTTTGGCCACGATGACGACCGGAGATGACCATTCTGACTTCGACCTTGTTATTATTCCTGCTTTCAACATCTCTTCTATTGCCTTTTCTACGATTTCTCTATTTCTTAATGGAGTTCTATATGGTTTTAAACTAATTGGTGGATGATCTCCCGTATCTATTTCCATTGTAACTGTTAGCGTCTTTCCCAATTCTAAATCATTATTTGCAAATACATCCTGATTTTGCTATATAAGTTGTTCTAACACTTCCTTATTTTCTGGCGGAGCTTTTTACTGTGCCAACAATTCTTGTTCCCTTGTCATTTTGTCTAGTGAATGTATTTGAACTGTATTTTTTCTGGATGGATGGATCAATTCATCCATTCTGACGTTCCCTCTTCTTCCGCGTCCGCGTCTGTTATTAACTCTTTCACTAGAAGTTTCTGAATAACTTGTTCCCGACTTTTCTACTCTATCCGTTGCCAATATGTCACTAATGTTATGATCTAGTTTGGCTATCACACATCCTCTGTATAATTTGATTTCTCTACCTGTGTTGTTGATAATCATCACTGGAAAGGTTAAGTGTTTATCCAACGCTATTATTCCATCTGGAACTTCCAAACCAGGCTCACCAATTACTTCTTCTTGCAACTCAGTGATTCTGACTGTTTTTCCTGCCACATAATATGGGTTTCTCTTCAGCTTTGCTGGTATCAAATTAACCGACTGTGGTTTTAACGTCGTGGACATTTTAACTCTAACTAGTGCTGATATATGCATGTCTTCTTCCATATCTATATAGACGTCTCTGAATTCTAATTTATGTAAATCAAAAAAAAGTCTTACTCCATTTTTTATTAAAAAATCTCTTCCTATCAACATGTTTCTATTTAAATCCTTCACTACATGAAAAAGATGTCTTATGTTGATCCCTCCTAACTTAAAATTTATCATTGTCTGTCCAATTACTTGTAAATTCTGTCCAGTAACAGAGTGTAAATTATTATGACTCTTAAATACTCTACAATTTCTCACTATTTTGTATAGAAAACTTTCTTTTACTACACTAACCTGAGCTCCCGAATCAATTAATGTACGAACTCTATACTTTCCTATTTCTATTATACAAGAGCTATAATCTGTTTTATTTTCTATAAATTGCTTGACTTCATCTAGTTGAAAATATTCTCTGTTCGTCCTACTATACCTGTTATTAACATATTCTTTAAACCTTGGGACCTTATTATTTCCCTTCCTACCATAGGTCCCATTTAATAGGTAGGGCGCCGGTTTTCCTGCGTTCTTGTACCTGTAAAATTCCTGTGTCTATCTTCAACGTTCTCACTCAACCTTCTACTGCCATTTCTACTTTGTATGTTTGATTGGACACGCCTATTTCCACACACACGATACCCATGTCCTCGTTGACCACAAACCCAACAGACAATATTTGTGTTATTTGTGTTACCTACTGTCTCCCTTGTAGGGTATCTCATATTTCTTCTTTCATCATAATCATTTCTATTTCTACCTTGTAACGTCTGTATACCTCCTCTCCTATTCCATCCGAATCTTGTTTGTCCTATTTCCATAGGCTCCTCAACTCTGTCTTCTCGACTAGTTCCTATTTCTCATCTTGTTCTCAATCTAAATCTACGTCTCAAATTTTCTTCTTGTACCGCGATATCTACCGCTTGTGATAACCTCTCAGGGTTTTCTCTCATCAGCTTAACTTCAAACCATCGGATTTTATGCCATCTACAAAAATTCCGACTAACATCCTCTCCACCTCTTCTCCTTGTACATTCTGTCCTAAGAATGCCTCTTCAGCCAGGTTAATCAACCTATCGCTGAACAATTATACCGTCTCTCCGTTATTTTGCTTAGCCTGTCTCAACACCGAAAATGCATGTTGTGGATCCGTTATTTCTGCATACTTCCGTGCTAGGTCTTCCTTGAATTGTTCCCATGTCTCATCCACTCTAGCCTCTAACTTTCTTCTTATATGATCCGACACCGGTTCCGTTGCCGTCTGATACGCAAGTCTCATTCTCTCTTCATCTGTTGCTGAGACCAAATACGCATATTTTTCTATGGATGTGATCCATTTCTTAAACTCTCTGGACTGTCCACTAAACTTAACAATTTCTGTTGCCATTCCCTGTTGTTTTATTATCGTATTAAGTCTACCTACCGCTGTTCCTACCCCCGTCAAAACTTGTGCTAAGGTGTCTTGTTCCGCCATGCTGAAATATTATTATACAGAGCAAACAAACAACTTCACATTTGTAATTTCCTAATTTAAGAAACACAAATCACTTATACCGTAAGAACAGTTCAATCAGTTACTAGGTTTATAAATTACCCTACTTCTGTTTCTCGATCCAAGCAAGACATATTCTCCTAGGCTCGCCGTCAGGTCAAACTCAATGCTGTATTAGTTGAAACCAATCGCGCACCTCAGGTAGTTCATTCCTTCTTCCAAGGTAGTTCTCTTCTTGGGATGCTCAGTACAGTACTTCAACCCTTGGTCGGGTCCCTTCTGAGATGGAGTACATCAAATCGACGTCTTGAGATAGTCTGCCATGCAACAGAGCCCAAAAGGATTAGCGAGCGGCTCTCATTTGCAGTAGAGCCCCGAGATAGTCTGACTCGTCAACAAAACATTGGGCAATCCATGAAGTAATGAGTTATTTATTTGCTGTCTCGATTGTCTTTTACCAACGTTCTTTTTTCTAGTTGTTAGCGCTCAGAACGAAACCCATTAACATTGAGGCTGAATTTGATTGTCTTATTGAAAAGTTCTTGCTCACCTGAAACACGCTCAGACTGGATTGCTGGATTGCCCTTCAGCCCAACTCTTGCTCGCTCAAGACATGATCAAACTGGGCCGACTTTCAGCACACTCCTGCTCGTTCGAGATATCGATTTACTGACTTGAACTTGACACGTTCGCCAGAGTAATGGACAAGAGGAGTCGTTAGGATGGTGTTTGCAGGCGCTGCAACCCGTTATGGCAAGTTGGTTTTCACTCTTCTCCTGACGCCAATTAAATTTTTATATCAAGTCTTGAAAAAGACTTACAGACAACCGCCCCTGGCCGGGCTTTTGGTTGCTGTACTCACAGATAACTTATTGGCCATCTTTCCAACTTCGCTTTGTTACGTTCAATGCTTGTTCAAAAGCGTGCCGCAATTCTGTTTCTGGCTATCGAGACAAACAGAGCAAGGATCTTCGTAGTTTTTAGACTCCGCGATGTTATATAGTAGACGGCATTTTGAGACTTCGCGTTGTTACTCTGTAGACCGCATTTTGAGACTCCGCATTATACCAGGTTCGGATCCTGGTCACGGCACCAAAAATTAGTCCTGTAACAGTGTAAAGGACTAACAAATGCTTGGTTTCATTTAAAGACTGTTTATTTTCTTGATGATGACAACATGGCTTCCTTCCAGTTCTAAGCCGGGATGTTGACTGCCCCCTGACAACCCACTACGTCACGACTTGAGCATCTCTCCTCGCTTTCTCTCCCGATGCTCAATCGTGCTGTAGCCTTTTCCCACTAGATACTAATACTCTACTACTGTTACAGTAGCGGGGATAGTGCATCACCCTGTTTCAAGCCAGATGTTATTTGGAAGGGGTCTGATTTCCTGCCTTTATATGTTACTATATTATAAGTATCTTCCATGCATAGTCTGGTCATGTTGATTAACTTCCTTGGTATTCCAAATTCCTGCATAGCATTCCATAGACTATTCCTATGGACACTATCATAAGCCTTTTTAAAATCCACAAAAATGTTATGGAGATCTCTTTTATATTCCCAATGTTTCTCGGTTATTTGTCGTAAGATAAATATCTGATCTATTGTTGATCTGTTTTGTCTAAAACCCGCCTGGTAGTCACCTAATATGTCTTCTGAATATGGTTTTAGTCTATTTAGTAATACTGCGGATAGTATCTTATAGCTTGTGGACAGTAGTGATATTCCTCTATAATTTCCACATTGGAACTTGTCTCCTTTCTTAAAGATAGGTATCAATAATGACTCTTTCCAGTCATGGGTAATTCTCCTGTCCTCCAGATTTTTATTATTAGTTCGTATAGCTTTAGATGTAATGCATGGCCACCTGCCTTTATAAATTCAGCAGCAATTCCATCAGTCCCAGTTGCCTTATTGTTTTTAAGTCCATTATGCTTCCATTAGCAACAAAATTCATTATATCACAGTGCCTATTTAGTGTACATAAACCCCAAATACAGATTGCTTATTTTAGTCCATGCCATGTGGCGTTGGTGATCATGCCTGTTCAGTTTCTTGTGCTGCCAATCATTTCTGATACTGATATTCGTCCCAGCCATGATATCTAACTGTCCAGAATCTTTCTTTTCCCTTGGTCTCTCCCTGTGTCTCCTCCTCGTCACATTGTTCATTGTGAAGATATACTCCAGGTTTTCCCTTTTCGTGACATGCCCACAAAATGTGGTCTGTCATCTTCAGATGTGAGTAACCAGTTCTCTTTGAGAGTTCATTGTTTCAGGATTTCTGCATTGCTTTTTGTGTTCAACCATGGTGTTTTTATAATTCTTCTTTATAACCACATCTCTGCAACTTTCACATAAACCCTTACATGTCTCCTAATTGTCCATGATTCACTTCCCTACATAAGGACTGGCTCAACATAGCTTCTAATAATTCTTTTCTTTGCCTCGATTGACAAAGAAATTACAGAGAATATTCTTTAACTTGTGAAATGCTACTTTTGCTAGGGCTATTCAAAATTTAACTTTCTAAATATTTCTTTCACCTGCTGTTATTAAAGTGCCCAATACTTAAATTCATTGACTTGTTTCAGATGTATTACTTTCACTGCGATATTGCATTTGGGATATAATTTTTATTTGTAAAACCATTACTTGCTTTTGTTATTAAAATTAACCCTGTGTTTTTACTTTTTGTTGCAATTATAAGTATCATGTCTTGCAACTGCGATTCATTTTCAGCAATAAAAACCATATCGCCAGCATAATGCATGTTGTTTACATCATGCTCACCAACTGATACATATTACAGTTAGAAGTTGTTACATAGATTACTACGTGGCAGCAACAGTGACTACAAGACTAAATATCACTGATAAATAACAAATATGAAGTGCAAGAGAATTTATGAATACAACCTTCACTTTCTGCTTGATATAACTTTAGGGTCTCAATGTAGAACACAAGGCTCCACATCACATTCTGTATTTGGCGGTATGAGGCATCATTGTATTTCTCTGTCGGGAAAAACCCCTATCCAGATATCATTTCTATGTAAAGACATATATTATGCTGCTTGCTATTTAAAATTCTGGTGGTCATGTGAGATGGCAAACCATACAGTTTAGGCTCATGGGCAAGGCACATGTCATTGAAACATTTATAAATAATAATTTTTAAATAATCTTCTATTTACATAATTATTGGTTACAAAGAAAACTTTTTTTTCTATAGGTTTACCCCTTCACTGATAAAAAATGGATAACATAACTCTGCTCCTCTTTGGTACATGTCAAAAGTGGGGTGGCCATCTTTAAACTGACCTTATGACGCCATCATGATCATCTGTACCATGATGTCACAATGGTATGGTTATCGTAATTTATATCACACTTTTAAGGTTTTAATATGAAGCTCCCTCGTATTTTATATTAATGTTATATCATTTTACGAAGACTCAACACCAGTTATAGAATTGTATGTCTTTATGGTATGTGATAGGCTGAAGCAATACAGATGTGCTCTACAGTTGCAGTGTCTAGAGCAGTGGTTCTCAACTGGTGGGGAATCTTTCCTCCCCCCCCCCCAGGGGGGGGGGGGAATTTTAGGGTTTCCGGGGTGGGAGGAGGGGAATGAAGACCATTTCAAGATCGCGTTAATACTTGATATTGTTTTTTCCCTTCATACTTTACAGTTAAGTACGTCTCATCCTTCTAAAATTCATTTTATAAAGTCAGTAGACCCACAAATCATGTTTTATGTGGATGTCTAGACTAGTTTTAGTATGTAATATTAAATTTACCTTACATTTTTACGTATACTGTATAGGGGTGGGGGGATTTTTAGATAGGAAATATGAATGGGGGGAAATGACGTTCTGAAAAATACGGTGAAAGGGGGGGGAGGGGGGGGAAGAGGAGAGAGAGACATGGGCCAAATTTTGATAGGAAGGGGAATGACGTTCTGAACATATGCGTGAAGGGGGCATGGGCCAAAAAAAGGTTGAGAACCACTGGTCTAGAGGTAGAGTCTGAACATGATGATTTCTTCTTCCTCTTCCATCCTATTTTTTGGGGGGGCATCACATCTAATTATGCATCTTTTCTTCTTATTTGTTCACTTGAAAAATGTCTATAACTGCAATGTTGTTTTTTATGAATTTAATTATCTTTTTTAGTTCATTCAGCAGTCCATAGAGTTTATCTTCCACTGGTCTCTTTAGGCCAGAAGGTTTGCCTAGATATGTTTTTATTTTTTGGGGAGTCTTGGAGTATGTGCTCTGCTGTCTGAAAAAAACCCAAACCACGGTGCACTGGCTGTTTCACCAAAATTGAATTTTTTTTTACATGTGGTTGTGGCTTCTGACTGATTTTATCATTCTTTTCTTTTGGTGATATGTAATAGGCACATCAGGCGGTTTTTTGTTTGCTCCTTCCCTTTGCCAATTTATTAGCTCTGTCGTTTCCAGGGACTCCACAGTGGGAGGTATCCACTGTATGGGACCCTTTTGCTGACTGTTAAGTTCAGAAAGTAGTGTCCTTAGTACTGGCAATTTCCCAGACAGGAGCGCCTCGAGTACGGATTTTGATCTGTCAATACACCACAGGTTGTGTATCCATGGCTGGTATTTATTAATTTCTCTGTTGCTATTTGATTGTATCAACTTTGCATCATGGGTTATGGCAGTACTTTTCTGTTTGGGAAATCTGGCTGTGTCATTTTTTTGTTTGAGTATTCTATGTACAATTTCCCCCGCTTTTCCCCCC
>JACEFZ010025038.1:0-35539 GCA_014155875.1 Cepaea nemoralis | reverse complement strand
AAAAATTCCCCCCGGTCATCACTACTAGAAGTAGTGTGCATGGACTACACTTGAGTTCTTCTTCTTCTTCTTCGTTCATCCGGAGTTTTTTTTTCCGGATGTGATTGCGTTGTGCCTGTTTACAGCAGAGCTGCGTTCTTGCGCCGTTAGGCCGACACATCCGACTTCTGCGGGCATTTGTTGACCGGGTTAACCTTCCCGGGGACACTTGAGTTCAAAGTGAGGGAGCGCCAAAAAAAAAAAAAACGTCATTCAGGAATACAATGAAATTTAATGTCTAAAAGTTTCAAGCCAATTTTATTTTCAAAACCAATTTTAAAAAAATTACTAATCTGATACCTCATGCAAGGAAATTAACAACAAAAAAGTGATTAACAGTGAAGACAATAGCACACATAATGATCAGTGTTGACAATGAAGAACAGCACACCATGACGAAGTTACGCTGGCTGTCAAACATACACGTTCATATGTGATTTTTTTTTCTTCAAAGTTATGGCATCAGCGTTTTAATAAAAATTTAAACAAACAAAAACAAAACAAACAAACAAAATCATAAAGAAAAGATCATCTTCTAACAACTATAGGCCAACTATAGGCGTCTTTGATGCCAACATGTTAGCTTCTTGATTGCCAAATGTCCAGGAAGTATTAAGTGTATACTGCCCGGCTAATTCTTTGGACTTTCCTTCACAGCCATTTCTGTCATTTAGCCATCCTGGGAACGTAATGTATACATAGTCTGCACCTCAACACTTCCTTCGTTTGAATTAAGCAAGTGTTAAAACATTCAGCCATATCACACCAACACTTAAATCGTATTAGTTAAACAAATATATTCAGTATCCTTAATTAAAAAAAAAAAAAAAAATTGTTCTGTAATCTTAACTGGCAAATCAAACAAAGACGCCACAAACAATATGTTGCGCGATTTATTGACTGGCATGTTTTGGTGCATCTCATAAGGTGTATACTGTAGAGTAATATATCGTATGAAGTGATTGATTGATTGATTGATTGATTGATTGATTGATTGATTTAGGAACTCCATCCTCAGAAGCCAGCGAAGAGTTCAAACCCCAATAGTACCAGTAGCAACCTGATTATATGTGCGTCTCGCCTTTCCTCTAAGCGTCGAGCATCGGCCAGATCCCCTCGTCACTCCACGCTGTCGCATTCTTGCCAGACTATGGTGATCCATTTGCTCCTCCGAGGTGTACACGTGCTCCCACAAGGCCGCAACCACGTCTGCCTTGTCATGTATCAATACTCCACCAAGTTTTGCCGAGCCAGCCAATCTGTCAGCCTGTTCATTCCCCAGCACACCAGCATGCCCCGGAGAAAAGATCCAGACGATGCTTGCCACCCGTGACTTCCGAAGCGAAGCAAGCTACACGGCACGAAGCTTGCCAGTCATCACCCTACTCAGTATGCTTTCTGAGTCAGTTATAATCACGATGTGTGTGTGTATCGTATTCTCCATCCAGCGGAAAGCTGCAATGACTACCTCCATCATATGAAGTGAATACATGAAGAATACTATGAAGTATTATTCGTTTCTTCATGTCATATGATATAGAACTCTACAGTATGTACCTGACGAGATACAGCGAAATATGCCAGGCAATAAATCGTGCAACATATCGTTTGTGGCTTCTTTGTTTAAATACTAAAAAGTTGGATTAATTATAGTGTTCACATAAATAAATAAGAATAAAAAGTGTTATACACTTTTATGTTCACAGTATAATCCAACAATATAGGGACATGTAAAACGGGATAAATAAATAAAAACTTGGAACCATGTTGATGGCATTCAAATCAAATATTTGGATCATGTTGGTTACATTCAAATCAAATATTTGGATCATGTTGGTTACATTCAAATCAAATATTTGGATCATGTTGGTTACATTCAAATCAAATATTTGGTCCAGGTTGATGACATTCAAATCAAATATTTGGAACATGTTAGTTACATTCAAAACAAATATTTGGGTCCACATTGATGACATTCTAACCAAATATTTGGAATATGTTGGTTACATTCAAATAAAATATGTGGGTCCATGTTGATGACATTCAAATCAAATATTTAGATCCATGTTGGTGATATTCAAATCAAATATTTGAAACCATGTCGATGACATTCAATACAAATATTTGGAACCATATTGGTGATTGTCAAATAAATATTTGAAACCATGTCGATGATATTCAAAACAAAATATTTGGAACCGTGTTCAGTATCAAATTCAAATCTGAAACCATATTCACAGTTAAATTCAAACACTTGCAACTGTATTCACAGTCACATTAAAATGCTTGGAAATGTTTTCACAATAAAACAGTGCTTCATGTGTGTAAGAGTGATAAAAGGGCAGAATGTTAGACGGGCCTGCGTGCCCAATTCTTAACCCTTTTCAAAATAAGTTTTGTTGTTATTGTTGTTGTTGTTGTTAATACAAGGGTTAATAAGTAAGTCACAAATGCAGCCGGTTTGGGAGGACTGATAAAACGATGGGATAAGTGCATCAATGTTGGTGGAAATTATGTGAAGAAATAAAGGGACATTGTATGTATAACATTAAACTGGTTTCAAGTTGTTATCATATTTAGTTATCTTTTCTACAGCCATTTGTGACTTACTTATTAACTTACCCTCGTAGATAAATGAAACATTTGTAATCTTTCTCACAGTCGATCAATCCTTTGTCAGCGTGTTTATAGTGACCTCTTACAATGTTCACAGTATGTCAGACGTGTGTAGATTTTCAAAACAATGTTTCCCCATTGTGAATTTGAATAACGAAAATACGAACAATAGATTGCATTATTTATTGCCTGGCATATTTCGCTGCATCCCTTCAAGTACATAACTGCAAAAATAACACAACATAAGCTAATTAGATAAATCTTTCAAGTTGAAATATACAACACATATAATCACACAGTAATTTGATTAGTATACCACAGTAATTGTAAACTGACTATCATATCTTTTTGACATCTTTTTGACATTTCAAATTACTGTGTGAATATGTGTGTTGTATATTTCAGCGTGAAGGATTTATCTAATTACTTTATGTTGTGTGATTTCTGCAGTACATACATGACAAGATGCAGCGATATGTGCCAGGAAATATATCGTATAATCTATTGTTTACGTCTAGATTTATTTATGGTCAAAACAAAAACCTCTAACCTTGCTCGCAATCAATAAAAATAATAAACATTACCACGAAACGGTGGCTAGTAGTTTTAAACAACTAAGTCGTCAACGATAACTTCTATATTTATCAATCTATATACAGGCAAAAATGAATTATGTAAATAAATTGCACACACCCTAAATGGCATCTAGTATAACATACAGTCAGTAGCGAGATAAGTTTCATGTCATGAATGAAGTTAATTAGTTAGTTAGTCCACAGATCATCCTCAATTTACATGGAACCATTCAGTCCATAAGTGCTGGGATCCCCTCCTCAGTAAATCCCGCAGCGCGAAGCGACTAACGACGCCAGTTCTGTGTTGGTTTATTAATCTTCTCTGGCTTACTGCATAGTGTTCTTGTTTGGCCACACATCTTTTAACTTGTCGTTCTCGCATTCTCACCATGGATTTAGATTCAGTCGTCACTTTAATGAAGCAAAGTGACAGTCAGCATATTCTGCTTCTTCATTCCTCTTATGAGAGGAGTGTATCATACCTAGTTATGTATCTCACAGTTCCAAACCCTTTGCTGAGATCTAACCCTGAATCTTCTAATCCTGAAGTTGACACCTTAACCTCTCAGCCACGATGTGCTCAGCTCATTCCTTTAAGAACCAGTATCTCCAGATGTGGATACTCTGTTTAGTAGCACTCTCCACCTGGTCTCAGAGAACCTGTACCACATCACTCTTATCGTAAAGCACTGTCTATCCACCCATTCATTGCACCCCCCCCCCCCCCCACACACCTTTCATTCCTTGGGCAGAAAATGCGTGATATGATCATAACCTGTGTCTTTGTCAAGCAATACAAGCCTCTCCACTCTAAACATGCCAGGTTTCAATTACCGAAACATGCCCTGTCTGTGACTCCATTACAAAGAAGAGAACAGAAGACAAATCAATAAACAATACACATACAGGTTTTTTTTTTTCGCTGTCTGGCTTTGAACCCAAGCGTAGTCCACACACACACTATTTATAGTAGTGATGGACTGAATTTTGCGTGTGAATTAGCTTTCCATATTAATAGTGTCCCTCGCCATCAGGCGAACCCACTCCAACTTGTACGTGTAATTTACGTCCCAAAGTCAAGGATGACAGGTCAACATTTTAGTCCAACTGTCCGGTGTAGGGCTTGAACCGCTTACCTCGGCATCAGCACAACGAATGTTTAAGAACACGTGTTCTTACCCATTCGACCATGCAGACCTGCGATTTAAAAGTATGAATGTATAGGATGTATTTTTAATGACTTTGGGTTTTTTTTTTTTTGTTTTTTTAAAAAATATTGTCGTTCCAAGTGTTGTATTCACCCTCTGTGGAGTTCATGCAACAAGAAGGTAAATACAAAACTTGGAACGGCAATATTTTCAAAAACCCCACAGTCATTAAAAATACACCCTCGCCATTAGACGAGCGGCTGAGCGAGTGGCTAGAATACCAGATTCTCCTTCTGGAAACCCGGGTTCAAATCCTCGGTAAGGTGTGGATTTTTTTTTTTTTCTGTCGGTTTCAAAAAGAAAACCCTAAACTGCACAATTCACGGCGACTGCACTAGCCATGCGGCCTTAATTCCTTAGGCTCAAGACCCCACCCCCCCCCCCATCCCCACCCCTGCCATACACCGCAAGGTACTATATAGGCAGTAAATGACAGATAGACAGTACCTTGCCTTTGGACTCACCAAATAAGAAACAGATGGGAAGATTAAAGAAGAACTGGAGAATAACCATGCAAAAATAGGCCAGGGAGATTTAAATCGTATGAACCCACTAGAAAAAAAATAAATTCAGAATAGAAACTGTTTGGAAACAACTGTTGTGGTCCAATGTTTCAAAGGCATGCTGATGATAGAGGATGCGATCATGATATCAGTTACAATGACAATGATTATAATGATGATGACAAATTGACATGTAGATCTTCAGTAAACACACAACAATCTTCAGTAAACACACAACACAGATATTCAGCTGGCGTAAGTATTCAAACAGCAAAAAACTTGAAAATTTGTACATTTCGTGAAAACAAGCAAAAACAGCCACACTACTCTAAACATAAAGAAATAATAAATAAGTGTTTAGTGAAGCAATTCACTATTTTAAGTATTTAGTTATGAACAATCAAAAAACATCAAAATGTTGATGAAATGTTTTCTCTATTAAAAATACATATGTACAAAAATTGGTCAGCATTTCGCACAAATTTGGTCAGCAATTGGTAAATAAAACGGGTCGGTATTTGGTACAGCTATAGTTTTTGTATAACTTTTCAAAATGCATATGGCTGCCATTAAAGTGACAAAGAGGACAATGGTTTAATCTATGGCCCAATGAGTGTTCTCCAAAGAGGACAATTGTTTAATCTATGGCCCAATGAGTGTTCTCCAAAGAGGGCAATGGTTTAATCTATGGCCCAATGAGTGTTCTCCAAAGAGGACAATGGCTTAATTTATGGCCCAATGAGTGTTCTCCAAAGAGGACAATGGTTTAATCTATGGCCCAATGAGTGTTCTCCAAAGAGGACAATGGTTTAATCTATGGCCCAATGAGTGTTCTCCAAAGAAGGCAATGGCTTGATCTATGGCCCAATGAGTGTTCTCCAAAGAGGGCAATGGCTTAATTTGTGGTCCAATAGATAAGAGCACCCGCTCTTAAGCTTCCGGTGTGCTGTTGCCTAGGTAGCGGGTTCAACCCCTGCACGGGTCAGTTGCACTAAAATATTGACTCTTTATTGACATTTTGACGTAAATTACAAGTTCCTCAGAAGTCAGAGTGTGTTCATCTGATGGCGAGGGACACTGGTAAGGGAAAGCTAATCTACAAGCACACATCAATGCAGTGCACTAGAAGCAGTGTCACGTGTGTGGACTACCCCCGAGTTTAAAGCGAGCAAACCAGGCAGAAAACCCTTCCAGGTTCCACCCGTATCCTTCAATGCTAAATATCCTCCTTCTTATATATTCCTCTTTCAAATGGAGTGCATCACACACAGTTATTCACCTCAAAGCTCGGCGTCCCCTACATCACCAATCATTTGTGTAACTCTTCTTCTTGACATATTCTTTCCAAAGTAACAAGTTCTATGTACCCATTTTTGCCAGGACAGATGCAACATGGCCTACTCTTTGCCATGTCCAACTGTCGAGGGATTTTTAACGTATACAACTTGCACGGGACTTTTTTTTTTTTTGGGGGGGGGAGGGCCTTAATCAGAGAAGGCTATGTATCCAACCACACTACCCAAGAGATCAAGGACACATGAGATATTAGATACCAATGGTTCTTGGAAAAATGCCCAGCCCATTGCTGCGAGCAAACACAGCACCTTCTGACCGTGACCATGTAGCACCCCACCACTCTTTTTCTCGTTGCAGATGACATCTCTTTATTATAAGATAGTCAGTATGTTTTCCATTTTACATCTAGGAAAAGGCTACCTTCACAATGGCGAATCCGGTTATAATCTCTTAAAGGCATCTCCAATCAGATATTATAACTGTTCCGAGATAATTGTGCCATTTCACTTGTTTAAGAATATTCCCATTTACTTGTATATTACATTGTGGTATTTCCTTCTTCTAAGTTACGACCATAATCTGTGTCTTCTAACAATTTAATTCTGACCCTAGTTGTTTACTGTGTGCTACAAACGCATCTACTAAATGTTGCAAATCCTGCTCATTGTCTGCAATAAATACAGTATCATAAGCATATTTAATGTTATTTATGTTACATCCCCCAATGTTGATTCCTTTCATATCTTCTACATTTCTGAAAATATTTTCACGTACAGTAAAGTAAATTTCCATTCGCTGAGCATCGCATTTGCGGAAAATACCAGGAAACAAAACAAATAACACCATGACTATAAGTATAGTCCTTCTGCCTAATTGGGAGGTTACATATAGCGATATACTACAATCATAACCAGAATAAAATGACATAAAAAGTTTTGTAACATTTATCTGCCAAGAAAACCAGCCTCCGATCAAACACTTGGAACTGAACCTAAAAATGTGACCTTCCATACATAGAGAGTTCAGAAAACAAAACTTAAACACAAGATGAAGCAAATCTTATCAGATGATGACAGTGATGAGGGCGAAAGTGATGTCATTTACTGAGTAAACTGTCTTGCTATGGAAGCTGTGTAGCAGGCTGGTCCAGACCTGTGCTGACAGCTGACACCACAGTACAGCTTGCTGTCGCTGAGCATGAAGTGTTGGTTGAGCAGGTTCCGCCCGCAAGTGTGACAGCTTCAGGAATGGAAAACAAATACAGTGAAGTTTATGAAAGAGACAACAAATTAGGTATAGACAATATATTTCAAACCAAAAAGAGGGGGAAATTAATAACATGGTTTATTCATTTGTTAATTGTACAATACTGCTGTAATCCTTTTCTCCTCCTCCTCCTCCTCCTCCTCCCTCCTCCTCCTCCTCCTCCTCCTCCTCCTCCTTCTTCTTCTTCTTCTTCTTCTTCTTCTTCTTCTTCTTCTTCTTCTTCTTCTTCTTCTTCTTCTTCTCATTCCTCCTTCTTTCTTCTGTTCTTCTTCTTCTTCCTCATTTGTCTAATATTTGTGTGTGTGTGTGTGAGCTCTCGCGCGCGTGCGTGCGTGTGCACGCGCGAGCGTGTGTGTGTTGGGTGCAATTGCATTGTGCCTGTTTGCAGCAAAGCTGTGATAATTGCGCCTTTCAACCAATACATCCAAATTCTTTTTAGCATTTGTTGACTAGATCAACCTTTCCTGGTAGATTTATCCATTTGAAAATTACCCAATATAGATCACCATAAGTGATTTCTGTGTGATGATGTAGCACACAATGAGACGACAATGTGCAGACTGAAGACACATACAAACCAAACTGCAGCTGGTACTACCCGTCGATTGCGGTGGTGTTTTAGATGTGTATCCAACTAGATTGCGAGGAAGGTGGCTAGCATTCAGACACCAGGACATCTTCTTTGGGAGATGGTCTATGATGGAAGCTAAGACAGGCGGACAATTAGAGCATTGCTTTGCTGATCCAGCAGCTTCTGCAGCTTGTCTTGTTCTATACATATTGGTGTTATCTTTCCTCTGGATTAAACTAGACAGGATTAAGATAGGGATCATGATATATGGGCAACGCATGGTCTCCAAATTCAGCCCAGGCTGTGTGTTATGGAGAGGTATAACTCCATGTTACAAACTATCATCCGTCAAGATGGCAAGGTGCCTCGTTCTCTACCAGGGCCCATACTGGAAGCAAAGAATAGTAGCACTGTGGCCACCATGTATGTTTAAGAGGCGACCACATGTTGAAAGCTTTAGTTGCAAAATCCAGAAAATCATGAACAAGTTCACAGAGGTCTTGACCGTGTGTTGGTTGAGGGCGTAGCTCCATTGAAGGATGTGAGGCAGAAGAGAAAATGAGGAATGACTGGTACTGGCACAATCCCTTTAAACGTATTCAGACGAAGGGAAATAACTAATATATGATTACAGGATACATTTTATTTAAGGGTGATTTCCCTTGCAAACGAAAACTGAGTATGTGGTGATAAAGCCTGTTAAGTCTATTGGCATCATTGCCTTTACCACATCAAGGCAGTGCTTTAAATTTCAAAGTTTGAAACGCCGATCAATATCGTGACAGATAAACAAGATCTGGACGTTTTGACAATAGAAAAATTAATGAGCGTAGATCTGTTGAGATCCTCCAGAGAAACAACGAACGTTCATTCTATACTATGGCCGAGCTGTGAATTCATAATGTTGGTGCGTTTGCCTGCTAAGACAGCGATTGTTTGTAGTTTCCCCACAGTAGAGCAGGATTATTTATATCCGACCAGTACGGCCCTGCTGCCGAACCAGCCTCACAAAATGAGATACCAGACAGCTTTTAGAATATTCTGCGGATTGCCGGGAAAGGAACCCACCACAAAACCTCTTATGTGGTGGCCTAGCATTTGAGAGTGTCTAACACTTCAATCAACAAATGGCAGTATCTGCTATGAGACCTTTTATACTATACTTCACAAAGCTGGGGTTTTTATTCACATTCACTGGCTTCTTTGTGAGATTTAGACTATATCGTATAGTTTATGTCTATGTAAGTTTACCATCTACCATTCGTGGCCTGTTTGTAGTTATAATGTATGTCTATAACAGAATACCGTGGACACACAGAAAACACAATGCCCAAATCCTACAAGAAATAAACAAAAAACCGTAAACTGATTAGAGAAATTAGACGCAGATAGTCACAATTTTGTGGACCCGTTATGAGAAGAAATAAATTGGAGAACTTGGTGACAATTGACAAGACTGAGGGGAAAAGAACAAAAGGGGGGGGGGGGGGGGGAGAGAGAACAAAGGGAAGGCAAATAAGTAAATACCTGCCATGTGATATGGTCGAGAAAAGAACACGGAGCTGATCCACGACTCTGGTGATTGCGTGGGATGGCGAAAACATGACCGATCACGCTTATCGGCATGACACATGATGCCTGTATAAGTTTAATAAATGGCATCACTGGCTTCTGTGTGAGCTGTAAAATATGTTTATATAAGTTTGACATCTATATTTGTGGCTTCTTGTTTGTTTTATTTTTATTTTCTATTCCGGTCTCAAGGGTCACGAGTTTCGCCAATCCAGGTGTACAAGGATGCCCTATTGGTAATTACCTGAAACAGTGCGGGCAAGCGTGCCAGTGAATGCCTCCGTGCGTTGTTCCGGGAGCGTCAGCAGTGATAGGCCTCTGACATGTGTTACAGATCTGGAAGTAAAAGATACATTAATGAGTTACTGATGCATGAGCCATCCTTTATTCCAAACCTCATCATCTTCATCCTTTTCCTTACTTCTAGATTTTTTAAAAATTCTGTGCCCCCTTCCTGTCTTTGTCCCCTAGTCTGTTGTCGTATTACTATTATAGTTGAAGGATACTGAGCAGTGGCAGGAGGAAAGAATATCGACTGACTGGCAACTTGCAGTCTTGACAGACGATAGTTTGTAGAATGGAGTTATACGTCTTCATATCACAACGCCTGGGCTGAATTTAGAGACTTTGTGTTGCCCATGCAATACGATCCCTCTCTAGGCCTGCCTAGTTTACTCCAAAGGAAAGATAACACCAATACGTCTGGAACTAGGCAAGCTGCAGAAACTGCCGGACCAGCAAAGCAATACTCTAATTGTTCACCTGTATACTATTGCTGATTCTGTCTTTTCTGGTGATACTTCTCTACAGATAGGTTAACTCTTACAGTTTCATCAATTTTACCGCTGCACAATGTGTTCTTTTACATTCAAATTTGGTTCAAATGTAGTAAAGATCTCTGGCGGCCATGCTACCTGCGTGACTAGCATACTTGCCCGACGGAGTATAACCTCAAATTGGTACCATTGAATTCCTGGGAAGTACGAGTAACTATGGCTGGCGTAATATTGTGTACGTCACCCATCAAGGACCGACTGATCTTATAAAAATATCCAGCTAGCACCAATATATCCAAGTATGCTTCAGCATCATAATCTTCATCATGTGCCATGATGGCGTAGGCGTTCATGTCTCTCCACAGATCTCAATCTTTGTTGTACTAGATCAACTCTGCTGATGATATTTCTCCATGCCACCGTCTCAATCCATCCAGCATAATTTCCCGTGGCAGGCCTCATGCCACTTTTCCATTCGTCCGCTCTTCTCTTCACATGACCAAAGAAGGCTGTTTGTCTCTTACAAGACGCCTGAAAGGCTTGTAAAAGGGTCCTTTGTAAAAGTAAATAAATCGACTGTCACATTGGTCACTCCCACTGTGTATTTAGACACTGTGATAGACACTTTAGCGGCATGGGAGAGAATGGAAGTGTCCAGAGGATCTTACCGACACTAAGGACTTCAAGGCAAGGGCAGACGGACACATAATCAAACTGCTACCGGTGAGCTGCGATGTGGTAAACGCTCTGAAGGCGGCCAGAGGAAACGCTTTAAAGACACTCTGAAGATCTCATTGAAAGCTTTTGGAATTCATCATGACACTTAGGGAGACTGCTGCCCAAGACCGAAACTCGTGGCGTACATCATTACGCAAGGTTGTAGTCACTCGTGAAGCAAATAGGACTGCAAGAGCTGTGGAAAAAAAAGGCTGGACCAAAAAAAAAAAAAAATTACTACAGGAGATCCTCCTCTAGGAACGTCAAGCATTCTTTGCTCACATTGTGAAAGAACATTTCGAGCCAAAATATGCCATACCAGCCATCCCAGAACTCATGGCTTCATACTTTCAATCCCTCTGGATAAAATGAATGGTTATCATCATTCTTGATGGACAAACACCACTGGTACTATTAGTATTGGGACTCGTCGCTGGCTGTTGAATATGAAGGCGGAGCACGCACGGGAATGTCCCAAATGCTGTTATATCGGTTCTTATCTCAACAAAAGTCACGCAATCATTATTTATTTGTTTATTTGTCATGTGGTTATTTTTCCGTTTGGCGTGTGATACCATTTTGGGACAGAAAAACTTATTCGGTGTTAAGACGCGTGCCTTGAATACTTACTTTACTTAAGAGTTTGTCAAAGCAGGTGACACAGTATGGGTTATTGTCCTTGGCAATGTACCTCTGTCCGGCCAGGGGGGCGTCACAATGCCAGCAGCAGAAATGTTGCACGTGCCACGAATGAGCTTCCGCCTGTGTGTACTCACGAGAAAATATGATCTGAAACAAGCGTAGTTAAGAATGTATATCAAATCACACGGAGTGACAATATCCAGTGTCACATATCCAGCGCTGCAACGTCAACTATTCTTCCCCACGATGCTTGATTGGAAAAGTCGATGATGATGATGATGATGATGATGATGATGGTGATAATGATGGTGATGATGATAATGATAATTATGGTGGTGGTGGTGATGATGATGATGATGATGATGATGATGATGATGATGATGATGATGATGATGATGATGACGACGATGGTGATGATGATTATGATCTAATCAAAAATCAACATCACTGGCACTCAGAACATTCCCACACGTGCACCGTTCTCTTCACCAGCAGCCAGCGAAGAGTCCCCACACAGACAGTATCTGTACAATAAATCTACCAACGAAAACGAGAAGCAAAATCAGCAACCTTTACTAGAACACAATCACAAGTGACAACTGGGACGTTGCGGCTAAAACCATCGTCAGCTCAAAACAACAAACATACACTGGTACAACCACACGGGAAAATCTACATAAACACACATATGTAAAGGTTACCCAGCTGGGATGAAGCGACGCCATGCTGTGGACTCGACCTGTGTGTACAGCGGGACTCGCGTGAGGGTTGAAGAGATCGTCTGAGTGTCTGTGGCAGTCTGCCTGCCTGAACGACAGCCTGCAATTTCTTCTACGTGGGCAGGGCCGTACAGACCTTCTGCTCACACCTCCCCCTCCCACCAAATCAGCCAATTCAGCATCTCCAGATATCTTCTTCTTCTTCTGCGTTCATCCGGAGTTTTTTTTTCCGGATGTGATTGCGTTGTGCCTGTTTACAGCAGAGCTGCGTTCTTGCGCCGTTAGGCCGACACATCCGACTTCTGCGGGCATTTGTTGACCGGGTTAACCTTCCCGGGGGTTTCTTAGGACGTTTGACTCTCACTGTTGTGGTGTTATCTCCCATCCTAGCTGGCCCATATAGAACAGCCAAAGACATCCTGGTCAGCCCTCAAGGGAAGGCAGGGGCAGACCATGGGCATTCCCTGCCATCCAAGGAGGCTCCCATACTTGCAGAGCCAACACACAGCGCTCTGGTACTGGGCTCACCCAAGGAATCGTCACGTCCTGCACATGGCTGCTTAGCCTCACTTCCGTATGTTGGGCCTTCCGTTCACCATAGGCTGTTCTTCCGGAAACCAGAAGAATGCAGTGTGCAGATGACATCCACACAGTGAGCTTTCGATTCGGACTTTCCGCACAATCGATTTGCTATCCGAGCAATATTCCATTTCGTGCCACTAGGACACTTTTTCCACCTTATTTGAAGCCCACACAGTGAGCTTTTGATTCGGACTTTCCACATAATGGATTTGCTATCCAAGCAATATTCCATTTCATGCCACTAGGACACTTTTCCACCTTGTTTGAAGCTCACACAGTGAGCTTTTGATTCGGACTTTCCACGTAATGGATCTGCTATCCAGCAATATTCCATTTCATGATTCTGGGAGGCTTTTGTAACCGACATACTTGTGGTATGAAGTGTGGCAGTCTGAATACTTCTTCATACACCTTTAAATGTCAACCTGTATGTAGTTAAAGTAAGCTACGGTCAACTTGAGCTTGTTGATATCTCCATAGAGCTTGTCCTCAAATGAAGCAGGTGTGGGCCAAAATATCTTTCTCTGTTCTGCATATATTGGGCAAATGTTTTGCTGTCATTTTTCCAGTTCGACAATTACATTCATCGGTATCTCCTATCTTTAGTTTATTGAACAAGTGGTATTTCAGCCTGTTATGTCCTGTGCGGAGTCTGAAGATTGCTACTTGTTCTCTTCGGTCGAGTTTGTAATATGCATCATCCTTCTGGTGGCCTGGATGCTCTGATTCCCATTTGGTTCTATAGGTGCTTTTTATCAACCTCTTTGCCTCATTATAGGTTATGTCTATGTCAGGCTGTGGTAGTCGTCCGCCCTCTTTTGCCAGTCTGTCAGCCTCTTCATTTCCAGGTATACTGCAATGTGATGGGATCCACTGAATTACAACATTTTTGGATTTCTGGCATAGACCATGGAGTGCTGCTCTTAGGTCAGCTATTTCTGTGCTGTTATTGCTCTTCAGTATTGAGACAGCTAACTTTGCATCTGTGAAGATAGCTATTTGCTTCTCTTTATTTTCCTCCATCAAGAGAATTTCTGCTGCAGTTTTCAGAGCCTCTACCTCCGCTTTGAAGTTACTTGAAGACTTTCCAGTTGCCACTGAATGTGTTTTTTTTTCACTCCATTTTTTTAAATTTAGGAGAATTCCACCTCCTCCATTTTCTATTGAATTTTTGTCTCCAAGCTGGGAACTTGTCTGCATTGTAAATGGGTTTGACTGTTGATATGTTAAGTATGGGATCTGCCCTAATCTTTCGTTTTGCAGTTTCTACAAAGTTGCTACGCTTCAGTCTTCCCTTTCCAAAACCACTAAACCTTTTATACATATAGGGTGGTCTGTCAATATTCTAAATTTTTCTGCTTGTTGCTGGGCTCTGCTATCTCTTCTATCCTGCATTGGTTGTAAACAAGTGATCTTTTCAAGTTCATTAATAGGCGTTGTCTTCAGGCTTCCAGTTATGATTCGCATTCCTTGATTTTGGACTCTACTTAGTTTGTTAAAGTTTGACTTAGCTGCTGTTGCCCAAGCTGCAATGCCATATTCCAGTACTGGCCTCACCCGTCCAGTATATAACTTCTTGAGAACTTTCTCATCTGTTCCCCACGTTGTACCAGCAAGCTTTTTCATGATTGCCATTCTTTGCCTTGCTCTTGTTCGATTTTTCTCAACCTGTGTTTTGCATGTCAGGCGACGATCAAAGGTGACTCCGAGATAGTTTGGATTTTCTTCATGGCGCAATATTTCTCCATTCAATACCAGCTTAGGTTGCTGAGTTTTATTAGAGAGGGAGAACACTGTGCATGTTGTTTTCTCCTCACTTATCTTCACTAGCCACGATTTTGACAAGTCCTCTAGTGCTAATAAGGCTTGCTGTATTCTGCTGTTAGCTGTACTAATATATTCTTCAGATGTCCATATGGCTAGGTCATCTGCAAAGGATGATGTGTGTACTCTGGCTGGAAAATTTTCTGTGATGTCGTTTATATATACTAGGAATAATGTTGGTGAAAGAACTCCTCCTTGGGGGATACCTTGCTCCAACAGCATCACTTTGCTGGTTTGTCCTTGTACTTTTGTCCTGGCAGTTCTGTTCTCAAGGTAGTGGCTGATCCATTTTTACATTTTCCCACAAACATGCATTTTTTGCAGTTTTACTTTCAGTCCTTCCTTCCATACTTTATCAAATGCTTTTTCTAAATCTATCCAGACCGCTAGTGTGTGCTTTTTCTCTTGGAAGGCATCCTCTATTTCCTGAGCTATATAGGTTATTTGATCTTCAGTGGATCTGTACTTTCTGAATCCTGCTTGGTGTGGTGTTAAGAGTTTGTTTTCTTCCAGATGCCATGTTAGCCTGCCATTGATAATGCGTTCCATTAATTTTCCTACACAGCTAAGTAGACTGATAGGTCGATAGCTATTTGGTTCTTCCAGGTCTTTTCCTTTCTTTGGGACTGGTATTAGTATAGCTTCCTTCCATGCCTGTGGGACTATTCCCCTCTTCCAGCTGTAATTTAGGACTGCTAGTAGTTTCTTTTTTGCCTTAGTGCCTAGTCCTTTTAGCATTTCATTTGTGATTCCATCCTTTGCTGGTGATTTCATCTTTTTTAGGGTATTCATTGCCTGTTCCATTTCTTCCATTGTTAGATTTGCCATCATATATTCTGCTGCTGTCTCTGTATTTCTATGATGTATCTGTTTGTCTTTGATTGCTTTCTTCTGTTCGGTTGTAATATCAATGTGGTTTGCATTTGCATAGTGTTCCATTAGTGCATTTGCAGCCTTTTTTCCTGTAAGCAAGGCATTTCCTTGTTTAATTGTTATTTGTTTGTTTCTAGGTGCTTCATTGTTCATGGCTTTCACTAGTTTCCATAGTTTGTTTCCATCCCTGTCAAAATTCAGGTTTTCTGTTTTTTTCCTCCAACAATCTCTTGTTGTTTCTTCTTCTTCTTCTTCGTTCATCCGGAGTTTTTTTTCCGGATGTGATTGCGTTGTGCCTGTTTACAGCAGAGCTGCGTTCTTGCGCCGTTAGGCCGACACATCCGACTTCTGCGGGCATTTGTTGACCGGGTTAACCTTCCCGGGGGTTTCTTAGGACGTTTGACTCTCACTGTTGTGGTGTTATCCCCCATCCTAGCTGGCCCATATAGAACAGCCAAAGATCCTGGTCAGCCCTCAAGGGAAGGCAGGGGCAGACCATGGGCATTCCCCGCCATCCAAGGAGGCTTCCATACTTGCAGAGCCAGATACATAGCGCTCTGATACTGGGCTCACCCAAGGAATCGTCACGTCCTGCACATGGCTGCTTAGCCTCACTTCCGTATATTGGGCCTTCCTGTTCACCATAGGCTGTTCTTCCGGAAACCAGAAGTATGCAGTCTGCAGATGACATCCACACAGTGAGCTTTCGATTCGGACTTTCCATGTAATGGATTTGCTATCCAAGCAATATCCCATTTCGTGCCACTAGGACACTTTTCCACCTTTTTATGAAGCTCACACAGTGGGCTTTTGATTCGGACTTTCCACGTAATGGATTTGCTATCCAAGCAATATTCCATTTCATGCCACTAGGACACTTTTCCACCTTTTATGAAGCCCACACAATGGGCTTTTGATTCGGACTTTCCACGTAATGGATTTGCTATCCAAGCAATATTCCATTTGGTGCCACTAGGACACTTTTCCACCTTTTATGAAGCCCACACAGCGAGCTTTCTATTTGGACTTTCCACATAATGGATTTGCTATCCAAGCAATATTCCATTTCATGCCTCTGGATCTTCATGCACCTTTAAATGTCAACCTGTATGTAGTTTAAGTAAGCTGCGGTCAACTTTAGCTTGTTGATATCTCCATAGAGCTTGTCCTCAAATGAAGCAGGTGTGGGCCAAAATATCTTTCTCTGTTCTGCATACGTTGGGCAATCCTGCAGCAAATGTTTTGCTGTCATTTTTCCAGTTCTACAATTACATTCATCGGTATCTCCTATCTTTAGTTTATTGAACAAGTGGTATTTCAGCCTGTTATGTCCTGTGCGGAGTCTGAAGATTGCTACTTGTTCTCTTCGGTCGAGTTTGTAATATGCATCATCCTTCTGATGGCCTGGATGCTCTGATTCCCATTTGGTTCTATAAGTGCTTTTTATCAACCTCTTTGCCTCATTATAGGTTATGTCTATGTCAGGCTGTGGTAGTCGTCCGCCCTCTTTTGCCAGTCTGTCAGCCTCTTCGTTTCCAGGTATACTGCAATGTGATGGGATCCACTGTATTACAACTTTTTTGGATTTCTGGCATAGACCATGGAGTGCTGCTCTTAGGTCAGTTAGTTCTGTGCTGTTATTGCTCTTCAGTATTGAGACAGCTGACTTTGCATCTGTGAAGATAGCTATTTGCTTCTCTTTATTTTCCTCCATCAGGAGCATTTCTGCTGCAGTTTTCAGAGCCTCTACCTCCGCTTTGAAGTTACTTGAAAATTTTCCAGTTGCCATTGAATGTGTTTTTTTCACTCCATTTTTTAAATTTAAGAGAATTCCTCCTCCTCCATTCTCTATTGAATTTTTGGCTGATCCATCTGTATATGCATGGGTCCAATTCCTGCTTGGGTAATGTTCTTTTATGTAGTTTAGGGTTATTTCTCTTCTTTCGGTTTCATGCTGAGTGTTCTTTTTCTCAATACCAGGAATGTTTTCTATCATCTCAGGCAGTTGCTGCTGTCTCCAAGCTGGGAACTTGTGTGCATTGTGTATGGGCTTGACTGTTGATATGTTGAGTATAGGATCTGCCCTAATCCTTCGTTTTGCAGTTTCTACAAAGTTGCTACGCTTCAGTCTTCCCTTTCCAAAACCATTAAATCTGTTGTACATAGGGTGGTCTGTCAATCTTCTAAATTTTTCTGCTTGTTGCTGAGCTCTGCTATCTCTTCTATCCTGCATTGGTTGTAAACAAGTGATCTTTTCTAGTTCATTAATAGGCGTTGTCTTCAGGCTTCCAGTTATGATTCGCATTCCTTGGTTTTGGACTCTACTTATTTTGTTAAAGTTTGACTTAGCTGCTGTTGCCCAAGCTGCAATGCCATATTCCAGTACTGGCCTCACCCGTCCAGTATATAACTTCTTGAGAACTTTCTCATCTGCTCCCCACGTTGTACCAGCAAGCTTTTTCATGATTGCCATTCTCTGCCTTGCTCTTGTTCGATTTTTCTCAACCTGTGTTTTCCATGTCAGGCGACGATCAAAGGTGACTCCTAGATAGTTTGGATTTTCTTCATGGCGCAATATTTTTCCATTCAATACCAGCTTAGGTTGCTGAGTTTTATTTGAGAGGGAGAACACTGTGCATGTTGTTTTCTCCTCACTTATCTTCACTAGCCATGATTTTGACCAGTCCTCTAGCGCTAATAAGGCTTGCTGTATTCTGCTGTTAGCTGTACTAATATATTCTTCAGATGTCCATATGGCTAGGTCATCTGCAAAGGAGGATGTGTGTACTCTGGCTGGAAAATTTTCTGTGATGTCATTTATATATGCTAGGAATAATGTTGGTGAAAGAACTCCTCCTTGGGGGACACCTTGCTCCAGCAGCATCATTTTGCTTGTTTGTCCTTGTACTTTTGTCCTGGCAGTTCTGTTCTCAAGGTAGTGGCTGATCCATTTATACATTTTTCCACAAACATGCATGTTTTGCAGTTTTACTTTCAGTCCTTCCTTCCATACTTTATCAAATGCTTTTTCTAAATCTATCCAGACTGCTAGTGTGTGCTTTTTCTCTTGGAAGGCATCCTCTATTTCCTGAGCTATATAGGTTATTTGATCTTCAGTGGATCTGTACTTTCTGAATCCTGCTTGGTGTGGTGTTAAGAGTTTGTTTTCTTCCAGATGCCATGTTAGCCTGCCATTGATAATGCGTTCCATTAATTTTCCTACACAGCTAAGTAGACTGATAGGTCGATAGCCATTTGGTTCTTCCAGGTCTTTTCCTTTCTTTGGGACTGGTATTAGTATAGCTTCCTTCCATGCCTGTGGGACTATTCCTCTCTTCCAGCTGTTATTTAGGACTGCTAGTAGTTTCTTCTTTGCCTTGGTGCCTAGTCCTATTAGCATTTCATTTGTGATTCCATCCTTTCCTGGTGATTTCTTCTTTTTTAGGGTATTCATTGCCTGTTCCATTTCTTCCATTGTTAGATTTGCCATCATATATTCTGCTGCTGTCTCTGTATTTCTATGATGTATCTGTTTGTCTTTGATTGCTTTCTTCTGTTCGGTTGTAATATCAATGTGATTTGCATTTGCATAGTGTTCCATTAGTGCATTTGCAGCCTTTTTTCCTGTAAGCAAGGCATTTCCTTGTTTAATTGTTATTTGTTTGTTTCTAGGTCCTTCATTGTTCATGGCTTTCACTAGTTTCCATAGTTTGTTTCCATCCCTGTCAAAATTCAGGTTTTCTGTTTTTTCCCTCCAACAATCTCTTGTTGTTTGATTTACTGTTCTTTTATATTTTGCTGAGATGGCTTTGAGAGAGATATTCGCTTCAATTGACTGTTCTCTCTCTGCTGTCTTCCTGGCATCTTCAACTTCGTCCTCCAAACTTTGTAGTTCTTCAGTCCAGTATGGTTTGTAATTTTTCCTCGCTCCTCTAGGAATGGACTCAGTGGCTGCCTGTATTATCGCTCTGTTTAGACTTTCCACCATTTGCTTTATGTTGCCATATCGTGTATTTGTGTTTTCACAATATTTGTCTGTTAGTATGGCAAATCTGTCCCAATCTGCTCGTTTGTAATTCCATCGGGGCAAGGGCTTTTGCTCCTGTGGAACATACTCCATATTCATTACAAGCTTGATTGGTCTGTGGTCACTACCTGCTAATTGGTCCAGCACATGGCGATCGATTTTGTGGAGGATGTCTCCTGTGCAGAAAGCTAGGTCTGGAGTAGAAGTGGTAAGCCATCTTCTGGAGTAGAAGCTCGGTGTGTCATCCGCTTTGTTGAGTAGATGGAGATTTGAGTCTATTTCCCAGTCCTCCAATTCATCTCCTCTTTTGTCAGTATCTGGGTATCCCCATCTTTCTGAACGGCTATTAAAGTCTCCGACAATAATGCAGTTTGTGTCAGTTATTTTCATGTTTGAGAGTGTAAGGTCCTTATCTGCTGGGCTATACAGATTGTAGATTCTTATTTTCACGTCCTTTATCATTATATCAACACCTATAATTTCCGTTTGGTTGTCAGAGATCACAGATACTTCCCTGCAAGGTATTGTATTTCGTGTAAGTATTAGAACTCCTCCTTTGTGTCCTTCGCGGTCGAAACGTGTGGCCTGATATCCTCTGACTGAGAATTTGTGATTGGCGTTGAGGTGTGTCTCTTGAATGCATGCCACATCTATTCTATCTTTATGTAGACGCTGTGTTAGGGAGTCTTTCTTCTTGTAAACTCCTTCGGCATTCCACTGTAGTATGTTGAGTGTCCGGGGTATTTGGTCAATAGCTCTTAACCTACTCCTCTGTGCCTTGACTCCACAGCACAGGGGAAGGTGACCACCAGTAGTCATGGGTGGACCCCCTCGAGGCAGGGGGCCCGGCACTATCGCCGCCTGATGGGACTTCACGGGATTAGCACCATATCGATTAATTTTGATTTGTGACATCATGAATTAAGTTACGTTGCACTGCTTTGTCAAGCCTGTGGCTCAGTACATCCGATTTCGACAAGCATTTATTTGGGATGCTTTCCCTAGCCTTTGACTGTCCCCAGTCTACCTACAAGGCAGCAGGTTTTACGTTGCACTGCTTTGTCAAGCCTGTGGCTCAGTACATCCGATTTTGACAAGCATGTATTTGGGGTGCTTTCCCTAGCCTTTGACTGTCCCCAGTCTACCTACAAGGCAGCAGGTTTGTGTGTCTCTTCGTCTGGTCCCTATCCCTTGACCTGTCCGACATGGGTGGCCCTACCAGTAGCTGTGCTACCGTCGGCATAGCTCTTGGGGTCATTGGGACGCACAAGCCCCTCTACCTCGTCACGGTGGACACACAGCAGAGGGGTCTTGTTGTTTGATTTACTGTTCTTTTATATTTTACTGAGATGGCTTTGAGAGAGATGTTCGCTTCAATTGTTTGTTCTCTCTCTGCTGTCTTTCTGGCATCTTCAACTTTGTCCTCCAAACTTTGTAGTTCTTTAGTCCAGTATGGTTTGTAATTTTTCCTCGCTCCTCTTGGAATGGACTCAGTGGCTGCCTGTATTATCGCTCTGTTTAGACTTTCCACCATTTGCTTTATGTTGCCATATCGTGTATTTATGTTTTCACAATATTTGTCTGTTTGTATGGCAAATCTGTCCCAATCTGCTCGTTTGTAATTCCAGCGGGGCAAGGGCTTTTGCTCCTGTGGAACATACTCCATATTCATTACAAGCTTGATTGGTCTGTGGTCACTACCTGCTAATTGGTCCAGCACATGGCGATCGATTTTGTGGAGGATGTCTCCTGTGCAGAAAGCTAAGTCTGGAGTAGAAGTGGTAAGCCATCTTCTGGAGTAGAAGCTCGGTGTGTCATCCGCTTTGTTGAGTAGATGGAGATTTGAGTCTATTTCCCAGTCCTCCAATTCATCTCCTCTTTTGTCAGTATCTGGGTATCCCCATCTTTCTGAACGGCTATTAAAGTCTCCGACAATAATGCAGTTTGTGTCAGTTATTTTCATGTTTGAGAGTGTAAGGTCCTTATCTGCTGGGCTATACAGATTGTAGATTCTTATTTTCACGTCCTTTATCATTATATCAACACCTATAATTTCCGTTTGGTTGTCAGAGATCACAGATACTTCCCTGCAAGGTATTGTATTTCGTGTAAGTATTAGAACTCCTCCTTTGTGTCCTTCGCGGTCGAAACGTGTGGCCTGATATCCTCTGACTGAGAATTTGTGATTGGTGTTGAGGTGTGTCTCTTGAATGCATGCCACATCTATTCTATCTTTATGAAGACGCTGTGTTAGGGAGTCTTTCTTCTTGTAAACTCCTTCGGCATTCCACTGTAGTATGTTGAGTGTCCGGGGTATTTGGTCAATAGCTCTTAATCTACTCCGCTGTGCCTTGACTCACAGCACAGGGGAAGGTGACCACCAGTAGTCATGGGTGGACCCCCTCGAGGTAGGGGGCCCAGCACTATCACCGCCTGATGGGACTTCACGGGATTAGCACCATAACGATTAATTAATTTTGATTTGTGACATCATGAATTAAGTTACGTTGCACTGCTTTGTCAAGCCTGTGGCTCAGTACATCCGATTTCGACAAGCATTTATTCGGGATGCTTTCCCTAGCCTTTGACTGTCCCCAGTCTACCTACAAGGCAGCAGGTTTTACGTTGCACTGCTTTGTCAAGACTGTGGCTCAGTACATCCGATTTCGACAAGCATGTATGCGGGGTCCTTTCCCTAGCCTTTGACTGTCCCCAGTCTACCTACAAGGCAGCATGTTTGTGTGTCTCTTCGTCTGGTCCCTCTCCCTTGACCTGTCCGACATGGGTGGCCCTACCAGTAGCTGTGCTACCGTCGGCATAGCTCTTGGGGTCATTGGGACGCACAAGCCCCTCTACCTCGTCACGGTGGACACACAGCAGAGGGACATCTCCAGATATGCAGTCGTACGTTTGATATCATTGTCTTGTTATTGTAATAAGAGATATCACGTATCGCCTTGCCCGTGAGGGCTGTTGGTTTGTCGGTACTGCTGTTTGTTCCACATTTCACATGGGGCCGTGAGGAGCATTTTGTGTGAAATTCACTGGCACAGGAACGGATCATTATAGGGGTGAAGATGTAACACCTTAATATACACACATTGTCAGTAAATACATAATATGCAAATACTGTCTGTAACAACATAACATACAAACATTGTCAGTAACAATATAATATTGTTACAGACAATGTAACAATATAATAATATAACATAACACGTCTGTAACAACATAATATACAAACATTGTCAGTAACGACATAACATACACACATTGTCTTCTGTTTCTGCTGCTGCTGCTGCTGCTGCTTCTTCTTCTTCTTCTTCTTCTTCTTCTTCTTCTTCTTCTTCTTCTTCTTCTTCTTCTTCTTCTTCTTCTTCTTCTTCTTCTTCTTCTTCTTCTTCCACCCTCAGGTGTTAAAATGAATAAATAAAAAGCAAGCAACAGTCAAACTAAGCTTTGTGGACATTTCCATAGCTTGTATCCTCAAATGGAGCTAGCGCAACCCAGAATAGTTTTCTCTATTCAGGCATATGTCGGACACTCCTGAGACATACGCCCCCCCCCCTTTTTTTTCATACTATAAGCGCAAACGGAAACCAAGTACCCGTATGTGTTAACAACTTACCTCATCACAAGCGAAGCATCTCGGGTAAAGAAGATCAGCGTAATGTCTCTCACAGTAGATTCTGCCTTTCTTGCAAAAGTAGATCATATCGACCAGCAGCTGCTTACACGTGGAGCACACAAAACAGCCGGGGTGCCAGCATTCGCCCACAACCTTGGCGGCAACCACAGCTGGGCTTCCCTTCTCCATCTTCTGCTGGCAGCTGTGACAGCCCTAGTCAGAGAGAATGTCAGAAGAGTTATCTTAAGTGATGTTAGGAATCACCCCTGCCTGTCATTGGTGTTTGTAAGCTGGTTAGGAAATCTGATCCATTTAAGACATAAAAACAAGCATGTTTTCAACGCTTCAAGTTCGCGCTAATAAGCCAGCTCTGTAATTGCTGGTTTCTTGTAGCAGTCGGGTGGTTGAAAGGATTGGAGCGTTCTTGCTATTAAAATTCCTGTGCGCTGATGTCTGGATAAGGGGTTCATCAGATACACTGGTCAGGTTGACTTAAGCATTGACTTCTGGTTCAGACTGGCAAACTGCTTTCCCTATTACCAGTGTCCCTCGCCATTAGGTGAACCCACTCTGACTTCAGAGGTACTTGTAATTTACGTCTCCAAGTCAACATGTTATTCCAACTGACCTATGTAGGGGTTGAACCCGCTACCTCGCCATCAGCGCACCGGAAGTTTAAGAACGAGTGCTCTTATCCATTCAGCCATGTTAACCTTCAATCTCATACCTTCTCGGAGACTCATGGGGGTCGTCTCTGGAGCTACAGAGTTCGTTTTTTGTGAGACGCTTTCGGCAGGCCGCCCTGTGCGGAAAGAGATCGAGCCATATGGGGTAAAACCCAGTGCAATGAAGTCTTGTAAACTCCTTTTGTCATGAAACCCATAAGGAAAAGACAAATGAAATGTATGACAGTTTTCTTCCGTCATGTGATGAGAAGAGAGGCATTGGAGAACATCGTGACAACTGAAAAGAACGAGGGGAAGAGAGGCATAGGCAGACCAAGAGAAATTATACTGGATGGCTTAAGACGGTGGCATGGAGGAATATCATCAGCAGAGTTGATCCAGAAAACCAAGGACCGAGATCTGTGGACAAGGGACACTAGCTGTCACAAATTGGCATGCTTTGTTCTGTCCCTTTCCTGGAGTTGGTCTCGATTGTCAGCCTCCTTTAAGTTTCTGAACTTTGTAGGTGTCACTTTGTCAAGACAGACTGCTATTTATAAACGGAGAAATGTGCATAAGGAAAGCTTAATGCTACGACTACTACTACTGGCAAATTGCCATCTTGACAGACGATAGTTTGTTACATTGTACTTGAAATAAAGGCACAATCTCTCCATAGCACAACACCTGGGCTGATTTCTAGAAACCATGTGTTTCCCATGCAGCATGATCCCTCTCTCGGCCTGTCTAGTTTACTCCAGAGGAAAGATAACATGAATACATGTGAGGAAAGCTTAAAACGCTGATAATCCAGTGACACGAAGTTTAGTTGAATTGAGTTGCGTTGAGTCAAGAACCGACATCACAACCAAACGTGCTCCGTCCTAATGTGCAACAGCCAGCGAAGAGTCCAAATACTATTAGTATCATTAGAAGCCTGATTATGTGTCCGTTTGGCCTTTCCTCAGAGTTTTGATCGCCGGGAAGATCCTCTGGTCACTCCCTGTAGCACCATTCTCTCCAAGCCGTGATAATCTACCCGTTATTCTGCACTATACACACGATTCCAAAGGGTCCCGACCACATATGTCTTATCATGCATCAATACCTCACCAACGGCTGCAGACCCAGCCCATCTGCCCGCTTGCTCGTTTCCCATCACACCAGCATGCTCCATAATTTTGATTGTTGAACTGAATTAAGCTTACCACTCTGCCCGAAGCATGCTTGTCATCTCCTTTCTCATCATACTGTGTGAGTCCGTTACAATTCCGACATGCGGCGTGTGCTGCTTGTCCTCCAGACACCGACACGCCGCATGACTGCACGTGAGGTGTGGGAAACATTTCACCTATGAGCAGTGGCGGGCTAGATCTAAAAAAAAAATTATTGTTGCCGGGACTGAAAGGTCATTAACAAGTGTAACATATTGTCTAAATCGTTGAGGGGGTCCATTTTATTAGATGTTCACGTGGTTCACTTGCAATCGGATAAACTGACACCCTGGCCGGTCCGCCACTGCTCATGGGTGGGACATGGGATGGCGCAGACCAGATTCCATATCACATTAATTTCGTGGGATGCTAGGCCTCAGAACAGCTCAAGTGTATTTTGTTTGTTTGTTTTTAAAAAAATTAAATTCAAGTTGTAATAAAGGACAATCTAAAATGTATTGTATCAGCTGTAAGATGAATGGAAACACAGATACAGAAGAGTGAGAGAGAGAGAGAGAGAGAGAGAGAGAGAGAGAGAGAGAGAGAGAGAGAGAGAGAGAGAGAGAGAGAGAGACAGAGAGAGAGAATGAAAGGGATAGAGACATATAGCAAGTGAGAGAGAGAGTGAGAGAGATATAGAGTGTGAGTTAGTGAGAGACAGACAGACAGACAGACAGACAGACAGACAGACAGACAGACAGACAGACAGACAGATAGATAGATAGATAGATAGATAGATAGATAGATAGATAGATAGATAGATAGATAGATAGATAGATAGATAGATAGATAAATAGATAGATAGATGGATAGATAGATAGATAGATAGATAGATAGATAGATAGATAGATAGATAGATAGATAGATAGATAGATAGATAGATACAATGAAAGAGATAGAGACACATAGCAAGTGAGAGAGAGAGGGAGAGATAGAGAGAGAGAGAGAGAGAGAGAGAGAGAGAGAGAGAGAGAGAGAGAGAGTGAGAACAAACGAACGAACGAGCGAACGCACTTTATTTTCAAAAGGTAACAAATTGGGCACGCAAGCCCGTCTTACTTTCGGCACTTCCAATCACTCATCCTTCGTTCATCAATAGTGCATAATACATTCACGAAGATATAAAACATTGTCAAAAGAATGTTGTACACAAAAACAATACATATTACCATGTTATGTGACACATCCCCCATCCACCCTCACATCCCTCACACACACATCCGCCACCAAACCACGCACACACCCCCAGGCACACATACATTCCCCCACCCATCAACCCATTCTCCCAATCCCACCCCCTACACACATCTCCCCACCCACACACACACATCTCCCACTCATCACACATCCCCCACACACATTCCCCACCCATCACCCACCCACACTTCCCTCCACCTAGACACATCTCCCCACCAACACACACATCCTCCACCCACCAACACTCACCCACCCACATATCCTCCACCACCCACCCACACACCCCGAACCACCCAACCAAGCACACATCCCCCAAGCACACCCCCCCCCCCCCCCCCACCAACCACACATATCCCCGCCAACCCACACATCCTGATAGAGAGCGACAAAAGAGTGAGATAGATGAAGAGAGGGAGAGATAGAGAGAGGGAGAGAGATATAGAGAGACAGGGAGAGAAAGAGAGACAGAGAGAGAAAGAGAGAGAGAAGAGGGAAGAAGGGGATGAGATAGAAAAATATAGAGAGGTAGAGAGAGAGAAGTAGAAAAAGAGAGAGAGAGTTGACGAGATAGATAGATAGATAGATAGATAGATAGATAGATAGATAGATAGATAGATAGATAGATAGATAGATAGATAGATAGATAGATAGATAGATAGATAGATAGATAGATAGATAGATAGATAGATAGATAGATAGATAGATAGATAGATAGATAGATAGATAGATAGAGCGTGCCAGAGATAGAGTGACTGAGAGAGAGAGTGACAGAGAGAGACAGAGAGAGAAAGACAGAGAGAAAGACAGAGAGAGAGAAGAGGGAAGAAGGGGATTAGACAGAAAAATATAGAGAGGTAGAGAGAGAAGTAGAAAGAGAGAAAGAGAGTTGGCGAGATAGATAGATAGATAGACAAAGAGTGACAGAGAGAGAGAAAGGGGCAGAGACAGAGACACACACACACACACACACACACACACACACAGAGAGAGAGAGAGAGAGAGAGAGAGAGAGAGAGAGAGAGAGAGAGAGCAGACGGGTCTTGCATCGTGCCATGAAAAGATAGCATAGCGCAGGAAATGATAACAGGCATTACACTGCCAGGGTTGTGAAGAAACATGATCGCTCCCACCAGTTGACAAGGCACTGAAGGTCGCAGCTTTTCTTTCTTTTCAAGCTTACTTACATCTACCGTATCACATTCTCTTTCTTTTCAAGCTTACTTACATCTACCTTATCACCTTTCCAGAATGTTTTTTCCCTATCAATCTCATACCTGCATTTTTGTAAAAACCCTGTCTTCCGCGTGCTTCTTATAATTTTTTTTTTCATCCCTTCCCTCCACATGCAAATATATATATTTCACCTTGTGGTATTTATACCCTGACCTATCATATCGTATCCATAGATACGACCCCGTAGAAAGCTATTAGAAACGAGTGACTTGACAGAAGGATATATAGATACGTGAGAAGATTAGTAAATCGTTTTCAGGAGAAAAAAGCGAATGTTAAATTGGGAATTAGTATGCCATATCAAGATAGCCATACCATTGTTGTTGTGTCGACGTCGTCTGCTGCTGCTGCTGCTGCTGCTGCTGCTGCTGCTTCTTCTTCTTCTTCTTCTTCTTCTTCTTCTTCTTCTTCTTCTTCTTCTTCTTCTTCTTCTTCTTCTTCTTCTTCTTCTTCTTCTTCTTCTTCTTCTTCTTCTTCTTCTTCTTCTTTTGAATTAAAACGAGTCTCTCCGAAAATTAAATGTTCAGGCTTTTATTTTTTTTTACACAAACTCCAAGGCGAATAAAACCAAAAAAACAACAAAAAACGATCACTAGTCTGAAGTAAACATGTTGCATCGTCGCTTAACTTAACATTGACATATCACAAACGATAAAAAATGCATACGTGATGTTAAGTAAACATTTACATTTTTTATCACCTGCCTACAAAAAATAAAGGATCCAATGAAAACAACACACGTTTCGCTTTGCTCAGATGACGCTTACACATTACGTTTTGGCTGTAACCTTAGCACATTTCTGCCTAGTTAATATCCGTTATGAAATAATAAGCTGATGTTGGAAAAGTGTAAATAGTTTGTAAGGTGAAAGTATGGCAGATACTGTCGGAGAGGTGTGTGAAATGTTAGGCTGTCGCATATATTAGATCACCGTATGCTGAAGGGGCAGAGCAGTTTCATTTCTCGCCGCGATTCCTTAACCGATATGTTTCTTAAATGTATCCTGCATTCATTTTTCGATACGGTCGTTTCTCTAGCAAAGAGATTAACGGATCTTTGAAGCTTTAGAGATGTGGTGTTTTCTCAGTTTGCAAAAACAATTAGACCAACAAAAGCGAGATTAAATGACCAAATTCTTAACATGTGGAATGACGCAGTAGACAGCAAATCACATGCTGCAAGAATGCCTAAAAGAAGACACATTTAGGCACACCTCCTGGTCTAAACAAACAACAGCGGAGGATAAACGTAAGGGTTCATTGAGTGAACTAAAAAGAAAGTCAATGAAGATTATATAAGAAACAACATTGTAGATATGAACAATTAAATTCAAGGGAACGAAAGAAGAAGAAGAAGAAGAAGAAGAAGAAGAAGAAGAAGAAGAAGAAGAAGAAGAAGAAGAAGAAGAAGAAGAACAACAACAACAACAACAACAACAACAACAACAACAACAGCAACAACAACAAATTCTTAAATATATATGAGAAAACAGACAACTATTTAGCATCATACCGAAAAAAACCTCATCTAGCCATGTCCTAAGTGTTAGAGGTAAATATGTTATGATGAAAATACTAGAGGGCAAGCTATAACCAAACGAAAAGTGAAGTCTTATGAAAAACTACATGACACAAGCATGCCGGGACATTGGCGCACAGAAAAATGATGTGCTGAAGAGGGTTGATGAGAATAGGAAGCAGTGAAGGGACACGATCAGGCCATTTCAATATTGTCGGTTTTCCTCTGGTTAGCCAGTGTAGTGTCGACCTAGAATGCCTGCCTGAAGGTGAAGAGAGGTCATGGTCGTATTTAGCTCCTCTAACTCAAGAAGATCTAGTAGGAACCACTGCGTAAAGTTCTGGGGACTCATACGCTATTTCACAATCACTAAATAAGAAAATCGGGACTTTTGATTTAAATGTTCCAGAAAAATTCTTCGAATGCTGTGGACCAAAGAGCCAGTTGCATATCCTTTACAGGACGTCAAAAACCTGCCTTTATTGCTGTTGTGATCTCGTGGCAAGTTTACTTTCAGCAGTTTGCCATTGCTTTCTAAACAACCGGCACCCATACCATGTCGTGAAAAACCAACACAAGGCGGTCTGCTGTCGAATCGCCGGCAGCTGTGTTTCAAACGCGGATTACCAACTGCGTCCGTAACACTTCGCCATGGAGCTAGAAGACGTGTAAAATACTAACAAGATCTGTTGGAAAGAAGAAAACCTGCGTAGAAACAGCATCACGACTTGGTAACTGAAACACTTTAGCCTTATTAAACGTTGCAGTAGTTTGGAAAGAGCAGTGACGGAAGGCCCGACTACTGGAAGAAAAGATAGATCTTGACCAACACGGCGATGGCAACAGGGCATCTTCAGCATTACAATTCATGAATCAGAAAACTTGCAAAGAATCGAACGAATTTTTGTGGTCCGTGAGTCAGAAGGGCGATGTTCTGCAAAGGACCTCGCTGATGAAGATGATGATGCTAGGGGTATGAATCGAACGACTCTTCTTCGTGGATAAGGGCGAGGATATAAGAGCGGCGTGTGCACAGTGCGATTGTTACAAAGTCTTTGGCGTCTGCTGATAAAGAAAGATCAGACCGAACAGGAAAGGGCTACGTTTCAGAAATTATAAATCCTACCCACAACAAATAATGCATCATGTGTAAATCTGGCATACATAGATTTGGACTTTTGCCTTTTCTACTGATTGTGTGCACGGTGTTGGTACTTTCTTTACGTTGTCTACAGAAGATTCCCGGACCCCTCGTGGAGATTTCTGGATTACGGATCAAGTTCATTGTACGCGGATATCTCCCCAAGTGCCCCAGCCTCCTCCCATACATTTCACATGGAGAATCTTAGCACAATGCATAACACTCGTATTCAAAATTGTGTGTACACCAGAACTACACGTAATATAAATATCTTTCTTGTGGGATATGTTTCTAAAATGTGCATGCCATCCTTGCGCATGCAATTACTGCACTTGTGTGCTCTGTAGGGCCCATGCTAATCTTCTCAACATCTACAAGTGTGAATCAATTCCTGCGAGTTTACGTATAATGCAAATTTTCATGTATGTTTCTCTCATGTAGGTACCCGTGTGCAGTGATAGCGATTCATATCAAACCGAACTGAACCTAAATATAAAATGCCAGTGGGTTTTTCTTTCGCGCTATCTTCCTTTACTAGTTTATGGAAGGGCACAAATCCAGACACGGGACACTAGGAGACCATTCTCACGCGCACTATCGCAGGTAAGTCCGACGCCGTGCACGTGCGCTAATCTTTCACCTACCTGGTCTCTTTCACGTGCACATTTTTTATTGCATTTTCATGCTTCAATGACATCTGTAGATTTCAGAATGTCTTCTTTTTTTCTTTCTTTCTTTCTTTCTTTCTTTCACACTCTTCGTGCATCCACGAACGTACATAAGCTGCCACTCACTCCATCCCCCAGTTATTGTAGACAGACAGACAGACAGACAGACATACAGACAGACGGACAGACAGACAGACAGACAGACAGACAGACATACAGACAGACGGACAGACAGACAGACAGACAGACAGACAGACAGACAGACAGACAGACAGACAGACAGACAGACAGACAGACAGACAGACAGACAGACAGACAGACAGACATACAGATAGACAGACAGACAGACGCGAATATAATTTTTCGACTAAGGTACTTGTCAAAAACAACCAATAACGGAAAACAAGATGGCGGAGCTGAAAACAGGATTGACCTATTCCGCAAACAGTTATCCACACAGCACAGAGGAATACAATTAATTAGAAACATAAAACCGGAAGTCCAGGAAGCGAACTATGAAAGAAGGAAGCGAACACAGGAAAGTGGGAAATAAATAGATGTAATTTTCAAAGAAAATGTATTTAGAAATACATACAGCGGGAAGGATTAACCGATTCAGTGCAGAAGAATAATACAGGGTGTCTTGCAGTGTTTGAAAATATTGCCGGTCCAAAGTTTATTATTTACCTATTATGTTGCATGAATTTTACAAAGGGTTAAATAAAACTTGGGCCTGCAATATTTTCAAACACTGCACAGTCATTAAAAATACATCCTATATATCGGCACATGAGAACTCCCATTTGGACAGAAGGACGATATATCGCCGTATTAGAGTCATATTGTTATGTGTTTTGTTTCGTGGCATCTTACGCAATTTCAAACGTAGTCTCCGTGGCGAAGTGATCAAGCCGTGTGACTCTGGCACCGAAAGTTGTGGGTTAGATTCCGGGCCCTCCCCCGATGTGTCTCCACCTTGACGTGGTGGGGGAGCTTGCGTGTCCCATAGACCCCATTTGCTTGCCGATGGGTGAAAAATTACATATCGGACAGCTTATGGGATAGGGACCAGACTAAGAGAGACACAACCTGCTGCTCTGCAGGCATAGACTGAGGATAGCAGTCAAAATTTAAATCAGGTGCACAAAGGCAGAATTTATTGGTCCGGACAAAACTCCTAAGGCTCACTGTCGAGGGCTGTGGCTGAACGCCTCTAAGCCACAAACCCTCGGATCTTAGAGCCAGGCTGCCGTCTACCGGAAAATAGAAACATGATACTGAGCAAGCTACATGCTCAGGTCTGATACATGCTCGAAGGCTCCCAGCTTGGGGATATGAGAGATTCCCGGATGAAGGGGCCTGGCCGTTTCCCGTTCACTGCTGCACGAAGGTAAGGTGCTGAGCCGGCAGCACATGTAGCCTACCTCGTGAGCGAGTACAAAAAAGTCAGAAAAGTGCCCCAGTCGAAGGGTTACGGAAACTGTCTGTATCTAACTCATAGAGAGTGTAGACAAAAGTGGAAGAATGACTCATCAACGCGAAATGGAACGCACGGCGAGCGAACCTATTGCGTGGTCTAAAGTAACAAGCAAAAGCTTACCGAGTGGATGTCACTCGCAGTCTGACCGCTCCTGGTGTGTGATTGAGCGATCAGTGGAAAGTGGGATGCCCAACACATGGAAGTGAGGAACTAAAGCAGCCATGAGCAGGACGTGGAAACTCCTTGGGTGAGCCCAGTCTCAGAGCAATATGTGTCGGCTCTGCAATTATGGAAGCCTCCTTGGATAGCGAGATAATGCCCATGGTCTGCCCCTGCCTTCCCTTGAGGGCAGACCACGATATCGTTGATCGTTCTATCTTGACCAGCTGAGATGTGGGTGACATTACAACAGTCCAACGTGTCTCGAAACCAGAGGAAGGCTAACCTCACTAAAAAATGCCCGCCGGAAGTCGGAAGTGTCGTCCTACGGGTGGCAAACTAAAAATTGACACTACGCATTTACGTCCGAGTGAAATGTCTCGTCCGAATGTCTCCCGTGCTAGGAACAGCTCTGACTACCTAGTTTCCGAATGCCGCTCTTGTTCGGAACAGCTCTGACTAGGTAGTTTTCCGAATGTCTGTCGTGTCTGGAACTGCTCTGACGGGCGCAACGACAAGCACATGTGCGAAAACTCGCTGAGTGAATACCTTCTGCAGACCTGTCTGGTTTGTGCGGGAACGGCCCGGGGCGAACGAAAAGCCCAATATATTGAAGTGAGGAATCAAAGCAGCCATGAGCATGACGTGACCATTCCCTCGGTGAGCCCAGTATCAGGGCGCTATGTGTCGGCCCTGCAACTATGGAAGCAACCTAGGATGGCGGAAAATGCTATGGACTGTGCCTTCCTTCTCTTGAGGGATGACCGAAGTCCTCGACTGTTCGAACTTGACCAGCTGGGATGTGGACGGTACCACAAAAGTGAGAGTCTCCCAGGATTGCTAACCTGGTCAAAAATGCACGCGAAAGCCGGATGTGTGACCTAAGGGTTTTCAACCCAAGGGTGCCTAACGCACACCGCAATCACATCTGAAAAAACACTCCGGATGAACGAAAAGAAGAAGAAGATTCCGGGCCGCGCCCTTCGGTTTACGAGTGAAAATTTTCGGAGACTCCCGTGGGTCGTCGCTAGAGCTACGGAGTTGGTGCTTTGTGCGACGCTTTCCGCACTACGGAAAGAGACCGAGCCAAATTGGATAAAAACCCGGTTCAATGAAGTCGACCCTGTCGACTTTTAAGCGACTTTTCGCAATTTCAAAGCTCATTGAATGGAAATTTACATTATAATTAATACAATCCTATTGTTTGTTTGGCACTGAATCAGGTAGATAATGAAATACTTCAGACGATAGAATGATGGATATTAGTTTCTGTTGGATAGAGACTGTCCATTCTGAGATCGAGTCGCTTCTCAGAGATTACGCAAGTAGTGTGGTCGCCAGAACAGATGTTTTTTCTCGCCTGTAAGCCACTATATTAAAATAAAATAACAGACCTTTTTAAACGTCTTAAAGCGTATTGACCATATCGTACCAGGCCCATATTTTAATAGATCAGTCGGCACCCGGTGGTTGGTGTGGTTAGTATCACACTGACCGCATTTATTTCCCATGTTGTTTTCTGGTGCCAATTTAAGTCTGAGTCAACTGTGGAGCCCAGTTCATTTAAACATAAATATCCATCTCCATGGAGATTCGAACATGACCACCACGCCCACATGCCAGCGTACTACTCACTGGGTTACCGCAGTTAGCCCAATTCACTGTTTGGCTATTCGTAAAGACCTTATAGGTGTTAGAATCTAAGCGGAGAATTTTCAGGTGCAATATGGACATTATCCAAATCACACTTATGCAAAATCAACACATGCACAATGAGATGTTTGAGAAGAGTTCCCAACTTAACTATCCTAGACCTAATAAGAAATGATGTTATCAGACAGTGGGATCCCCCGGGAATTTTAACCCGGTCAACAAATGCCCGCAGAAGTCAGATGTGTCGGCCTAACGGCGCAAGAACGCAGCTCTGCTGTAAACAGGCACAACGCAGTCACATCCGAAAAAAAAATAATCCGGATGAACGCAGAAGAAGAAGAAGAAGAAGACAGTGGCAAGCGATATGCCCAACACATGGAAGTGAGGAACTAAAGCAGCCATGAGCAGGACGTGGCAACTCCTCGGGTCAGCCCAGTCTCAGAGCAATATGTGCCGGCTCTGCAATTATGGCCTCCTTGGATAGGGAGGGAATGCCCATGGTCTGCCCCTGCTTTCCCTTGAGGGCCGACCGCGATGTTGTTGATCGTTCTATCTTGACCAGCTGAGATGAGGGCGACATCACAACAGTCTAACGTGCCTCGAAACCAGAGGAAGGCTAACCTCATTAAAAAATGCCCGCCGGAAGTCGGAAGTGTCGTCCTACATGTGGCAAACTAAAAATTGACACTACGCAAATACGCCCGAGTGAAATGTCTCGTCCGAATGTCTCTCGTGCTAGGAACAGCTCTGACTACCTAGTTTCCGAATGCCGCTCTTGTTCGGAACAGCTCTGACTAGGTAGTTTTCCGAATGTATGTCGTGCCTGGAACAGCTCTGACGGGCGCAACGACAAGCACATGTCCGAAAACTCGCTGAGTGGATACCGTCTGCAAACTTGTCTGGTTTGTGCAGGAATGGCCCGGGGCAAACGAAATGACCAATATATTGAAGTGAGGATTTAAAGCAGCCATGAGCAGGACGTGACGATTTCCCTCGGTAAGCCAGAATCAGGGTGCTATGTGTCGGCCCTGCAACTATGGAAGCAACCTTGGATGGCGGAAAATGCTATGGACTGTCCCTGCCTTCCTTTGAGGGATGACCGTTGTCTTCGACCGTTCAACCTGGCCAGCTGGGCTGTAGATGGCACCACAAAAGTGAGAGTCTCCCAGGGGAATT